>JADDOH010000312.1:0-214646 GCA_016648135.1 Agrypnia vestita | reverse complement strand
CTGTCTTTTTACAGAGGATGACATAGAAGTTAACGTTTTCTATTGAGATTTCATAGCATTCAGGCATGAAAATCCTTCCAAAGTCAGAGAATTCACGACGTTGGTTCACGCTGTTTTGAGCAGGATGAGGCGCGAAGGTCGAGTCTAGTGGCCACTCCGATCAACAAGGGAGGTCCCGCTTTTAAGAGTACCTCACAGGGGCTTGCGCGGATTCCAGGCTTATGACACGAGCGTCATCCACAACCTCACCTAGCTCAACGTTCATGAACCAGAAAACTCCAATTTTAGTTAGATCTCCCCATTCTGTTCTTTACTCGTCGTTCTGAAGCTACTTGTTAAGCCGGATATACCGAGAGGTACTCAAACCATAAAGAGTTAGCTGAAGACCGGATTGCGCAATACTTATGCAACACAATTATTATAAGGCTACTAAGCGTTTCTTATAGAATTACGTGTATTCAATTATTAGTAAAAATAGTATGAAAAATCCCCATACTTTAAAATATATTCGTTCGGAAGAATTTCTCGTACGATTTGGATTGATATCTGGTTATGCAATACATAACGCGTCGACAATTATTATGAATCTATTAAGCACTGCTTATAGAGCTCCGTAAAATCAATTGTTAATACAAATGGTATGAAAATCCCCATGCATCAAAATATATTCGTTTGGGAGATATTCCCGTACGAATTGAGCCAAGATCACACAAAAAATCGTGATATTAATTATACATTATTGCTCCGATTTTAAATCTTCCCAAAATAAATACATTTCAATAGTGAAAATAATTAATCGATAGATAATATAAATGTGTTCCTTAGCTGTTACAGTGGCGGTATGATCCTCTCTGGTACTGATGAATGGTAGATTCCTCCATACGTCCGGGCAGCAACTCCGTCCGCAAATGATGTTCTGGAACTCAGGGCTCCGTCGGTAGTCTGTCGGGCAGCGCTCCCGCTCGCAAGTCTGGTCTCGAACTGAAGGGGGTGAGTATATCGTGTTCGCTCCTTTTATAGTAACGATTTCACCATACCTCTGAAATCCACGCTAGTGCAGTGACTCATCCTATGCGCGATGACCTCACCGCCGGCGCTCGCCATTGGCCGGATTCAGTCATCGGGACGGTCGCCTCCGGCTCAACCCGTCGAAGGCAAAGCGCGCCTGTGATTGGTCCGTTTCGTTAAAATAACAGTAAAGCACCCGCTACACGCGAGACTTGCTGTTCCGATTCATAAATAATAAAGGCTCGTTCGCACCTACTCACAAGGTCGAGTCTATTAGGATTGGCAAACGATATTAATTTAACACAGAATTATATCTATGGTATAATAAAGATCTAAGAAATATTACTTGTATAGCTGAATATTCAATATTTTGTTAGCCTCTTGTAATACATAGAATCTTAAGAAGAAATATATCAGGCTTTTACTTTTAAACGATTCCAAACAGAAGAAATATATTTTTGATGTCCATACTTGACTTTTTTGAATATTATTATTTTAAGATTTTCTAAATTTATTAAATCTATCTCTATGTCGACCATCACATGTTTATGTGCTGAAAACATCGAAGCTCCAAGTGCTATAGTTTTTTATAAACTCAATATTTTTCTAACATCATGGCCGTCACTGGTTAGGTTAGGTTAGGTTAAAAAAAGCTTATTTTTTCACTATTTTAAATTTGGTACATTGGTCTGCGCGCCGTTGTCCGAGTTGTACCGCGCGCAATAGTCGAGGTGCAAGGCGTCATCTCACCACGGTATGACGTTGCTAATGTTGTCGCGTCGCTTGTCCGCAGGATCCGGCCGCAGATCCCGCGCGAGGTGATCGACATGTGCCGCGTGTGCACCGCCGTCACCCCCGGCGAGCCGCAGGTGACCCTGGGCCAGGACAAGTCCTTCACCTTCGACTACGTGTTCGACACGGGCGGCCAGCAGGAGGACGTGTACTCGGCCTGCGTGGAGGGGCTGGTGCTGGGCAGCCTGGACGGGTACAACGCCACCGTGCTCGCCTATGGACAGGTATGCTCCGCTTGTATTTTTGTCGTAAAGAGGTCACGCCTAGTCAGGGGTTAAAAAAAGGCGATTAAATAAAACCAGTGTATCGAGACTACTATTATTTCTTATTCATAGTAAACTTATAGATATGGATTTCAAGAATCTTCACACAACTTTTTATAAAAATTTATTATTAACTGGATAAGATACAGCCATTTTCCAAGAGTGCCTTTGAAAGTGGAGTGAGAACGAGAAGCATGACTTTTATTTTAACACATTTAAAAAAAATCAAAATTATATATTTAGGTATCTGGCAGAATACTGTGATATATTAAAATCTGAATAGGTAATATGTTAATTATTGTGATAGGAATATTACGAGATATATCTCCGATATCGGTTTCATTTCAAAATATATGCTTAGTAGAAAGTCATGCTTCTGGTTCTCACTGCACGCCCCTGATGAGTTGGTACTTAATCGAAGAATTTCGAAAAATATCTATTTGCAAAAAAATGGCTTTTAGTTAGTCAACAATCCTAATTGTTGCCTAGCTTTCTGCTGGTATCTAATAAATTGAATTAAAAATTAAAGTTAATATTAGTCCTAACGATATTTTTATATGTATGTTCTGAGAAAACAATTACTGGATTTTGTCCACAGAGGGATAATTATTAATTAAGATCAATTATAGAAGTCTCGCAGATATAATGATTACCTCTATATTTTAAAAATATTTTAAAATATAGAGGTATCATTATATCTGTGAGACTTGCGAAATGCGAAATCTATATTACTATGTCATGGGAATAACTATAAATGTCTCTAGCATAGTCCATTCGAATATATGAAAGAAATTTAGAACATATACCTACGTACTTAAACAACTTTAAAAAAATTGATGTGTAGATGTTCTTACGGTGGAATTGGAAACGTTGCATTGTTTAAAGTGGTCATTTAAGTCAGCTAATACAGGTCATAAGCCCTGGCTATCCTGTAAGACTTCCATACATGTTTTCCATATAAATGGCTTCTCTGTGAGACTAATATAATTGATCTCCATGAGACTTCTAAAATTGGTCGTAGTTAATATTAGTATTTGAAGTTTTAATAATCATGTGATGAATGTGAACAAATTTTCAAATTCTGCGTAGCCAAGAGCAATTCCAAGATTTTGTAAATATTCGGGATTGTGATTCAACTAATTGAAATCATATTATTTTTATGTGTATTTTTGGATTCAGTAGATCTGTCATAATAAAAAATAGACAACACCACTAATTGAGAATGGGGCTGTTTCACAGAGAATATCAAATCATCAATGATGGCACTGCTTCACCAACATTATTACTTTTTCCTCAGATGCAATATTGAAGCTTTTATTGCGGGCAAGCTACAACCAAGGAGTAATTATTATTTCGCTGCACGGCACACTATTATCATACTACTGATCATTTTACACATTCTATACTGTGCATGTGCAAGAATTTTTTTTTCTAGTACATAACTTTGTCAGCAATAACAACAAAATAAATCAAGTGCGCTTTTTTATAGTCCTGACATACTTCTATAAGTAGATATTTCTATATTACAAAAATTTCAAGGTTTTCTTGTTAGTTTTAAATTGTATACATCGCAATTCTATTATGTAAATATAGACGATCAATCTTCTTATACGATATAAAGATAATTGGAATGATATGAAGATGTGTAATTTGTGTCGTCTTCTTCTTCTTCTTCCTTGCACTTCTTTGCCTAGGCAGGCTGTTGGGGTCGGCTCTTCTCGTTCTCAAGCTGCAACTTCTTCGATTCTGGGTATCGTTTTCATCCAGGTCGTTTCTCTGTAGTGTTTTGCAGCATTGAGTCATCCAGGAGTTTTTTGGTCTTCCTATGGATGGCTGTCGATGAAGCCCCATAGACAATGCCTGCTTCACCGTGTAGTCTGATGGTGCCCATACCATCTCAACTGTCGTTTATCCAGCTTATTGTGTTTCCGTGATACCCAGGCTATCACGAATGCGTAAACTTTTAATACCATCTTTTAGTGTTACTCCTGCCGACCATCTAAGCATTCGCATTTCTGCTGTTTCGAGTTGCATATAGTAGGAGTTGTACATGGTCCAGAATTCGGAGCCATACATAATCGCGGGTCCAACAATAGTCTGGTATATATTTCCTTTAAGTTTTATATGCATTTTCGGGTCACACAAGATTCCTGTTACGGATCTAAATTTCATCTATCCCGTATCAATTCTATGGTCAACATCCGTTGCACACCCTCCGTCTCTATGAATAAATGAGCCCAGACACTCAAATGCGTCACAGTTGGCCAATGTTTTCCCATCCTGTTGCATTGAAGGAGTTACAGCATTTGTATCGTCAAAAGGCAGGTACAGATATTCCGTCTTTTTCCTGCTATTTTTAACCCATTATCCTTTCCAGGCTATTCTGTTAGTCACAATGATTATCTGCTGTCATTCCTACATCATCTGCAAAAAGCATAATCTTGAGAATATGATGTGTAATTTGTGTGCATTATAATATAATCACATTTTTACAGTGAGCTCTCGAGGAAATGTTTTCACGCATTCATTTCATAAATCCAATATTCTCTTATAAAGGCATTACTTTTAAAACATTGCTCATTCATCCCTCTCGCCCAAGCCTCGCGTGCCAGACCGGGAAAATTGCATACGTAATGACCTGCTCAACCACCGACCACTCTTTTCCTGCATATTCATCAGCCGGTGCAGCACACACCCCTCTTGCCGTCGAAACCAGAGGTGAACGACTCGGTGACACGGACACCGCTAGCCGATGCGATTTGCGAGAAATTTACGTCTGCATTTTTATAAAATTACACAAAATCAAAAAAGTGTATATTATATTTTATTATTGGAACGATTATTTTGGTCCTTTGAATTTCGCATACCGAAGATTGAACGACCATTGAGTGTTCTTAATTAATTAAGTTCTAGATTAAAATATGTAATTAATTTCATCGATAATAGCAAAATAACTTTATGGTAACTATTCTGAATTTTTTAATCAGCTTTTGGAAACAAATCATTATGTCGATATTTAGAGGAGTTTAGAAGTTTAATATAACAAAATAATCCTTTTTGCAAATAGTTACCTTTAAAATTTGTTTTCAAGAGTAGCTTTTGGTCTTGTGGTTAAGACTCGCTTCCTGATCCAAAGGTCGCGGGTTCGAAACTCACTCCAGACTAGCAAGTTAGTCCTCTTTTCATAGCACAAGCGTTTAGCTTAGTTTGAAAATAGTAAGAATATTGATGTGACACGAATTCCGTGTTCACATCTCTTTTAAAAAAAATATTAGTTCCTTATTTATTCAACTTCCATATATTATTTTTTTACATGTTAAAGTCTATAATTCCAATATTTTTTGGATACTTTCGTTTTATTACATGTAGATTATTATTAGTGATTTTATACAGTGTTTTCTATTCATTCATATAAAATAATTCACGTTTTTTTTAATCAATGGATAATCGTTGTCATTAATTTTAATCCTTGTTATGATTTTTTAAATCCCTTCTAACACGCTGATCCATACCTAATTTCCTCGAAGTGGATATTTAAATTAGGATGTAAACATTTTGTCGGAGGTAAATCGGTATTAAAATTTACATTTGTTGTGTTCATTGTAAAATAATTACAGAACCTACCCAAGAGTCTCAGCTGCTGTTTTAATTTACCGGTGTTCCATCAGTCGTGTGTAAAAGTGTACTCGCGTTACCTACCTTACCCACGCCCAGCGACACGCCCGCGATGACACTTGTTCGTGCAGCTGTTATTATTATTAATACGAGACGATTTGTTTTACCTTTATGTTCACGTATTACAAGTTTGTACAAAATGATTTTCAAAAGTCGTTTGAATCTATACAAGACATACGGCCGTATTTCAAAAATAGCAATAAGATTGTTATCCGAACACTTAATAGACGAGAATAAATAAATAAATAAACGAGACGTAGGTATGCGTCGGTGTTCGGTGTTCGTCGTACTCAAATAAGGAGATTTGTATGTTTTCACTTATCTATCTCACCTTTATTTGCGGTGTCCGATGTCTGCAATGCCTTTAGAAAAGGGATTGATTTCTTCGGTACCTTCTTATCCAGACGATCTGGTCTGACAGAGCTTCAAAAGGATTATCGAAGTATCTACCGCAAACGTAACCTCACAATTCTAATGTTTCTACTAAAATTACATGAAATAAGTACTAATGCTGTACTGAAAGCTTATAGAAAAAAATTCGTGTGGACTTATTAATTTATTCTGCTGATGTAAAATTATGGCAAAATTGGCATTGTCGCGTTAAACTCGTATTTATATTTTGAAGTTTGACGGATAACGTCACGTATTTCTTTCTCACTCTCTATCTCAAGTGGAAACTGAAAGAAATAAACACCGACGTTTACCTACGTCTCGTTTATTTGGCTTAAATATCCAAAGAGGATTGAATATAAGTTGTGCCTCACAATATTCAAGGCTATTCACAACATGGCTCCTCAATACATTACCGACTTCTGCATTCCATTTTCCGAAAATAACAGACTCGCTTCGCTCAGAATCAACATCTAATACAAGTAGGTTAGTTGAAGTAAATCGCGTCCACAAAACCAACTTCTGTGACCGTGCTTTCGCGGTGGTCGGACCAAAGTTATGGAATAAACTACCTAATAAACTGAGACAAACAGACAGCTTACCACAGTTAAAAAAACAACTAATGACGCACTTGTTTAGACGATCATATAAAAACCTACAATATCAGACCGTTACAATACTTGCCAATATTTTGCACTCTTTGTATGCTCTCCGCGAAAATGCCGATTCTTCCTGGCACTCAAAACTGTTATAGTTTTAAATGTTTATTCCATTTTTTGCATGTCATCTAATGAATAAGTAATAGTAAATAAGTTTTCGCCCAGTCCGTCCACCGTTTAATCCTCCACTATATATTGCCGTTTGCTTTTTAATTTTTGATTAACGTACGCAGTTTATGATTATTAATTGTCTTGATGGATTTGTGAGCAGTCTGTACATGCACGGAGTGTTTCAGTTTTCTGAGTAGAGTTTTTTTTCAAAACATGCCCTCCCCCTTATTTATTGCACGCAATTTACTGAATCAGACTATGTTACAAAAAATAGTAATATATCGTGCATGAGCCTACGTGATTCACCTAAAGCATCATGATAAGTTTTGCCAGAAATCATTATCTGTCGAGGATTTCTTTATCTTTCATATCAGACTCCAGTTATCATATAAATAAAATTCCGGATATCTAGGTTGATACCGTGTACGATTATATTAAATCGTCATCTCGACGCGCGGATTCTAATAAAAATTATTTCGCAAAAATGTCCCAAAGCGAGTTAAGATTTGTTTTCAGATTTATCTGAACGGATCATATTTTACCTGAACTGATACAATATGACTGTTTCATTTTTTGAACGTGGACTTATTCCTTGTAATATCCTAATATATATTTATATTATTATATTAGAATTATAGAAAGTATTATGTCTGGCTCTCGAATTTTCGCGAAAAATACCCTGAAACTTATTTAGCTTTCCAAAACTTTTATATAAAACTTTATTTTAACACATTTTTTCAGTGAGTTTTTATGACAGGATATATAAAATTATTTTAAAACTGCGTTTATATATTTCTTAGTTTTTCAATTGTCAAAACATGCTTTCAAATTACGAAACTTGCGCATCCCAAATATAAAACAAGCGCATCCCAGAACCACTATTCCTTTGTAGGAATTAAAACATTCAATTCAGTACCCATAAAATTAAAGAAAATTCAAGACCTCACGTCATTTAATAATGAACTAAAAAAAATTATAAAAAAACCCCTTGAGATTCTCATTAGCTTAACTATATATTTATTTATTTTTTTCCTCAATATTATTAACACCTTATTATTACAATTTTAATATCCATTAAATGAACTTATGTGATTTCACTGATTACTCCTCCCATAGGCATGAGCGTCAGATCTTTTATTAAAGACGCTTTTATTGCAAGAATGTATTATTGTATTCATGAAATTACGCACTGTGACTATAATAAATAAATTAATAAAAATTTTAAAAAAATTCGAAAAATAAAAGAGAAATACGATATTAATTATTACTACTTAATTTCATAATTACATCAATCAGTGAATTTTTTTCTTGCACGCATCGAAAATAAAAATATCACTTTATTTAATTAATTAAAATATGGGATGTTCGAAAGTTTTTTTTTTAGCGTTAACATGGCTTACGACCTGTCATTGGCTGGCTTAAGTGATCACTTTACACACTTTAACGTTCACGATTCCACCCATGATCGACCACACATCTATTAAATTTGGAAAGTTGTATATATGTTATTTGTCTTTTCCATGAAACAGTATATGTATAGATGTCGCCGCTGGTAATGAGATTTCCATATTTTTTTACTAGAGCCTGGAACTATAGTATTTTTATGTATAAATGACATTCATCCAAATTATTAACATGCACACTAGAATAAGCCTGAAAATTATTTAAATTTTTTAGTCCAGTTTATATCATCCATACATACTTTTCTATATGCTTCGTCTCCATGAGAAAACTATAATTTATCTTAATTAATGATGATCCCTTTGGAGACAAAATCCAGTATGTTTGAAATGCTAAAAACATATTTAACTATTTCTTCATAAAACACAAAAATGTCTTGTTTATAAAAAATGTTACATCAATCTCTCATTGCTTCATCAAAAAATCTTTTTTTTCCTAGCTAGTAGCGAAGGGAAAAACTACATTTCAAAATAAAGACTACAACACACACACGTTCACCAGTTTGAAGACTACAAAGTGTACACTACATTTGTAGTAAACATTTGTAGTATAAACTACATGAAGTGAACTAATTGTAGTACTACAATTTTGTAGTACAATTACTTCATTTCATTAATACTACAATTACTTCATTACTTCACTTCATTTATACTACAATTACTTCATTACTGGGGGGGTGTTGTTTCAGTTTCCAGAAATTTCTTTGTTCGGTCCCAAAATTATTCAAACCATGGGGGGGGGGTTGTTTCAGTTTTCAGAGATCTCTTTGTTCGGTCCCAAAATTTTTCAAACCATGGGGGGGGGGGTGACTCAGTTTCCAGAGATTTCTTCGTTCGATCCCAAAAAATTATCCCAATAATAAATATTAGTATCCCCCCTTGCATATATTTAAGATGCATTGTCATGCAGTTAAAGTATTTATTCTTACATAATTAAATCCCCTAATAAACAAAACATTTTTTACAATAGACATCGTTTTTTAATTTTTTTTTAAATTTCATTACAAAACGAGTCTTTCAAATAAAAATGAAATTTTGTAATAAAACGCGACTGGAACAAGTGGTAGAACCACAGCACGTACCAAGAAACTTCTGTTAGTTCATGTCTATATATTTTGGTGGTCTGTGATGACGGGATATTTCATTTATATAATAATTTTGTAATAATTTACTTTTATTTTAGACTGGTTCCGGTAAGACTTACACAATGGGCACCGCCTTCGATATGGAACTGATCAAGGAACAGATGGGCATCATCCCTCGGGCCATCCAGGACCTGTTTCAGGGTATAGAGGAAAGGGGGAGGGAGGCGAGATCTAAGGGTCTGATACCCCCCGAGTTCAAGGTCGTGGCACAGTTCATGGAGCTTTACAACGAAGAAATAATTGACCTATTTGACCCTGCACGTGATGCCTACGGATCCAAGGTAATTTTGCATCATTACGCACTTTATATGTTAATATTAGCATAATTTTATAGACGTAAATAATTTAACATGACAAATAAACTCGTTAAACTATCGATCCTCAAGTCACGTAAGGTTTTCAGCAATATGCTACAGAAATGTCTGCTCATTATTTCTTGAATGTACACACATAATATTATCATAATACTTCTAGAAGAATGTCGTGGACATTCTATTAATTTTGTTTGTTGCGTATTTCAGCACTAAAGGAATTGTTTGAAATGAAGAATTTATTTTTCTTATTTGTTTTTAACATTTGTCATTCAATTATAGTTGTACATATATCAATGATAATAAATTACTCTAAAAATTCAATGACAGCAGAACAACATATAATAAATAAATCCTTAATAACTAACAGATGGCTTCAAGAGACTTCACTAACACGTTTCACTAACGCCTGTCCATTGTGTCATTACAAAATTCACTACATCATTTTTGATTTGTCAAGTTTGAGGTAAAAGATACAGCCAAATCAAACAAATTTCAGACTAACGGACGAGTGAAAATCCACGAGGATACAAATGGAGGTATACGCGTGTCCGGTGTAACACTGAAACCGGTCAGCAGTGTGGCCGAGGCAATGCAGTGTTTGAGGCTCGGCGCACTGTCCAGGACCACGGCTGCCACTGGTATGAACACGCATTCAAGTCGCAGTCATGCGGTGTTCACTCTTCATGTTAAACAACAACGATTAGTCAGAGTAGAGGTTTGTTCCACTTGTAATAATTATAAGATTTAAATGTAAATTACCTAGCCAACATTATGTTTGTTTTGTAAGGAACAAAAGGCATCAAATAATAATTAAACTCTATAATAAGTATTATTATAGCTTGGAAAAATGTGGAAAACATTTATGTACATATGTAAATGCTGTTTGTTTATATCACACAAATTTGCATAAAATGAATAAACATTCATCTTTCCTTTTAGTATAATGAATTTGTAATCGTGATAGAAACACTTAAAAGAATAATATCTTAATTTATGCGATGCTTTTTTTATAAAATGGCTTAATCATAATAAATAAAAGTCAATTTACTAAAATATGCCTAAAAAATCAATGGCCAAATGACAATGAGCAGGAAGACTGATCAAGAGATTAGCGAGCCTTCTTAAAACCCACTGAACTGATAAAATCACCTATCTTTGTGGAAATACATGGTGTATCATCTTTGTCAGACATCATGCTTTCATTCAGCAGTGTAGCAGCAGCATAAAAAATGGCTGATGATGAAGAAATAGATTAATAAATCATATGTTTCAGGATTCGGAAGGTGAAGGTGACAGCAATGTTGACCCAACGACTGAATTTGAAACGCTTACTGCCAAATTCCATTTTGTTGATTTAGCTGGTTCTGAACGACTAAAGAGGACAGGTATGTTTTCAAAATTCTTTTCTATTACAAATGTTAATAAGTGTTTTGGGATTCCTTTCTTTTAATATCTTATTTTCTCCTTTATCAAACACCAGGCGCCACTGGCGACCGTGCCAAAGAGGGGATATCAATCAACTGCGGCTTGTTGGCTTTAGGAAATGTTATATCGGCTCTCGGTGATAAGTCCAAACGAGCCTCACACGTACCTTACAGGGATTCTAAACTCACTAGACTTCTGCAGGACTCGCTGGGAGGTAATTCTTTGCTTTGGCTTTTTATATTTTAAACGTGTGATTTGAATAAAATTTTCTTAAATATATTCTATTCTTATAAAAATAGGAAATAGCCAAACTGTGATGATTGCTTGTATTTCGCCGAGTGATAGAGATTTTATGGAAACACTTAACACATTGAAATACGCAAACAGAGCGAGAAATATTAAAAATAAGATTGTTGTCAACCAAGACAAGAGTTCGAGGACAATCTCATTGCTTAGGCAAGAAATCGCACAACTGCAATTGGAGCTTTTGGAATTCAAACAGGTACATAGTGGGTTGTCCTATTTTTTGCTTTACTTCAGTTGTGTAAATTAAATAATAAAAATATATTGTTTATAATTTGATCTTTTATAATTTTAGGGTAAAAGAATTATCTCCGAAAATGGCGAAGAAGGTATCAATGACATGTTTCATGAAAACACCGTTCTTCAGAGTGAACTCAATAATTTACGAACCAGGGTTAAGGCAATGCAGGGAACCATAGATCAACTTTCTCAGAAGAACAGCGAACTCCTCGCAGAGAGAGCTGTGTCATCTTGGATAAGGGCTGATGACGAAAACGGATCAGAAACCGGAGTTACAGAAATGATTCAGAAATACATACGAGAAATCGAAGATTTGAGAGCTAAATTACTGGAAGCCAACACGATGTACGAAATGCTTAGAAAAAATAACATTGCTTCCACAAGGCAGAGCAATATGAGCAAGAGCTTGATTCTGAGCGCTGATGTCTCATTGCTGGATACATCTTCGACAGTCTTAAATACTGCCAAAAGGGAATTGTACAAAGAGAAGGAATTATTGGCCCGTTCTATGGGAGAGATGGAGTTCAACAGGAAGATGAGTCACAGCACTCTGGCCAGTGGAATCACAGAGATAGGAGAGCGGGAGGGGGCCGAGGGTGAGAGTGGAGGAGAGAGTGGGGAGTCGGGAGAAGAATCTGACTCAGAAGATGATACGGATTCTGAAAACAAAGGTAACTTAGAGGTTGGAAATACATATTATAAATTATGGTTAAAGTTAACGGACAGTACAGAGTATAAAAATTTACAGAGTTGAACAGAACCCATTCTTTAGGAAAGGGGGTTGGGTCGCAGTGGATGAATGTCCCTTGAGAATGTTTAAAATAAATTAATATCGCATTTTAAGTATTTATTCTTGCATAATTAAGTCCCCCTTATAACCGCAATGTTTTTTTTTAGAAATAGATGTTGTTTTTAAAAAAAAAATTACTAAGTAAAAGTATCTTCTTAAAATAGAACGCAACTTATTTACTACGACATTATACTTTTTAAGAGTTTTTTTTAATTTTTTTTTTTAAATAAATAGAGATGGGAACACGGAATACGTGTCACATCAATATTCTTACTAGTTTCAAACTAAGCTAAACGCTTGTACTATTAAAACAGGACTAACTTGCTGGTCTAGAGTGAGATTCGAACCCGCGACCTTTGGATCACGAGGCGAGAGTCCTAACCACAAGACCAACAAGCTACTCTACAAGTTTTAAGTTTAATCTTTTAAAAATTGATTTAAAATTTACAAGCTCGTGGTAATTATTTAAAGAAATTGAAACCAGCAATGGTACCAAGTTGTATACCAAGAAATCTGCGTTTATTCGTAACTACATATATATTTTGGTGGTCTGTGTTGAAGAGTATTAAAAATTTATGGACTTATCATGTGTTCCTGACAGAAATTAATGACAGTTGTTAATTTATTAGAAAATTTGGATCATGCAATGTTTTTATCGGTGCATGCAGTTTAGTACAATAATATTATGATTGGAATATTACGAATAATATCTTTTATTTATTTTTTTTATTTGTGCTCATGTAAATGTCATGCTTCAATGTTCTTACTGCCGTCCCTGATTTTACACAAAAAGTAAATTGATTTTTACGTGCTTTCATTTAACTTTCTTTGTCGTGGTAGAAATTGTCTTATAGTTGATTTTTCACTCATTTTCAGAGTAGCTAGAGCTCTGAAATTTTCAATATTTACGTAAAATGGATGAAAATGATTATTAAATCATTTTCAACATGATTTAGTCATTATTTCGAATAAAATTAATAATTTTCATCATTATTGATCATTAAATGCTTAGGTAGCTTTGAGATTCATCAATATTAGTATGAAAAATTGTTCCGTTTTCAAATTTATTAATTTAGTTGGCTGATTCAACTTTGATATTAGGCGTCGGAACAAAACATCATATTATTATTTAATATCGCAACTAAGAAGGATGGTTTAATGAATTGAATTTTTATAGTAAAAAAATTTGTTTTAAACTTTAAAATAAAGTGTATAATATTTGGATACTCCATGGATGATGTTGAAAAATCAATTACAAATGTATGCAAAGAAAGCGCACAGAAGCATGTCTATGAATTTTTTTTTCACATACTTATCGATTATTTTTATTTGGATGATTTCTTACCGCCCATGGTTTTTACACAAAAAATATATTGCAAATGGGGATGATTTATCTAATACATATTAATCTTTCTTATCTAGTGGTAGCTTTGCTCGGAGCAGAATTGGCTTCCCTGAGCGGAGACATTGATACCAAACAAAAGCTGATTGAGGAATTGGAATTGTCACAAAGGAGGCTGCATTCTATGAGAAGGCACTATGAAGATAAGCTGATGGCCCTTCACACACAAATCAAACTCACGCAAGAGGAGAGAGATAAAGTCTTAGCTTCGTATGGTGAGTACTTCCAACACATGACTATTGCCTGCCCAACATAACTTGGCGTGCGGCAAGATTGGAACTAAAACCCACCCCGCCCGCGCCCGGCGGTAACCCCTCGCCCTGTAATTCAGTACAATTTTGTATTTGATCGGGAGCTGTGACATCTTGATTACCAATATACACTGAATTATTATGTACAAAACAACCAGAACAGTCCGCGGTGGTGCAAGAACAATTGTCAACGAAGTATTAAAGTTTTGCGAAGCTGAAAAAGCAAATAATGGACCGATATTACCGTCTGACAGTTTGACAGATAGAGCGGCCGCTGCGGAGCGCGCTGTTACCCGACCAAATTTATATTGAAGGCTCTGACACTGGTCACCGGACATTCAGTACATTATCTATTGTGTAATAAATTTACAACCTGGCAACTTCTGTTTCGCGACAGGGGCGCCCTCCCTCGCACGCCAAGTTATAGTGGTGGCACTCTATACAACTATCATCTGTGGTAATGCTTTGAGAATGTTAGGATTTGTTCTGCATACTGCCAGGGTTTTCGAGAATACCCGCGTACTCAGAACTCTTTACAACTCCTTGGTGCGGAGTAGACTCGAGAGTGGCTCGATGATCTGGGGGCCACATGAGGGCAAGTACTCTCTTATGGTGGAGAAAGTCCAAAAGAAGTTTCTGAGATATCTCTACATGAGAGAGTACGGGCATTATCCTTGGCTTTACCCAACCGAGTTTCTCCAGGGTATGCTTGGCTACAATAGTTTAGAGACTAGAAGGAATGTGTATTTGATTACACATTTTTATCGATTGTTGCGCGGTATGATCGATAATCCTGAAATTATGCAGAGCATTGGTTTGTATGTTCCTGATAATTACACTAGACATCGTCAGCATAGATTGTTTCACATTCCAATATACAGGACCAACCTGCCGATGGTTATGCCTGTTGGAAGAGCCACAGCTATGCTGAACAAAATTGCTTTGGGTATTGATATATTCCATGTGTCTGAGGGGGTTTTCCGAAGCGGGATTCTCCTACACCTTTGACCAGATTTTATGTTAAATATTTTCATTTTTGATATATACTTCCTAATATGTATGCCTTAAACATTTTGTTTGTCATGTACATATTATCGTGAAATAAATTGAATTGAATTGAAAAAATTGAAATCATTGAATCCATATCCTTAAATAAATTCCCCTGTTATTGAATAAACCCCACAAACAAGAAATAACAGTATATATTAAAATCTCATTTTTGAAGTATTTTACACTTGTTGCCCCAGGTACCCAGATGTCACAGCCGACGGAGAAGGTAAAGCGGGTGAAAGACGAATATGAAAGGAAGTTGAGCGAAATGCAACGAGAGATGAAGAGGCTGCAGGCCGCCCAGAAGGAGCACTCCAAGCTGCTCAGAGCGCAGGCCACCTGTGATAACCAAATACGTTCCATGAAGAATGAACTCGCCGACATGAAGAGAAATAAGGTAAAGACTTAAAGAATCGTCTAAACCTTTTAAATTTATAATTTATCAACATGCGCCCTGAAAGTGAATTGAATTTGTTTTCAAAAGTGTGTGTGAATTTAAAATTTTTGCTGGCTTAGAATATTATTATGATTTATTTCCAATGTAATGTAAATTGTAAATGATTTCAATTTCTGTTCTTAACCTTTTCTACTAATTCCATTTTATTTTAATTTAGCCTAACTATATCAATCCATATCCACTCGCTTGCCCCACATTTTAATAAACATAGTCAGCATTTCCCCGTAACAAAATGCTGGCCGTGCAACGTATGAACGTATTATCAAGAATTTACCATAATTGCATTATTTTTTATGTAAGTGTTCAAAGATAATAATTGCTTGTCATAGATAAATAAATAGACAACATGAAAAACTTTTTTGTTTATTTATATCGTGATCAGTTTGTTTAAATCATTTTAATAATACATAATAAATAAATGTTTAAGTACATTTTTGGACATGACTGCTTTAAGGGATCTCCCTGGAAGTCCACTAGTTTGGACAGGGGCAAAGAAGCAGTTACACCAAATTTAATAAAAAAAAATGTATTCTTTAAATTATCAAAAATGATGGAACTATTTTTCTAATCAATTTTTGTATGAATTCTTGGAACACAGGTAAAATTGCTCAATAAAATGAAAGAAGAATCCGCAAGACACAAGCAGACTGAAGGCATCAGAAACCGGGAGATTGCTCAACTAAGAAAGGAGTCCCGCAAGAATGCCAACACTATCAAGTCTCTGGAGGCAGAAAAGAGGCTCAAGGAGCAGGTGCTAAAGAGGAAGCAGGAAGAAGTCACCGCCCTTCGTAAGGGCAACCGGCAAAGTATGAGCAATAAAGTTGCTGGACGCAGACCAGGTATTTTAAAATGTTTCTTTTTTTCTTACATCTATAACGATACACTGTTCTAACAGCTTGTATCAAATGTTAAGTAAAATGTACATTTTCTATTTCTGTCAAATTCCCTAGAATTTATTTTAATATCTAACAGTTTGTTCAACAATTCTACTTCTTTTCATTTGATCTGGTCAAAAAAAAATTATATTGAATTGTATCTTTTTTATTGCAGATAAAGCATTTTCACCAAAGTCTGCCAAGAGCAAATGGCACAACATGGAGAAAAACATCAGTAAAGTGGCACTCAACAAGCAGGCTATTGGAGATTTGGAGAGAGACATGGAGAGGCATTTGGCTGAAAGGGAATTCCTTGGCAAGGAAATGGAAAGACTAAAGCAGAGGAGGAACCAGGCTGTGATGAACCGATTTGATACGATAGACATAGATAATGAATTAGACACGGTCAAATCTAATATTGAATACTTGCAAGACAGTATAGCGGAGACACAACATCAAATCATGCAAATGGAAGAAACCAAGGTATTTATAGGAAAATCCAAAATGGTGATGATGCCTTATTATGTGTAATTAGAGTTTGAGAAGCCATTTTTCCAAAATATCATCGATGGCCAGCTTCGAGTCTAATTTTATCTAATTGACAATCTGTTTTGCCAGCTGTGTGCTTTCATTGTTTGTTACTAAAGAATTTTTAACACATATTTCCAAGTTTACTTGTTATTGGTTACTCTATATTGATTGGGATTTGTTTTACTAGTTACTTTTATAAATACAGTCGAATCCCGTTAATTCTAATTTCAAGGGACCCAAAAAAAACCTTTCGAATTATGCGGAACCCCGTTAATTCGAAATTCACAGTACAAAAAAAATATTGCTGTGTGATAATGAAATTAAAGAATTTAACTTGTTATTGATTTATTCTATATTGTTTGGGATTTGTTTTACTAATTACTTACTTAAATACAGTAGAACCTCGTTAATTTGAAATTCAAGGGACCTAAAAAAAAAACATTTGAAATTATGCGGAACTCCGCTAATTCGAAATTAACGGAGTTCCGTACAACGTAAAAAAATCAACGTACAAAAAAAATATCGCTATGTTATAGTGAAATTTGCCAAAATAGTAAAACTCCATTAAAAATTGAAAAAAACCATTAATTTCTCGAAAAACATCTGTATTTTTTGCATATTTCAAGAAATCATTTTGAAAATAATATTTATTATGCTAATACAAAGATTGCGACATTTCTATAACTACTACTACTACTACTACCCGATGTTGACATTTTTTTTTTCAGTCTTGTCAAATTTCCAAAAAAATTATTAAATTATGTGAACTAAAATGTATTAATAGCGCAAGTGACTAAAAATTATTTCTTTTTACGAATTTTGAAATTACAGGTTTGTTTTCGAATTATCGGGGTTATTATGAATTTTGAGGTTTTCGAATTACATATCTGGTTCCGAATTAACGGGGTTTTTCTGTATATTAATATTACATTTCTGATTAAGAGTGAAATATCATAAATTGAACCTGCAAAACGGGGTTTTCTGTGATATACTACTAATCTCTTTCATTCCAGGATACACCCGAGCACGGAGATGTACAAATAATAATCAATCAAATACAGGATTTAGGAGAAGCACGGTATATTTTAGAAAAACTTTACAATCTGACAATTAATCAGATGTATGAAGCTACACAAAAAGATATGCAACTTAAAGATAGTCAAGCAAAACTTCAGGAGGTTTGTTTTATTATGTCATATTGTACGTAATACAAATATTTGTAGGCTCTAGTAACATTGATTTGTGTATCACTTATTATGACATTTATTTTTTAACACCTCTGTTGTCATTTTGATGGAACTCAAATCATTATAATATTCTAATAAATATACATATATGTACAATGTTTAGTTCTTGCAAACTCCAATTATTAAATCTATGTATATTTTTATTCAAAATGTGTTTATTCCTGTACATCTTCAAATCTTGCATTTTTATTGTTTTATAACGATTGAATTGCATTTGAGTTTTAACATCGTCAGAGGTTTTCAAATATGTGTTTGTTTACTTTTCTTGCAGATATTCTTGCTAACATCACACCTCTTTCGTTAGAAATGTTTATAAAATATCATTAAACCTTATTTTATACATTATCCTTTTTTAAATATACAAACATACTATTTTTGTGTTGGTTTAATTAAATGTTGATACACATTCATATAAAGCGTTAAACGTAAGTCATAATTGTAATTTACTTAGTTTCGTATATAACAAGAGGTGTGGATTTGTATAACCGCATCCAGTACTTTTTCAATCTAAAAAAAAACTAATTTACAATTTTCAGTATTTTACGTTTAACTGTACATACGTGTTTTTGTTTTACGCTTACTTTTTGAAGTGTTTTATTGCTAAAAGCTTTGCTTTAGGTTAATTTTATTGGTCACCAGAAACTAATCACAAATAATTATTTAAAAATTTCAGTGGTGCAAATCGATTGAATTGCCTTTGATATAGTTTATTGAATTTCCTTTCTCATTTTCAGATACAATCAGAGAGCGGTCATCAGCAAACAGTTTTGAGACAGATGTTAGCCGAGAAGAACAACAGTGAATTATTAGGCCTGCTTCCCACAACTTCATCCGGATCAACTATTTGCTATAACAATAATGAGATAAGTTCCGGAACTTCCACCAGATCCGTCTCCCCTGTTGATAGGTTAGTAATTTTATATTATTGGTTCGATTCGGTTTGAAGCACACCATGTAGATATTATTACTTAACTGACACTGCTGGTGCCTTCATTCCAGGGGCACTTCTGATGACCCTGGTTTATCCCTTGTGAGCAGTGGCATGCAGTGGGTATAAACTTAGATTATGCTGTGACCGACTATATACCTTTATTAAATAATAATAATAATAATAATATATATATATATATATATATATATATATATATATACGCATATACCTATAAGGGTATATACATTTAAAAAAAAAATTTAATTGTCTATAATGAACTATTTTGAGTAGCTTCAATCCACAAAAAAACTGCACTATAAAAGAAGTATTGTAAACAATATTTCTTAAATAAATAAATATTTTATATAGGCATAGCTAATATGGCAAAAAATTTCAATATATTTCGAAGACGATTTATATATAATCAAATCGGGAACAATACTAATTTCAGATATACGTTTCATTTCACAAAAATAAATCAAGCATTTTATGATATCATGATATGATAGATGACAGATGGTATTTGTATTTACATTTACCATAGAAAAGACAAATAGAATTTACACCAAAAGTTTTGGGTGGAATTTGTAAAAAATAACATTTCTGCGATGACGTGCGCATAGTTTTCACCCGGCATAGGACCTTTCGAAAAAGCATGCTTAATTAAGTTATCTATTACACAAAACTCGCAGCCTTAAAAATACACGTTTTTTTTCTCGACTTGACTATATCTATATTTCTTGGGCGAGATAAATGAAGAATTGACATGAAGTTAAGAAGAAAAGTAGGAAATAAAACTTCTAGCCGTAGGACGAATTACGGCTAGAATTTTAAATCGGAAAAAAACAGATACGTCACGTTAAACAGAAACGTCAAAAATAAAACTTCTAGCCGTAGAACGAATTACGGCTAGAATTTTAAATCAACTTTTTCTTAAGAGTTGGATTATTTAATTAATATTTGTTTCCCAGAATCTTTACTAATGCACAGCTTTTTTGCTTGTATGCGCTGCACGCCACTGCTTGTGAGTAGAGGTTATTTGAAAATTGAGATAAATACTACCACACAATCGCCATCCTCAACAATTGGGGAAGAAACAAGCAAAGTGATATTTCAGGCATTCATATAAAGAAATTTCACAATAAATTATTTTTAATAATCCCTCTGTACACATTATTATGGCGGGGATTTAATTTTTTTATACAATACTTTTTAAATCATTGCACGCTATCATTTTTTGACGCTTGAAATCTTAAAAAACTTTGAATAGTGCATGTAGTTATTGATCTTTTCTCCCAAACATTTTCAGTTCCCTCGTCCAATTGATGGCACAGTATGCCAAACAACAGAATGGCCAGAGCAACCAGTTTGATGACCTTCTGGTTGGAATACCGTCTCCGGCCCCAATTCTTCCGGAGCGGAGTCCACCTCAAGGCCAGTCTTTCGAGAGAAACTCCACCAACCGGGGCTCTGTACGATTGCGTGAAATCGGCGTATTCGGAAAGGCGGACAAGGAACCAGACAAGGGAGCCATGACCCAATCTATGGGCGGGGAGATTGAAACGTCGGCGAGAGGACAGCCATTAGCGAGAGTACCTAGTGCACCGGGTTCTCTGAGGTAACTCATTATGTCATGATAAGCATATTTATGTATTTTATCAGTCTTTCCCGTAGAACATTTTTACACATAAGGGATCAGAATAATAAGGAGTCAAAATTGCTTTTCCTTTTATCAGTAGGTGAAAAATTTTATTCTACGTAGATCATTAATAATCAAAAAAATATTGTTTGTATAAAACAATCATATTTTAAAAAAAAATTTTTCACACTAACTGTTGTACTTTCCTTACTGGTTTATTATTTTTTTATTGGGACAAGCGTTCAATGACCCAAGATGTATAATTTTGAATATTGAATACACCTGATATGCAATCTTTGTTTTTTTGAACCTGTTATGTCTCATAAAAATGAAAAATATTTTTCACATGTTTAAATATTGTATTTTGACCTCACCAAATTCATCATCAAAACTATGTAAGAACTTAAGTATTATTTTGAACCTTTCGTGTTGTAGTTATTTATAATTAAGTGCATATATTTAGAGATGCTTTCTTGAATATTTGCCCTTTCTGTATATTATGTTAGATATTGTGTATTTGTAAAGTATTTTGCTAAAATCATTATTTTTGCATTTCAATATCTACATGTATGTCAAAGCTCCATATGCATTTGCGGCAGAGGGATTTTTTAATTAACTTTTTGTTTTCAAATGAACTCATGATAATCTACAAATGTTTATTTCTAATATTAAATTATTTTTAGACTATCATTAGCACAATTTACTTGTTGGTTTAAACATGTAGATGAAGCTTGTATCCGAACCTTTTTTTTTATTAATGTCCTTTTCACCTATTGGCACGTACATACACACATTCCATGTAGCACTTTTTTGTGTCTGTAAAGCAGAGGTCTGATGCCACAGCGAAGCTTGTCGTCATCAGAGAACACATCGAGTGACATGACGAGACCATCACCATTCCTTCCGAGAAAGACTTATTATAATATAAACAGTTCGGATATTCCATCCCTTATATCCCCGAGGTCCGCACGTAGGACGTTCCCCGATCGTCCAGGAGGTTTTACAATGCAGCATCCACTCATCGGAAAACCCGGATCGATGTAAGTACTTTTTAGAAATTCCATACCTACGTATTTGAAGATATCCTCAACACTGAGCACCCCCAATCGTGTAGCTTAAACTTTTTAGAAGAAAATCATTACACTTATCAACTTTACTTGACAGGTTAAAGCAAAAAATATCACCAATGAAATATATTTTTGTATATTTTTACACTCTCAAACTTGATGTACAAATAAACTGAAAATTAATTTTGGCTTTTTATAATTGATTTATTAGTGCCTCAGCTTTGTCAATGAAGATGCTTAATTCTATTTTCGTATAATGTATTGATTGCATGTTCCAGTAATTTTGAATGCACGGTTTTGTGTGTCTATTAGACATATTTTTGCCATCTTTTTGAAAATTATTTAACAAATTCAGGATACCTTACACTTATTAAAATATGTTTCTATAAGTTTACAGTGGCCCTTTATATACGAGGATAGTCTGAAAAGTTTCCGACCTAACAAAGATGCAAGACGATCTTTGTTTTAATTTGTTTTTCTACATAGTCTTCTTAAGGGCCCGTTGTTTCAAGTTGGATTAAAGTAAGCGTTCGTTTAAAGCATAGATATTTACAAAAACGGATAGTCTGATTGGCGGAGAGCGCAAAAATCTATGCTTTAAACGAACGCTTACTTTAATCCAAATTGAAACAATCGGCCCTACAAATTCTAAGTCCACACACTTCTCCCAGCAATCCTCCTATCTCTTTAACCCGTCCAAATAGTACTCGGCGTCTTTCTCTGTAAAATAATGCGATGGCCTCCTCATTTGACGAAAATCTCTGTCCTAGCGCAATTTTTAGATTAGGGAACAAAAAGAAGTCGCTTGGAGCAAGATCAGGTGAGTAAGGAGGGTGGTGAAGCAGTTCAAACCGTAATTAATGGATTTTCACCATGGCAACTGCTGAGGTGTGAGCCAGCACATTGTCTTGGTGAAACAGATTTTTTTTTTCCTGCAATGTGGCCGTTTTTCCGCAATTTCTGCCTTTAGCTTGTCAAGTAATAATGCCTAATATGCTCCTGTAATGGTTTTCCTGTTAGAAGATAATTGATTAAGATAACTCCATGACTATTCCAAAAAACAAAAAAAACAGTTTTTTTTTTTGGAGCCAGTTACCCCTTCGCAGTCCACTGCTTTGACTGTATTTTTGTTTCTGGCGTATAATGGTGTATCCAAGTTTCATCTTCAGTAATTAATCGGCGCCAAAACTCTGATTTATTTTGCCTAAACTGCGCCAACAGAGCATTGGAAATGTTCATTCTAACACGTTTTTTGTTTAACGTGAGCAAACATGCAGACAGCTTTCTCATGCCTAAATCTTGATTCAGTATGTGATAAATATGTTCTTTGGACTTATTCATAGCCTCTGCTATCTTCTCACTTTAATTCGACAGTCGTTTAGCACCATTTGGTGAACTTTAGCAATGTTATTATCAGTGGTTGCAGTTTTTGGACGTCCCAAACGTTCATCGTCTCTCAAACTGGTACGGCCACGTTTAAATTCAGTTGCCCAAAATTTTATGGTGGTAAATGATGGTGCAGAGTCTCCATACGCAGCGTCCGAGTCATATTTGATTTTCGTAGGTGTATTGCATTTCGAAAACAAATATTTAATGATAGCTCGATACTCGATTTTTTCCATTTTTGCAAAAACATTCATATTGACTCACTCAAACTATTGAAAAAAACAACCATGCGTCTGACATTTTGGTGAGTACCTGTCAAAAGATGCGCCACATTCCCTAGCTTTTATTGACAAGTGCTGCCATCTTCATGTTAAGGTCAGAAAGTTTTCAGCCTACCCTCGTATAACTAAAAATAAACTATTTATTTATATTATGTACATATGTGTAACTATTTTCACTTTCAAATCAGTAATATATGTACGCTTTATATATTTTTATTAATGTGTTTCATAGTTCCGTTGATTTCTAATCAAATAAAATTTGATTTACTTGGATGGCCGCTGGCAGAAGTTAAGCCCCTGAGTTTTATTTTCCTGAAAATTCTAGTAGACAAGCAACCTAGATTTTAAGTGTGATCCTGGATTTTTTAAATTTTTAAAAAGATGGTTGAAGATATTTTGGAGCATGGTTGGATTGCAAATTGTGTCGGAATTGTTTTATGTAAACGGCTTTTTGCTTTGATGCTTATAGAAAATTGAAAGAAATGTCAAATTAGCAGCTGCATATTCAATATTAAATTTTTTCTATTTTCAGTCTCTTAACAGAATTATCCATAACGGAGGACAAAGATTAACTGCATCGCTGATTGTTTTGTTGTTCAGTGCTTTCCCTAGTATTCTGCAATACCAATATCTATCCCTTTCTTGCTTTTTGTATTAGTGTCCATGTTTATTTCATAGTACAACAGAACAAAACATATGTGCCAAATATGTGAAGATTGTATATTTTTATTTAACTTAAATATTAACTTATAATATACGTGAAGAAAAATATGACATAAGTTATTTTTAATATATTTTATAATTTTTATTTTGTAATACATATTTATGTTATGCATGGATAAATAATTATAAAATTTAGAGATATTCTCAATTAGTTAAAAGTCACAAATTTAAGTGTAAACAATTTTATTTAATAAATATTATTTAATTTGTGTGAAATGTTTTATTTTTGAAATATACTCTTTTCTGCCTGCCAAAAATGAGATAATCAAATGTCATTTACATGCATAGGCGGGAAAATGGTCAATACTGTGAAATTATTACTAATATTTTCTTGTAATTGTGCTTTTAATAACTCTCTCTTTACAGTAAAACATTGTTAATTTGAACTTAAAGCAATCAGAATATCAAACAAGTCATTTTATAAATCAAAAAAATTGTATTACAAATACAGAAATCATGATATATGAAATATTTCTATATGATCAATGATGAAAATGCTCATTATCGGAATTAAATACATACATATATTATATTTTTAAATGCACTTGTATTAATTACTCAATCAAACCATTAGTAGAATCACAAATTTTATTGTGTATATAATTATGTTTTATCAAACAGTTACATAAGTGAACTTCAGTTTTACAAAATCATCACAATTAAATAAACAGTTTTTAAGGTCAGTCAGAATTTTAACAAATTTTCAAATCATATTTTTATATTTCATTCTGTATACAAATTAACAAGGTTTTACTGCACTTAATACTATAATTAATAAATTGTCGATAACATTTCGTAATAAGTATTTTGCACTTAACTAACAATCAAATTATGAATGCATGCATTGACTAATTTAATACATATATGTATTTTATTATATATTATATTTATATTACAGATATGAGCACCTCCATTTTACCTTTGCCCCATAAAATTAACAAAGCTGTTCATTAATGTTTTGAAAATTCCAGAACTTTGCAGTAAAACTTTACTTCAATAGTTATCATTGTTCAATGGATTGTAAGTCACTTACATTGGACATGATTTCTAATCAATCAAATCATATCCCTTGCTAATTTGTTCATAATCGATTTGATTATAAATGAAAATTTTGACCAGCTGTGCGAAAATTTTTAATTCAGATTATTTTTTAAGTTTATATAAGCAAGTAAGTAATTAAGTTATTTATAACGTGTATTTTTCGCTTGATCCAGAAAAATTGACTTAATAGCTAAATTATTACACACAAGCGAGGTAGTTTTTCATACATAAATATTTATTCTAATATGACATTAGTAGGGCTGAAGGCAGAACTTCGACATTAGCTGGAGAGAAAACAATAAATTTGATAAATTTTGTGATAGGTATCACATTGAGATTCCTAGAAAGTTACAAGAAGTACAATGGAAATGATTTTGTTTACCTTATTTTTTAAAAAATTAAAACATTAAAATTTTTCTTCCGAAACACCTATCTAATGCATTTTTTCTTTTTGACTTCTTTGTTTGAAAAATTATTACATTTAATAATTTAATCTTCTGTGTATAGTTTTCTGGGATATCCATCATCAGGGCTGACATCAGCCTTGATGATGGACCCTGCAATGGGATCCGAAACGTTGGCCAGAGAGGTCACATATACACGGCAGAATATCCCAGAAAACTATACACAGAAGATTCTGAACGGCCCTGAAAACCTAAGGACATTAATAATTTAAGTTGTAAAGGTTGCATGCTTTGAATAAATTTCAAATTATCATAAATCACGTTATATGTCTTATTGTTAATCACATTACATCATCATTTCATACAAACTGAACTCATTCATTGCTTGAGCTTCAACACTTTTCTGGTCAAGACTTAACAAAAATATATATTGCAGTAACGTTACTTCACATAGATAGTAAAATACAATTGTGTAGTATTCCTTAAAATTAATATGTATGTACATATTTGCATTTTCAAAAAAACAAACAACCACACTTATCAAAAAATTTAACATAAAACTGCGCAGATGGACTTACTTCTACATTTATGTTTTTTTATTACTTTAGTTGATGTACAAACTACACAGAAAACTATATTATTTACTTATAGTTTCACGCGATATAGTATTTTATAAAACATAGGCTCCCTTAAATAAATAATTAACCAACTATTAGAAGATTTTATTTCAATTATTTAAAAATACTGTTTTATTTTAATTGAGTAAATATTATTGTTTTAAATACCATTCTTATTTTTACTTTGAAGTTATAGATAATATATTTTATTATTTTCATTAAAAATTATATCCTTTGTAATTTAACCAAAATGCTTATGTAGTAATTCTTTATTTTATTTTAATTATGTTGAAATTTAACTTATAAATTCAGTTGCGTAACTAATAAAGTTAGCTTGCGATTATCTGAGATGGTTCTTATTTTTTTTCACTAATCAAACGTTAGCCAACCTGAAAAATATACAAATTCTATTTTAATAATATTAATTTTTCGAAGCCGTCCACCATCTTCCTCTTCAAGTGAAATGAAATTTTCCCTAGATAATCGAGAGCTCGCTTATAGTTTTATTAGTTTTTTCAATTTTTTTGGCATATTTTTTAATATTCAAGACATTATAGGTATATATTTTTAATTTGTATGTAATTTCTTTTAGCAGTTTTGACACTTTCTTATTTCCTGTGGATTTATTTAATTTAATATAAAAATGTATCTGGACTCTATTTCTTTAGAAGATTTGGCAATAATTATTTCATTCTAAAAAGTATTTTCACAAATTTGTGGAGCCGGTTACATTTTTGCAGTAGCATTTGAGACCCAAGGTATTTAAAAAATATATTTTATTATAATATTTTAACATCACTATTTTTCATTAATCAATAGACGAGAGATGATTTTCCATAAAATTTATTATATATGGTGTCACAAAATTAAAATCAATAAAAAATTTATTTGAAAAAATTAGGTAAGCGGTAATTTTTATTTTGAGTTCTAGTTTTTGAGACAATGGCTCATGAAGACAAAAACAGTATTCCCCTACTTTTACTTTTTTTTAATTTTACATTGTCCACTTAAAAAAAGATCACACGTAAATGTTATTTTTCCTTAGGTACTCGTGATTATTTCAATTACTAGCAGCATAGTAATGTCGTCATATCATCTGGCGAATTATGTATATATTTTGGATGATGAAAGCCAAATTATTAAATACGCTTAGGTATACCCTAATTTTGTATTATGGTGTTTTGTTATGAGAGTTTTTCTTATGTCTTGTATCTTATCCTTGTGCGTACTGATTATAAGATAATGATTTTTTTAAATAAATCTTAAATGCTGTCGCCGCTTACCACAAAGGACCTTTAACTTCAGATATAATTTATCTTATGCTAATTTATATAGATTTCCTTTTTTTGGCTTTTACTATTAATTGTGACGCCATATGTATAAAAAAACATTTTGAATTTAGGATGGTATCATTACAAAATTTAATTATGAATACATGTTCATTGGACATCCGTTTTGTTTCTCACTTGGTTCTTGAATGTTCTTTATCTATAAATTGTGTTCGTCGCCCGCTTAACCTGCCCGTGCTTTTCCACTAATGCTTGCTCGCCCACTAACCAACCAGGGAAGCGGGTCTGGACTCGGCCACGCCCCCTGGCTCCCCACCGGCCAATCGCAGAGTGGGAAACAGAGACGACAATGTCTTCAGTCGTCTCGCTGGGAACACTATACAACCGGATCATTGCGTTGGTGGGGTCATCAAGGAGTTCGTTAATAAGGTGATTATGATATCTTTTTTGTTTTTTTTTACTTAGTTTAGTTGTAGATTTTATTGCCATCTTGAAAAATTCATAAAAATCTCTATAAACACACAAATGAAATACAAATTTAAATATTATTTTTTCAAGAATTTGATCAATGAAATATAAAATTTTGCAAAACGAAAAAATAGAATTTGTGTTGAATCTAAATGTCGACAACAGTCCAACAGATGTTAAACTCATTAAATCAGATTTTCAGCACTCAAAGGTATATTTGTTCTTATTTTCCCCATATGACTTTTTTAAATGAAATTAGTTATATTTAATAATCACTAATTACCAACAATATTTTTGAGTATGTTCCAATTATTTCGAGGACACAATTATTGGATTTAGTCCCCAGAGGGATCGTTATTAATCAAGATATATTGATTGGGATTTTATTGCATTGTGATAATAAGCTGAAAAGTGTTATTAATTTTGCTAGTGAAAAGCTATATCGATATGTATTTAGAACCCTTTTTTGGTCATTATTATGAAATTATTTTCGGTGGCAAAATTTTCATCATGATTTTTTTAGATGTTATAATCATTTTATAGTGCTCACAATGTGTGTGCTAAAATCAATTATGGTATCTGATGTGTAATTAGGTGTGTTTTTATTGTGTTAAATAATATTTACTTCATATTGAAGTGTAACCCTGACCTAAATAATTTGATTTTTCCTCAGAGTCAGTCGGTAGACCGAGCCCTCTTACACTGTACACACATTGCAGAAGGCCACAATAGTGCCGTTCTTTCACTTCACGCCACGGAAGATCTTCTCTTCAGTGCTGCTGCCGGTAAGTCTCGTCACCAACATTTACGTTGTCTTAGCATCAATTCTTATATACTTGTGTATGTTATTTTTGTTCTAGGTTATCAATATTATTAATTTATTTTTAATTTAATTTTCTTACTATTTTTAATGTGTCCTATTATATTATGTATTAATATACTCGCAGTTGTCAAGCACACAGGGATCTGATCCTCGAGATTAATCAACAAATTAATTTGTTTATAGATCGCACCGTGAAGGTGTGGGATCTCACGACAGGCAGTGTTCAGCACACGCTGGTGGGGCACCCCAATAATGTTGTGGCAGTACGCTATGATCCCATCACCCGGCTCGTGTTCAGCGTTTCTGGAGCATATGTCAGGGTATGGGATCTGCGTTCGTCACCAGTTAGAGCCATCAGAACATTATGGTGAGCTTAAATATCTATCTCGTTAGCATTCATCTTTTGCGTTTACTTTTCATTTGTTAAAATTAGTATGCACTTTTCTTAGCTATCGTAACATTATGATTTTTCTCAAACTAATACAATCATCTTCTTTTCCAGCTCATCAGGAATTACACAGAGCAGTATTGTACCCCTGGCGGCTGTATCTCGGTCAGTCCACCTTCCGGCTGGAGAGTCCCAGATTTACGATATCATGTTGAACAAGCAGGGTAGCACACTCTACACCACTTCCAATGATAAAGTCCGAATTTGGGATCTGCGCATGTTAGTATTTTACAAATTACGCAGTGATAAATGTTTATTAATTTTGTATTTACTCATTAATATCTTTGGATTCACAACTATCCAAACAAAATGTTATTCAGAATGGATGATTTATAAACTCAATTAAAAGAAGACTTAGGGTATCTTAAAAACTTGAGATAAATAATAATAAATGACACACTTCTCAGGGATACCAGCAATTTAATTTATAAAATTTGATAATGTGTGGATGTTCTTATGATGGAGTTGGTGAACGTTGCATTGTGTAGAGTGTTCACATCGTATAAAAAAGACTTCCATACACGTTTCTCATATAAAATAGCTTCATCTCTGTGAAACTTCTATAATTTATATTAAATAAATAAAATGTTTATTTTACAGGTTTGAATGCACAAACAAACTATCAACTGGACACCAGGCTGCAGTGATGTGTTTGGCTGTGGGGCCACTAACCGACGTGGATGATATTGTGGTGACCGGATCCAAAGATCATTACATCAAGGTGTGCTATTGCTTGTACTAATTGATTGAAAGATAAATTGAATAACAATAAATAATAAAGTGATGACATATGCATGTAATTTGTTTTATAAATTGTATTCTGCAGTTGTTGACTTCAACAAATACCAAATATTCTGTTTGTTTACTACAGTAGAACCTCGTTAATTCGAAATTCAAGGGACCCAAAAAAAAATTTCGAACTAAACGGAACCCCATTAATTAGAAATTCAAGGTAGAAAAAAATGTCGCAATGCAATTGTATAATTCGCCAGAGATCTTAAAACTCATGAAAAAAGCCAATTAATATTGTGAAAAATGTCTGTGTTTTTGTATATTTCAAAAAATCATTTCAAAAACGCAATATTTATTATGCTTATACAAAGATCGCGACATTTCTTTTACTAAAATACCTGATATTGACATATTTGTTCCCACTTTTGAAAAAGTTTAATATTTTTTCATTTTGGTCAAAATTTAAAAAAAATCTAATTATTTTAGCAAAAATATATTGATTTATGGCGACGAAATTAACATTTTGGGATTTGTGGGCTTGAAATTTTTTTAATTATGGTGAATTCCGAATTATCGGGGTTCAAATTAACGGGGTTTTACTGCAGTACAATTCTATATTGTGGTTTTTACGTTCGCTGCTTGTGCAATTCCTGTGAAAATTTTTGTTTGAAAAACAGATTTAGAATCTTTAAATTGTATTAAGCATAAATAAATAATCTATTCCTAGGTGTTTGAGGTACGCGGTGGAGCTGCCAGCACTGGTGGAGTACCCCGTCTGCATTTGGAACCTCCGCACTATGATGGGGTTCAGTGTCTCGCTCTCTCTGATGATACACTCTTCTCAGGGTCCAGGGATACCAGCATTAAAAGATGGCATCTCAGTTCTCAAGATGCCCCTTTTGTAAGAAAATATGTTTCATGTACACACAACTTTGCCAGGACTTGTATTAAAAATTTCATTACATCCTACACAACTGAAGTATGTCCTTCCTCGCATATACTTATTGCATTATAACGCAGTTAGAGTACTTATTGTTTTTTAAATTTCTTTCCAAGTCTCTTTAACTAAAAATGTATTTTTGTCATAAAGCCTGATTTATTTACTGGGACATTATACTTTTTAAGAGTAGATTTTTAGTTTGAGCTTTATTGCATTTTTTTAACGCTTCAACAGGCCAAGAGGCCCAATTACAGAAGCATATCAAAAAACACCCAGGCTTGAATAAATCACAGATTAATTGTTACCTCACCGGGAATTGAACCCGGAACCCTCTGTGTGAGAGCCAGTGTCATGCCCACTGGGCTACAAGGGTTGCCTTTCATAATTGGCTTGTTGGTTGGTTTTCATAATTGTTTCAAAATTTACAAACTGGTAGCAATTTTTTAAACAAGATATTGGAACCAGAAATTGTACCGAGTTGTACCGTGTACCAAGAAATTTATGTATATGTATATAATTTTATGGTCTGTGTTACTTCAAAAAAACTAAGTTCCCATTAGTAGTAATAAAATTTACATTAGCTAGTAATAAAATCATTCTCAATAAGTTTATTATATTATTATTACATTTATTATAACATTATTATAGTTTTAACTTAATTTTATTTAGAGCCTTAATTATCATTTATTCTAATAAATATTATTTTACCTTGATATAGAAATTGGCAGGCACTGTGAATCAATATTCCCCTTCGAAACTCACCCCCTGTCATCCTTCTCTTTCCTCTCCTCCGTGTTTTACCTTGAAGAACATCGTTAACAGTGTAAGGTTTATTTTATTATATTTTATTATTTAAAATTTTATAAATATGTACATGCAGTTATTTTTGTCACCTGTATATCCATAATGGATTTATTACAAAAAATAGTAGACATAACATGTGACGCATTTTTCTACAAATAGTTGTTATTTATTACGGAAATTTCTGTTAAGTTCTGTGTGTATGAACCAGTATATATGTAATTTTGTTCCATCTTTCAGACCGTATACAACGCACACAAGGGATGGGTGATGGGACTTGCGCTGCTACGGGGCGGACAACTACTCGCGTCTGGCTGTAGGGGCGGACAGTTGAAACTATGGGACGCCAATTCCTGTCGTCTCTTGGCACAGGTCAAGGGAGATAGCTCTGCCATCAATGATGTGGCCACCAACTCGACACAAATATTTACCGCTTCCAAGTTAGTATTGCTGCTGGTTGACACTTTACATATTTGGGTACAGGTCAATTTTATTTTAACTAATATTTTTACAATCTTTGAGGCCCACAAGTCCGGAAGTGTCTCTGGAATTTGATGACATGCGTATAAGAGAGACGTAAAACAACCATTTAGAATATTTTAATTACATATTATTTAATATGTATTTGCTCTGTAAATTTTTTTATTATTATTATTAAAAAAATGAACACAATTTTTTTTTACACAAAGCATTTTAATTTGACCTCACAGAAATTCAATTACAATATTTTAAGCATCTTAATTACTCATCAATGTGTTAAATAACTAAAGGATATAAGAAACCATCAGCAACATGAAAATATATGATTCATCATCTTACGTACACAGTAAAACCTCAATATGTAATTTGAAATTCCCCATAATTCAAAATTTTTCAAACCCATAAGTCCCAAAATGTTAATTTCATAACTGTGATTTTCGAAAACCCTGTTAATTCGTAATTCGAAATTTTTATCTCCTGGCGCCATAAATCTATACATTTTAGTTCACATAATTTGAAACTTTTTTGATATTTGACAAAATTGAAAAAATATTTTGATGTCAATATCGGGTCCTTTAGTAATAAAAATGTCACGATATTTGTATTAGCATGATAAATATTGCGTTTTCGAAACAATTTCTTGAAATATGTGAAATTACAGATGTTTTTCGCAAAATTAATGGCTTTTTTCATTATTTTTATGATTTTTGGTGAATTTCGCAATCGCATAACAATTTTTTTTTGTACCTTGAATATCGAATTAACGAGGTTCTACTGTATAAAAAGTGTGTATTCTCGATTGTAGATAATAGTTTTGGAGCTTAGATTATCTCGAGAATTGCATCTTCTATGTTTATGCAATCAAATTTACAACTTTTAAATTTTTTATTTTCGTGTTCATGGAGAATAATTTTCGCCAACATCTTGAATGTTTATATTCTGTAGATACAGTATCGCTAGATAAATTCTTACTCTTCTGGCTAAAATTCATATAAAATCTGTTTTGTATGTTTTATAAAATAAGTTCACTGATCATATAAAATTGCACTATTTGCCAATACTTATTACATTCTTTATTGAATTTTTATAGAGCTAATTTGATGTCATTTTTCCTATCATTTGTATTTAATCACATTATAATCTCTAATCAATGTAAGAACAAAATAATTTTCAATCACCAATTTAATAATCAATCATAACATGTGATTGCTTCAGATTTGCAGCCCTAATTATTTGACTAATTTTTTAAATCCCCGGCACTCATTTCTGAAGACATTTAAAACCTTATAAAAATGTAATTTATTAGACTTTTCCTATTATTTTATTTTGGTGAATGTTTTAATTATGCATAATTTAGAATTTATTTTAAAATGTTATAATCTTGGTTAACAACTGTTGGATCTGGGAAAAATTTAAAATAGCCGATGGCATTGTAAAAATATGCCAAGAGTTGACTAAATTGTTCCGGTTATTTTGGTTTTACAGTAGCGGTGAGGTGAAGATATGGCGTTGTCCCGTGGCGGAGCAATGAATCGTACCCGACCCTAATCCTAATCTATCTGCCAAATCCTCAATCATTCCTTTTCACTTACTCATTTCCATTTGTTTGGTTCTCTGCTTTATTGCTTACCTTGTGTACATTCTGCATAACTTGGCCCACTCTAGAGCATGGCACGCTGTTGCTTCGTTTGTCGCATGTTTCTTTTCTTTATTAATCAGACTGCTTCAAAATCTTATGTATTATTGTTGGTATTGTTTTAAATTGATCGTTGTAGATCCTTTATAATACTTTTATCATCATAATTATTTTTTTAAATTTAGATGAAAACTATTTTAAATTGTGTGAAAAACATAAACTATGTTATCTCTACATGAGTTTAATTATAATTTTATATTTTACTATTAGAGTTTTGAGAGTATTCAAATCTCGCATTGAGAGGTGAGAGGTGAGAGGAGAGAAACTGACCACTTTCAAATATGTATTAAATTATAATTAAACTCACACAGAAGAAATAACATAGTTTATGTTTTTCACCTAATTTAATGATCATCATCAATAATCTCTACATGTAAACGCCAAATCCATAAATATTATTAAAACTATTTTCTCCACTCAAATTCAAAACGCACTATTTTTTACTAATTTAAATCTCATATGTGAAGTATACAATATATTTTTATTAGATGTAGATGTATTTTCGACTTTTTTTAAGAATATATCTTTTTAGAAATCTCATTCCTTTTTTATACTCTTTTTAAATAGTACAATATATTTCTCTCATGTCAATTTATTATCCCATTAATTAATAATCCTACAAATATTTTTTTTATACATCCCTAGTATTTAAAAACTGTATTCATAAGTAATTCGTAACCTAAGTTTTTTTTTTAGGTTAAAGAAAAGCCTCAAAAAACATTGAGAATTATTTTATGATAAGCAAATATAAAAAGCGCATCAAAATTGACCAGAAAAAAATATAAGTGTCTAATCTATCATTCAATCGTTTTTACAAAAAAAAAAAATGTTTCTTAATAAAGTTATGTATACCCTAGATGCAAGTTCTCCCTCTTTAAATGACATTATATTTATTAATAATTAAATATTTTATTTATTTTCCATTTCATAAATATTTATTATACTTTTAATTAATCTGTTGGGATGGGTAATTACATTACCCATCCCAATAAATTAATTTAATATTAATTATTTTTCAAACCTCTACACCTTTCAGAAATAATGCGGTAAATTTTAACTTACATCAAATTTATTCCTTTTAAGCAAAATGTACTTTACATTTACTGCACAATTCTACTAGGGCACACTTCATATATATCTTTTATATATCTTTTATATGTGACTACAGTCCCTTGGCTTAAGGATAACATTTACTTAAATATAAATTATATTTGAACATACTTGTATTAATGGTAACATTTTTATAATACATATTTCTAAACTAGATTTAAACATTTTATGCTATGAAAATATAATCATTTTTTATCTTTCGAGCCAAATATTATTTATTTGACTTTGTTTAAAGATATATTCATATTCCTAAAACATTTGTCATCTTATTATACTTTTTTATTTAATTACAAATGAGAAACACTCTTGAAGTATATATACTAATAAATTTATTTATTCATTTTAGTCACACTTCATAAAAAAATGTCTTTCGCATAAATATATCAACATAGAACTTATCATACTAATAACACACCTAAGCGAAAAATCGCTTAGAATTGATAAATTTATTTTATGCACTATTTTTATTCTGGAAGAAAAAGTAATTTCAGGAAAATTTATAAATAATTTGCAGCTCGCATCAATTTCTGGATTCAGTTAGTGTATGGCTATTCCTGTTTGTGTGCATGCATGTATCGCACGTCACTTGGTGTTATATCCATTTTCTCAAGTCTTATTGATGGACCCCACCCCAGCATCTTGCAATCTCCGACAGTATAATCAAAGGTTGTTATCATTTTACTTGAACATTTTTGTGTGATGCCGAATGCCATGTGATCAGCTTACTCCGAACTTTGATGCATGAAATATTTTCTACTTTCTGCAAATATATGTTTACGTCATTATTTTTCTCAGTTTTGGCGTTTTTCGATATGGCTTCTCCATATATTTTGTTCAGTAAGAGGCCAGCATAAAATTTTTATGTAACCAGCAAAAAAATGAGATTAGTGGTGATCATTTTTATATTATTTATTTTGTCTTTCTCATTCCTTCATTCTTTCCTGTCTATTCTCAAAATAGCGATAAAACGTAATAATCATGTGTTGATTGCTATTTTATAATATTGCACAATTTTCCAATTTTCATGTTTAGCAGATGTCCTGACATTTTTCATAGAAACTTTACGCTTATGTTCCGTCGATTTTTTGTCTTACTGACATAACAACCTTGCTATTCAGAGAATAAGAAAGTATATTTGCAGCATTCTTTTAATTTCATGAAATACTGATTCACTTTTTCTATGTAAAAATTTAGGCCATCCAATGGAATTATGTTGATTTGTTTCTTTTTTCAAAAATATTAATGTTTATTTTAATAATGGGTACATACACTACATTTTTTTTTAATTTTTCGACTCATCCCTTTTTCATTAACACTTAGATTTATTTATGTATATAAATGGTCATCATACTTCTTGAAAATGGTCTCAAAAAAGTGCTAGTGTAATTTTTTTAATTGCGTATATGTATAATAAAGTACATTAAAAGTTCAATTTAATAAAAAAGTTTCAATTTAAGCTTGGCCTAATATTTACTGTGTTTTGAAAATAGCATTGATTTATGCTACTGCTGGGGTACAAAGCAAGGATAAAATCATTTAATTAATTTTGCACCACCACAAGTAAATCGTTTTCAGTACATTATACACATTATTATTAATCTATAAACAATTAATTATTATTTGCCTAAAAATATGTGATTTTTTGCATCGTATAGTTTTTTTAAGGTTTTTAAAATATAAACAAAAACAATTTGACAAAATCAAAGCATAATGAGTCCTCAAATTTAATCTTCTTATATTAAACTATACATGTTAAATCTTGAAGTATTATGGAAAAAATAATTTATAATATGCACACATATATATGTTTATAAACTCTTTGACAAACTTTATTTTGTTCTCTTGTAGATTATAGTCTATTCTTTAGGAGTTAGCATGTTTATCTTTGATATGTTACTTAACAGCATGAAGCCTTTATTTGCAGTAGATATTAAAATTCTACCAAACCACCATCTCACAAATATCATTTATATTCATTACTCTCTCATGTTCACCGCACCTTAACGCTTTCTTTACCGTATTTGTGCTTAACTAATGTCCATTTTGAAAATCATATGTTGATTAAAATTCTATCAAAGATGTTATTTATCATTCGTGTTAAAATTCAACATAGTATATTTGTTACAATGCAAACTTATACGGATTTGCTACACTCAAGCTTTAATATTTATGACAATATTGTATTTCTATTCGGGTTTTCAAATCATCTCTATTAATTTTTTTTTTCTATCTAAGGCATTAAGATTTTTCTTAAACCTCAATATCACTTTTAATTTCACGTGTTACACCAGAGGTTCACAAACATTCCTCATGGAGATATTATAGTCCCTTTTTGGTTGCTTAAGTTTTACTATCTAAGTGATTTTAGTAGATTAGATTGGTGTTGTTGACTGTGGAATCTCAGTCCATGATCCATTAATTTGGATTTTTTTTTACTTAGATAGAAGCAATCTGCAAGAAGTCTAAATGAAGAATTCAAGATTATTTGAACATTTATTTTTGAGTTCTTTATTTTATTTCATTTCGTCATGTAATCGTGTGGTAGTTATCGATATTCTGTACAGATTTGTTACTGCCCACTTTTATTTTATCTTTTTATTTTATGTTTTATTTTTTCCTTAATCCTGTCATTTTGCAGCGGGGGCAAGGTGAGATTTTGGAAGATCAACCCGGAAAAAATTGAAAATGTGCTGGCGAGTAGCTGACAATTACCTAAACCGAGGTCGCGAAGCATAAACGAATGTTATCCTTCGTATTACAGTAAAAGATTAAAATTTGCAATTAGGAAATAAATGTATAATGTAGTTAGATATGTAGAATTTTATCCAAAGACTTATTCAAATGTTTCTATACACAAAGAGATTGTGATAATATTTATCATAGAATGTAAGTGTGGTTTAGATGGTATAGAACAAGTGATAGATGGCAGAAAGACAGATTAGAGGTAGCATTCTCACTCACGAAGCAAATAAATATTTTAATAGCCAGTTAATGATATCATTCTGATATTTGCAATCACTCTTATTTTTTTAATCATATCTAAGTTCAAATCAACTAATAATGCTTACAATTGTGTCCAAATATGAAAGGCAGCTTACCAATATTATAGTATATATTATATTTTTTATATTCATATGAGAAATAAAGAATATTTAAGCATTTAATTAAATTTGTTTTACAATATTAGAATTTAATGAAATTGTTGTCAATCATATTTCAATACGTTGAAGAGTGATTCCGAATAATAATGTTTGATCTATTTGCAGTGCATAGTAACATGTATACATTTTTACTATACATAATAATATGTAATATGTTTTTGTAGGAAAAGTAAAATTTATTTACCTGTTTATTTTTATATTATTAAAATTTTCAGTTTTCTTGTCCTAAAATTTATATTATGTGTTTATTTAAGGAATTATATTAATCTCTATCAATACAAAAATCAGTTTTTTTTTTATCAGTACCTTATAACTTTTTTGTGATATTATTTATTTTTTGTAATTTTTTAACCAAATAAATTTACCAATCTCATAATTACTAACAATATCCTCCTAAAATATAGTTTTTTTAGTGCCCTGAGAGACTAAATAATATTTTTCTACCTCTTTCAACTACGTGCCCATTTCATTAATTGGGTTAATTTACGAATTTTATTTTGTCAATCGTTAATCAGAAAATATATTAGAAGTTTATTTTAAATTCTCATAAAACCTAGCTGTTCAGTTGTTTGAACTCTGAATATCTCTCTGGCACCTCATTATTAAATAGAATATTATACTATTTTGATGCTGGAAATACCAATTGTAGGGATAAAATTAATTTTGTGTATGAGAGTTTAGAATAAGCTAAAAATACTTTTTCTTTTTGGAATATATGTATATTAAAACATTACAATTTTAAAATATTTACTTAGTTATTTTTGTACCTTTGTGATCTACATTGCAGCTTTCTATATAGAAAAGTTAGTGTGTCTCAACTAACACCCATTATTTTTTACAAGAAACAATATTTCCCACTTCTAATTTCATTTAAGGATCTTTATATCATGGTGTAAGAAATCTGTTTTGCTTTTTTGAACTGCTGTATCAAAAGTGAATTATATATTTTATTTTTGGCAATTGTTATTTGCAATATCCTTTTGTATGTATTAGGTTCGGCCTAATTTTTCAACTAAGCTTATATCTGTATTGCTACATATTGATTAAATAGTTATTTACAGAGATATTTTAAGATTTAGATATCTTAACATTTTACATTCCGATTTAATTTTATGTTTCTATTTTTGTTCATTGTTTTTCTGCTAGCGGAGAAATATTTTTTATTTTAAATACACTAATATCATTTACCTTCTTGGTTGGTTAAATAGATTAATTTTCATTATTCTTTCACAATTATCATTGCTGTGGAAAGCTCGGTTGAATATATTAAGAGTTTATCAGATTTAAATGAGTTAAATAATTATGAATTAATTATTATTATAATTTCACCTTTTTTCTTCATCAATTTCATATATACATTAAAAATAATTTCATTATAAAGAATCAGTTGAGGTTGATAAATTTTTTTACAATGGCTCAATTCGTTGAAATATTAAGAGAGACAATTTATTATCATTCACTATTAATTTAGTTACTTAACATTACTTGATATTTGGCATAGCCTACCTCCTTTTATTCTAAGCCTTTTATTTATATTTACACAATGCACTTAATAATAATTTAAGAATAATTTGTGAAAATGTTGAAAGCCATGCAGTGTGGTGTGAGAAATTACAGAAAATATTTATCCTAAAATATTATCGGTACAATCTGAATGAAAAAGCCACAAAAAGCTTAATCAATCTCACATTATCGGCAAAGCAAGCATCCTATTCGCACAGAAGTCATTTGAATGCTGCTAAGCATCACTTTTCCGACCACCATTTTATTTTTTTGAGAGCCTTCTAATAGCGTATACGAAGTATTTATTTAATATAGTCACCATAATGCAATGGAACTTAAAAAATTTAATGCATTAAATTCTCTAAAACCTAAGTATGGAAAGCCGGTCTAGTGACTCATAGCATCCTTCATTTACATATATTTTTTATTATTTTGTCTTAAACTACAATATTTAGTATTTCAGTTATATAAGTATTATCACTAGTCATGGTTATTTTACATATTAGGCATGAACAAGCTGTCCAGTAGCTTTAGAACTGAACTATATATTTATACAATAATACAACCTTTATAGAAAATGTTTCTAACATATTAATCATGTATGTATTAAATTACATCACTTGTAACTCAAATAAAACATATTAATAAAAAATCTTTTGGCATTTTGAAATATTTCCCTTTTCCTATATCTGAAGAGTTCTTGCACAGCTGGAGAACACGACTGCAACACTGATTCCAAAATCATAAATCAGTCTGTAAACCTTCAATTCAGGATTAGGGTTCAGAAAGTGACGAGGATGTACAAGTGTCGTCTCCGTATCGATGTGTGTTTTTACTGATGTAGAGGAACCTGTCCCAATCCTAAAATGACATGGATAAAATGGCACTTTAAGATGTTCTGTAAAATCTTTTTAATTATAATTTTTCTTTTTTTTTAAATAGTTCTTTCCTATTTTTTTTAAATAAAAAAAATCCTGAATAGTTGTGATAAGACTTGTATTTTTGCTTACCCATCTTATCTTATCTCATTGTAGTACAGGTTCCCCAACTTAAACACAAAAAAAAACAAAGCACATGTAACCACTAAGTAAAAAACTGGTTTTAATGTTATTAACCCAGCGTGAATGAGGTGAGAAATTGTTACACCAGCTGGGTATGAGATACCCAAAACTTTACTGACGAATTTTTGACATTATAATTGTGCATTAAGTATTTTTTTATTTGGGATATTAATCATAGTATCTATTCAACAAGATGTGTAAATTAAATAATATTTTTAAGGTTGAAAAGACCTATTGAAATAGCAGTGTCCATGTTTTTTTGAAAAAGTATAAGTTTTGATAGTTTAACATTTTTTCATTTAAAATTCTAACAAAATTACAACTTCTTTGGTTTATCAACATAACCATTGTATCTTATAAATAACTATGACTCATAAAGTTACGTCAACTCAAAAACGTAACACCTATGTTATCCTCCGCTGACGCCAGCGTGACACTAAACTCAACACTGCATCACGCCCTCCTGCTTTCTTACCTCCAGCCATAGATAAGATAATATAATCCTCCAGCTACTGTGACGAAGCGTTGTGAAATAACATTACAAAATCTGCATACAAAAACTTCTCGGGTACGACATACCCGACCTCGCCACACCGGGTTAAGGAATTGATTTATTTTGTTTGTAATATGAACACATCAAAAATTTTGGATTAGGTACTTATATATTTTCAATACATCTTTTTTAAAACAATGCTTATGTAAACTTACGCCGATTGCTGTTGTCCTGTGGGTTCTGCGCTGTTGTATTGTTAATGCCATGAGGCTACAAGCAAAGTTTTTAAAGAAGAGCAAAATGATTTTAAAATTAATTGAATGATCAAAAAGTTTTTTAAATTAATTAAAGCAATCTGTAGAGTGTTCTGTATCAATCACATTAAAGCGAATGAATTTTTCATAATCGACATAAGTTACTGTAATGATAGTTCAATTTTCTGCAAAATATAAGTAAGAAATATTGAAAAAAATGCAATCTTTGATATTGCATATTCCCATAACTATTGATATTAGGCCATGGTTGCTTGAACATTTTAGACATATAACATAGTTAGGAATCTACCTGTCAAGTTTTTGCTGCTAGCTCTGGTACACCCTGTACATTTATCCTACCTATATATTGAATCTATTAACATATGTATCATTACAGGAATCATGCAAAACTGTATGAGCAGTTTGTTCGCAACAATATGTTACAGTATATTATGTTAGATATACCTTAAATAATAATTTAATATTAAGATGAAACAAGTTAAGCTTCATCACTAATACCTAAACTCAAATCCACAGCAACTCAAAATTACTTTAGTTACTTAGGCATTAAATATTTAAACAATCTTCCCCAGCCCATCCGGAAAAGTAATTATCCGAAAAAAAATCTGTTTTTAGTTTTGTACTCTCGTGGACACATACACATACAAGTGATTACGAAATGGTAGAGACGTTATGACGGTACTTTTACATGTCGGTTCCTAATGAATAAGTATTAATTTTATTAAAAAAATAATAATATTCGTAAAAATAAATTCCCTATAAGAAAAAATTACTAAATTTTTTTTTTGGAAAAATAAAACTGTTGAAAAAAATACTATAAAGAAGTTACAGACGTTACGCGGAGTTACGGGGACGGATGGACAGACAGAAAACGAAATTATTATAATTGGATTTATTATAATATGGAATTATTATAATTTTGAATAAGTTGTTATAATATGTCATATTATACTCCTCAGCAGTACACTAATCCTCGACTTTTAGAGAAGAGAAGCAAATGTATATTTTGATAATCTATATGTTAATGTGTACTTTTATACCCTTAAAAAATAACCATGGGAGAGGGTGTGGTGGCTAAGGGAAGGATGGAGGGTGCCCTTAATTTGCGCGTAACCTTAACAAGTACCTACCTACTTATCTGAAAATTTTAAATATTTTAGAACAGCTTGCCAGGAAGAGGAAATGAAGGTCTTATGTTTTGCGCAGGATCCTATAGGGTAACTGTGCAAAATTTGGAACGGATGACATTCAATTCGTATCGGTGGGAGAGGTGAGGTTATATGTGATTTTATAAATTGCTGTTACATACCGCGCGAGTAGGTACCTACTATATTTTGGCGGTATGTGGTACCTACATATTATATAAAAACAGCACGACTTTGCGACAATCTTTTTATTTACACAATTTTCACCTGCTTCAAGTTTGTGCATTGCTTAACGCAATATTTGAAACAGCGGGCTTCATGCCTTAACACATTAAGTCCACCAGCATTTTCGTAACGAAAGAGTTAAATTATTTAATACATACTAATATAACAATACAGTTATCTAAATTTACAAATAAATGAGACGACTTTAAAAAAATGGCGTTTTATAACATTTATCCATCTTCTTAAAATGTTTTTGATTAAAAATGTTATTAACACCGTGCTTCTATATTTTGAAATATATTTTAGTTTTTTAATTTTAAAATAATATTAATAATTCGGTAAGTGAAATAAATAATTAATAACCCAAATAATAAAATACACGGTGAATTTAGCTGTTAGAACAATTTTGGTTCTGTATATGTATATAAAATATATATTATTAGGTCCTTACATATGAAATTGAGGTTTTGCCGTACGGGCAAATTTGATCTCAAATATCTTCTCTTTGGTTAGGAATTCCAAATCCAAATTTATACAACTATTTACTCATGTATTTGTGTTTTGAAAATTATAATTCATTTGTTTTTTCCTCAATTGTTTTTTTCTTTGCGTCACTCAGTTTACAAAATGAAAAACTTGAAATATCGCGTTATTTACGAGTACGAGTTCCACCGTGGCACCAGTACTGCAGAAAAGGCTCGAAGGATTAATGATGTGTATGGCGACGGTGCCGCAAAAGAAAACACAGTGCGTTTTTGGTTCCAACGTTTTCGTTCTGGAAATTTCGACCTGCAGAACAAGCCCCGTGGACGGCCGGAGACCAAAGTTGATAATGAAGAATTGAAGGCTATTGTGGAAGCGTATCCATCGCAAACCACATCCGAGTTAGCTGCAGGCTGCGATGTTAGTGATAAAACTGTTTTAATCCACTTGAAGCAAATTAGTAAGGTGAAAAAGCTTGAATGGTGGGTACCTCACGAATTGAGTGAAGCAAATCAACAAACGCGCGTTGACTGCTGCGTTGCATTACTCAACCGGCACAATAATGAAGGGATTTTAAATCGAATCATTACCTGTGATGAAAAGTGGATCCTGTACGATATTCAGAAGCGCTCATCGCAATGGCTGAACCCTGCCTGAACCCTGGCTGAAACCAGCCAAACCATGCTCCAAGCGAAAATTGACTCCAAAAAAGTTACTTGTGAGCGTTTGGTGGAATAGTGCTGGTGTCGTTCACTACAGCTTTCTTAAATCTGGCCAGACGATTACGGCAGATGTCTATTGTCAGCAACTGCAAAACCATGATGGAAAAGCTAGCTGCTAAACAACCGAGGCTGGTTAATCGCTCTAGGCCACTGCTGCTTCATGATAACGCTAGACCACACACTGCACAACAGACGCCTACCAATTTAGAGGAGGTTCAATTGGAATGTCCAAGACATCCACCGTACTCTCCGGACCTTGCCCCAACAGATTACCATTTTTTTCGAAATTTGGATAACTTCTTGCAAAGGAAAAAATTCAACTCCCATGGGGCAGTCCAAACCGCCTTCAAAGATTTTATTGATTCCCGTCCGAATGGTTTTTTTAGTAAAGGGATCGATGAACTACCTATGAGATGGCAAAAGTGCATAGATAGCAATGGTACATACTTTGATTAAATAAATATATTATAATAAAAAAAAATCGGCTTTATGTTCCTCCCATACTAAACGTCAATTTCATATGTAAGGACCTAATATATTCATATATTATTATTGAATAAGAACATAATATAAAACACCGTCTTCAAAATTGCTACTTTTCGTAGGACTCAAAAAATATATTAAAAAATCTGTTTTCATCTTATAATATGATCACTGTTATTTATTCTTGTAAACATTGATATCGTGTGTGAACGTTTATTTTTTTTAAATTAACTCTAGCTGAAAAAGAAAATTTAAAAAAAAATTATGCATGTAATAATTTTGAATAACAATGATGGTTAATTTATATAACGCAATTTTTATTTAAAAAATTGCCTCAAGGGTGCTTAAAAACATATCAACCGGAAATCCCGTCGTAGGCCCCGGGGAGATTCGAACTCCCGATCTCCTGTTTACTAGACAGGCGCTTTAACCAACTAAGCCACGGCGCCGATGATATCTTCAACGATTTATCGTATTGGTAGGTATAACTTTGTAATAAATATTGTCAAAATGGCGAATATATCAACAATTTTTTTTATGTTTTAAATAAGTTTGATTCTTTAACAAACTAAAATAAAAATTTCGTCCACATGTCCACTTGAGTTGGTGTGTTCTTTGAGGAATTTTTTATTATACCAAACACTATGTTGAAGTGAATTGAAGATTCCACAAAGTTTCCAGTTAAAACGGACATGAATGTATTATAATTCAAATACCTTCTCTAAATATGATTTTTTTTCTATGTGATGTGAATTATATGCAATATGTTTTGATTTTATCTCTATCTGAAGTGAATTTGTTAAGTGCACTTTATAATTATTACACACTTATTATACACTAATTATTAACTAAATTTCAAAAACAGTACAGGTAGTTGCTTTAGAACAGGCTAGTCTAGTTAAGCAACTACCTTTACCTTTTCTATGTAAAAAATAATTTAGAATAAATAAAATGTTCCTGCAAATTATATTCCCTGCAATGAAATTATTACTCCAAAGTACACTTAATACAAAATTATGTTTTTTAAATAATAATAATGCATTTTTTCCAGCCAGTAACTAGGTTTATTGCGTAAAACCTAGTCCGCCACAAATTGGCGTAGGTACCTACTATGTACCTACCTATATAAGTATACAGCATGGCGGTGAATTGTTTCGGCTATGATGTAGCCATTATTATAGCTACCACGACTGCTCTGCCAAGAACGTGATGAAGAAGAAGAAGAACTATATCTAGTATAAATAATAAAAATAAAATGAAGAAGAAATTATATCTAGGCTTACATGAAGCTTCTTTAAGGTATTACATCACCCTTCTTCTTCTTCCTTCATATTTCTACTGCTGGATATCCTTTCGTCCTTCGCTGTTGTTTGCTTCTTGTAGCCATTTCTTCTCTCCCACAGTGGCTATATTGTGACTATATCGTCGGCCCATCTTTTTCTTCAGGACCCTAGGAGTCCATCTTGCTTTGCAACATGCGCTGCCCATTACGATTTTTTCTTAGCTCCATGATATCCGTTTCTCTGGCTCTGCGCCTAATTTCATCATTTATTTTTTTATCGAGAGTGCATTTGAGCTTTTCACATCACCCCCGGTAGAAATTGAGTGATATTTTAAAAGTAGATGATTATTTTTTTATTGAAATTATTAAAGTACTAAACTATAAATCTTTTATTTTATTGAAAAGAATGAAAGAAAAATGGCCGCGTCATGTCCATATCCGCGGAGCTCCTCCACCGTGACTGAGATGCAATTTTCCCCGGTACTCGTTAGAAATGAAATGTCATTAAAAAAATAATCACCTCCTTGTAAAAAATCACCAATTACCAGCTCTAATTTTGTGTTTAATAGGCTACACCACCCCTAGGCTCCCGGAGTGGTGTAGCCTACTAAATGTCTATGAAATATACCTGCACACGAGTATGTTACAATATTATGTTTTTTTTTAATGATTATATGTCACGCAATGCAAAATTTGTCCGGGCAATATATTTTAATAGCCCAAGGCATAGATAACATAATATAATAGTCCAAGGTGTTAAGTCTCGACTTGAGGACCCCTACTCTAATGGGCCTACCACACGCTCAAGTATTACTACACTTTTGCATGCGCATGCCGGTTTGTACACTGAACACTGTGCGTGTGGTTGGTAAAACTGTACCATACGCCAACCCCACAGCGCGGCATGCGCACTTTTCGACTTGTTTGAAATTTTGTCTACGCAAGCCCGGCCTGCGCGTACTTGTCTGTGCGTGTGGTTGGCATTCAGTGTTCATGCCGCAGTTATCTTCTTTATTCTGTGGCCGCAGTCGAGGCGTCTTCTTTATTCTGTGGTCGAAGCTATTTGTCGTTTGGTGAGGTTGTCAAAAATGGCAGATTTGCGTTCGTACAATCGCGATTTTACGTCAGAATTAATAATTCTTTACAAATCTCTACCTGCACTGCGGAAAATTAAATCGAAGGATTATTCCGACCGAAATAAAAAGAACGATGCCTACGAAAAAATGATAAATAAAATGAAAGAATAATATTTTATTACTCGCTTATTAAATATCCTATATTTTTTTACATGTATTCTTTATCCATTGCATTTGTCAATTATTTTTGAATTCTTTTTAGGTCGAAACTAAAGCTACGAAGGATATATACAGTTAAGAAATAAATAAAGTATGTGAAAAACACATAACGCAAATTTTCTCACTAAAACCACCAAAAATGTTGAATTTTTTTGTCGCATTGCCAGAAATAGACCGTGCCGTATGCACATAGTGAAAATTACGGTAAAATTTCATAGCGTTTGGTCAAAATTATCAAGTATGTGAAAAACACATATCGTAAATTTTCTCATTATGACCGCGAAAAATAAAATTGTCTTTTGCATTGTCATTTTTTTATTAGCAAACATTTGAAAAACAATAGCAGAAGAAATAGTTCCTCATTGGGAAACGTTTCTACGCCGACAATTTCGATAAGAATGTGGCTTGCGCATACTTAGTTTGTGCGTGTGGTAGGCACGTCCGTGTTCAGTCTTTTCATGCGAGAAGCTTGCGCAACCAAAAGTGTAGTGATACTTGAGCGTGTGGTGGCCTCTTAAATGTTTCCCCACAACTTATGAAACATATTACATGGTGATAGTGGCTTTACGGCTTCTGTCATGCGGCAGCTCTCGAAAGAGCATCGTTGGAAACAAAGATTGCGGAAGGATATTGAGCGAATTTATTGTTTTACATCTTTCTTACAATCTAGAAGCCCCGCGAGGTGACAAATTTTTTAAAATGTATAAATTCCTGTCGTGTGTGATTTTGGTGAACAGTTTTTTTTATGTGCAAATGGTTAATATAGGTATGTCTAAACGTATTGTAAATTCTAGAATTTAAAAGCATTAAACATTGTGAACACTTTAATGGAATATAAAAGAGTTAGATTATTGTAGAAGAAAAAATTAAATTATCCACAAAATCATACAAAGCTGATGATCCAATAAGAAATTCTGAAGAGTTCGGCCACTAAAAAAGTTCGGAAAATTTCCAAAAGTCGCTTTTTATATTTGTTGCAGTTTATTTATGTAAACATACATACTTACATGTTATTTATTGGTATTATTTTATTTTAATTTATTCTGTCGTGATAATTTTTATGTCAATACAATAGTCAAGCCCGTCAACAGTGACGGACTTTTAATTTTTTAATTTCAGGTTTACATTGAGTTATTAATAATTAGTTGAATATTAATTAGTCAAAAGAAAAAAATTGTACGTGCACTCATGTACGCGCATTAAAAACTAAAATAAAAACTAAAATTATGTTTAAATGACGCTTAATGTATAGAGTTGTAAAAATCATTGTCGATTGTTTTATTGAGTTTCATGACAAGAATTAAAACTCAAACTTGCCGAAATGTAACCCCGAATATTTAAAATATTTGGGGTAAACAAAAATGTTCTTAAATAACCATCGCAACATTCGTGATGTAAACAGAATCTGATAGCCGACAAGAATTCAATTTAGCTTCGTTATTGAGATGTTGTTCCTTTTCAAAAAACGTGTGCATTTTCAGAAAAGTATCTACCTTAAAAAAGTTCTGAATAAATTATGGTGAGACATTCAAATGCGCAATACGAATACGAATACGAAATCACATATAAATACACAGTAAGAATACGAATGCTCGGTATGAATGCGAGTTTACACTAGAATACAAAGGCGTAGTACAAACGTACAATACGAATGCACGAATACGAATGTACACCACGAATATGAACGTATACCATCGGCCGTATTCTGAAAATAACAATCTTGTTATTTTGATGATTATTATCCCAATACTCAAAAATAGACAGGAGGTGTTTGTTTGTGCCCGTGTTTACGACTGTTGAAATTTTAGATGAGACATACTTGTGTGAAGAAGAAATTGCATCCTATGTTTTTATGTCTACGCATACATGGACGATGTCTACATAGACCACGATACATTTCGACATCCAACATTTGTACAGTAATGGCATATAAAACATTTGAAATTAAAATAGTATCACGGGACGTGGCTTTGGGAGGCAAATAAAAACAATGGAAGTAAATTTAATTTAATTTACTACCAAAAAAGTCACCGAAGATGAGTTAAATTGTAGTACCTACCATTCGTACATTTATAGTTGCTAAATGTCTTATGAATATTTCGCACATGTATTATTGAATTGTTCTTTAATTCGCACTAGTTAACGCTGTGTCTGTCGCTTAGATGACTCCTGGTAAATTCCGATCAATGTTCGCTCGTAGAAACTTTCGCCGCGGTATTCTTTCCTTCACTTACGCTGGTATCACTGGTAGTCACTGGTTTGCTTGCTTACTAATGTAATAATATAATATCACGGGTCACTGACCACACTGTTTTACGCTGCGGGTGTCGCACTGTTATCGTCGCAAACTGAATTTCTTGAGCCCGCGTCGCGTGACTCTTTTTATAGCTCAGCTCCCTCGAAAGGTTTATTCTAGAGGTAACGAGAAGCCCCTAGAAAGTTCCAGATGATTCTACGTAGTCTTTAATTATGAGATGGAATGTTGTAGAATTCTCTAGAGAGATAATGCGGTCACGAATGAGTGACCCTGGATTGCTTGCATAACAGTTTGCGGTTCCGATTGATGTTAAAGCGATATCTATTTATATCATCATGCAATCTGGAATTTTGTCTAGAATATAAGTTTTTGATGAATATTAATTATCTTAAACTAATAGGTACAATATTAATTTAAAAGTTGTTAAAGAGCGAAAACACACATCTACTAATTCCTTCATACAACGTTTTCAAATATTAAATTAAAGCCAATATTTCCGTCACAATGATAGAAATATTGACATTTGACAGATGTCTTGACCTTTCTTTATTTTTGAGTGTTGGAGTAATAACAACAATCTTGTAATTTTCAGAATACGGCTGCAAATATACGAATGCATTGTATGAATACGAATGTGCACTACAAATACGAATGAGCAGTACGAATACGAAGGCACACGCGAATACAAATTTACCTACACTACGAAGCTAAGTGTCCTAGTAAGTTTACTAATACGAATGCGGAGTAAAAAATGCTCAAATAAACGAGTTGTGTATAGTCAGTACTGAAGTTCAGTATTCCAAGGAGGTCCGGCCAATTAAATTTATTATTCTCTGTTCTATACAAAAACGTCTCATTCATTAAATCAGTCGCATTGGAGCAACAAGGTATCATTTGTGGTTGACATTTACATCATCTCAGATATCGATGATACTTAACGAGTTATTTACAGAAGACATAGATTTTAACTATAGTTTAGTTTAATTTTTAGCAACAGGTCTCTGAGAAAAAAAACACGTTATCTATAATTTTTGTTTTTATTGTTCGCAATTTTTTTACGCTTTTTTTACGCTGTTCACGATTTTTAGAAGATAACGCACCCTGAGTGCAAAACCTTTTCAAAAAATCGTGTTTGAGTTGAAAATGTATTTTTTAATTTTGAATATCGTTAGTTCTGATGCGTACCAAAAAATCATATTTGTGTGACTTTCCATTACTGTTCTATAACTATCAAATGACGTACTTTTATTAGGTATGCAGGGTTATTTGGAAAATATTAATAACCTCGCAGGACTATATTTCTGCCTTGATTATGAGTCGAAAATGTTAAAGCGTCCATGAACTAATATCAATAGTTATGGAGATATGCGGCATCAAAGTTGCATTTTTTTCAATATTTCTGACTTATTTTTTACAAAACGTTGAACTATATCGATTACGAAAAATTCATTCGTTTCAATACGGTATATACAATGTATAACGCCGGTGGAATTTGCTTTATGTGAGTCTAAATTATTATAAATTTAACGTTTCGGTGTAGGATTTGTCTATCTTTAAATGTCATCTTCGTATGGGGTAATTAAAGTATGTTTTTTGTAAGGATAAATTATTACAAAAACTTGCAATTACACTTGGCCACACAGAAATTGAAAATTTGTTAACATTAATCACACGTTTGTTCAGAAAATGATTATTAAAACTTTAAATACTAATATTAACTAAGGTCAATTATAGAAGTCTCACAGAGACGGGAAACGTGTATGGAAGTCTTTACACGATGGCCCAAGACTTATGACCTGTATGAGCTGGCTTAAGTGATCACTTTACACAATGCAACATTCACCAATTTCACCGTAAGAACATCCACACATTATCAACTTTTTGAAAGCTGTTTAACATATATTTGAAAGTTGAATATAAAAATCATTTTCTTTCATATGACTATGCTAGAGACATCTATGGCATCTCCCGGGATATACTATGCATAGATTTTGCAGCTGGTAATGATCCCTCTAAATTTTTAAAGTCAAATATTAAATATTTTATTTTAATGTACCTACCTATACATGATATTATTCCGAATTATTTAACATATACTCGTACATTGGTAATTAGTACCTAAATATAGTATATACATTTAACAATATCAACAATATTTATGTTTTGTGCAGTTGATTTATTTGTGTTGCGGAGTATAGGTAGACCTTTTTCTATTTAAGAAAGACTATCGAATTAGTAGGTATATGTGTTGGTGTTTATACCTACCCGTAATCATCAATACAAGGAAACAATGTGCGTCGTACACACAGCTTACACATATAAAATAAGTGTTGATCTAGAGTAAAGTTGACGAATTTTGGAGAGTTCTCCATTGGGTGTCTTTCTTGATATCACTCGCACTAAAGATTTTGTACTTTAATAAAAGAGTCTAGTCTATTTTTCTAGCACAAACCCACCCTAAGATTCCATAGCTTAGTGTTGATTGGCACACACCGTTATAAACTATTTTCTGTGTCTCTTTATACAGAACGCTGCGTAAATTTTCGAATACATATAAATTGGTTTTTTGACTCAAACGGCAATTTCTTTTATGCATATTTCATTTTATATTTCAAGTGCTATTGTCTATATACTAGTATACGGCACTAATTCTAAATATAATAAAACGTTAAAAACCTATAGAATAGGGAGATAAATAAATACATCATATTTTGATATTTCAAAATATTTTTTCTTTATAGGCTTTTTCACGTAGGTACTTCGACTACTTTTAGTTATTCACAGATGACAAATTAACCCAACGAACAAACGTAACATCAATGGTTTGACGTATGAACGATCATCAATAACGAGAAGTGAGCCGCAAGACAAAATGAACATTCAAAAAGCAACGCTACGAAAGCCGAGAGTTGTTTTTCAGCTGTTTTGGCCTCTCTTCGCACGCTTGTTTCTGCATAGGCGGCTACTTTCCCTTCCGCTGTCTGCGTCTTGCTGTGTGTGTAAAAAAATACGCCAAACCGATTATAATGCCGGTTAGGGCTTCCAAACCGGACTAAATCGAAACCGGTTAATTGGTTATTATGGATGATTTAAAAGTAACCAAATCTAGAACTAAAACAAAACGAACATTTTTATTCGATAGTATTTTTAAATCCTTTATATTAAGTTCACCGGCGGTCTTGATTCCCTGTGGAAAAATCTTGTAAGTGAAAATTAACACACTTCCCGTCATCCAATCGAGCTGAAATTTTGCACGTCGCGTTGATGTCGATGATGACAATGCATCCTTACATACATTTGGGGTCACACACCGCATACAAAAAATGCAAATTTATCTCAAATGTTCGGACAAAAAATACCTGCTTTCTGGTACTATTCTAAAATTATGTACCTAAATCCTAGGCATTTAAGAATATATATATTTATTTGAAATTGCTGTAAAACAAAAGCTGGTTAATATTCTGTAAAATGATTTTGTTTGAATTTTGTTTGTTTAATTCAAATAAAGTTTGAATTAAAAGAAGTGAAAAAATTATAAAAGTGCGACTTCAGAATGAACTCTTCAAAACTTCGATATCTTCTACATATTATCTATTAGAGGAAATTGGTACGGTAAGGTGTTGGAGTGGCATGAAAATCTTGACGAGTTTCAGTGAGTTTAATTTTTGAGTGCATGCAGCGTGATCAAATAAGCCGAGGCCTCGCATACAAAGGATTTATAATAAACTATGTGTTTGTAGGTAAATTTTTTTATATTTTTTGTGTATTATTTGGCCATAACTTCAATACAACGTGTCATCTCACGGGTGATATTTTTATAACTTTCTTGACACTGGCCAACGATTAATTTTTCAGATTAAAAGAAATTCAGATAAAAAGTTTAAAATCATTATAAAGTGGGCAGGTACCTTTTCACTTTTTACTTCAGATTCGCGTCAGTTTCATAACTTCTGCATCATTATTGGTCATACATCTTTTTAAAAAGTTAAACAATTATTAAAAAAATCATTTTAATCAATTAATTCGATAAGAAGAAAAAACAACCGAAAACCGGATTGTCGAATTTTACGGTTAACTGGACACCTTGACACCAGCACGCGTGCTGTTCTTTCGACATTATTAACCGTTACAGCTGAAAACTTGTTTCAGTGACGTAACTACGTTTTAGGCGCCTGGAGAAGTTGTCGTTTGAGTGCTCCTCCCCCCTTCCACGTAATCAATGATCCAATTCCACGTAATTTATGATTAATAAAAAATTTACGTGGTTCGTACTAATCTAATTTATTTCTACGTGAATTGATACTTCCCACTGCAGTGAAGTGTCGATTTCTTTCGAAATGTGTAGGTGTAAAAGTGAAAAGTGCTACGTTAATTTATGTTTTAATTACTAGATGTAAAAATGTGTTCTTTTTACAAATAAATAAAAAAAATATACAAACAAATATGTATGCTTTTTATTCTGAAAACACCTATATTAAAAATATCTATATTAAAAAAAAGGAAACAGACAAGTCAGTTATCAGCACCGAGTATGAAACTGTCCACAGTTCAAATAAACCTTTTCTTTAGGCAAGGGAGCTGGAACACGACGTAATTATGTCCCTCTCGCATTTAAGACAAATTTATAATTAATTAAATTAAAGTTAAAATTATTTTTTCTTGCATAATTAAATCATCTATTAAATAAAATTTATTTTTTACAATTGACGTTGATTTTTTTTTAATTTTTAAAAATTACTTCGTTTATCACCACTTAATTTAATAAATGCTGATAAACTAAGAAACTAACAATTTTGGAATATTTTATTTATGGTTTGAAATTAATATCGCATTTTGCAAAGGTGTCTTAAATAAATATGAGTTAATAATAAAGAAATAGTCCAAAAATTAGAATTGCGAATAAAAATTTCACATTAAGCTTTACGCCTAGGGCAGCCTGTTTCAACTGCTCCATAACAGTTACGCCACTGGTTATAAAATTCTTATTTTAATTATTAATATATTATTAATAGTAAGCAATAAATATTTGGAACATGCAGATGAGTTTGTGTATTTAGGACGACAGAAGAGGACATCGAGAGAATGTTCTCTTCTATTGTATTATTATTCTAAATTTGGTTCATTTGAATCACCGTGATTCTAATGAACCAAATCTTGCATACTTATTCTTTAGGACCCGACGGATAACATAGGCGACATTTCCCTCTACCCCTATACCCTACCTCCTCGCCCTGATATATGTCCTGTACAAATCCACACCGTTTGACCGATCTGATCCAAATTTTGCATTCTTATTTTTTAGAATCCGGCGGAAAACATAAGCAACATTGTCCCTTTGCCTTCATCACAACATTTTTTAATACAAAACCGTTTGACCAATCTGATCCAAATTTTGCATATTTATTCATTAGTACCCGGCGGGTAGCATAGGTGACACTTCCCCCTCGCCTATGTCCCATCGCCTCCTCCCGATATATTTTCCATGTAAATTCTTTGATTGCCTGATCTGACCCAATTTTGATACTTATTCTTTAGGACCCGGCGGGTAAGATAGGCTACATTTCTCTCTTCCTCCTCTAATATGTGTTCTGTACAAATCTACACCGTTTGTATTATCTGATCCAAATTTTGTAAACTCATTCTTTATTACCCGGCGGGTAAAACAGGCCATATTTCCTTTCCGGACATCCCAGCGTTGATTAAATGGAAACATTGTTTTTATTGGAGGCCTTGCAAAACAATGGAACCTTTGTTTTCCCCAACAAACTTATTTTTAACTTAATCCTTAATCCGTGCAATGCCGGTTACGAACAGCTAGTAGGATATATAAAAAAATATTATTTTAAAATAACAACAATGTTTACTTTCACTATTTATTATTAATAATTATCATATCGTTTTCAATGCTGACCCACCATCTTCAGTAATATTACTAACTAGCTGCAACCAGTCAAAAATGACGGAACATTAGTTCGCGTCTTTGCTAAGCCCTAGTTTATATTTATAGCATCTTTTTGGCGCTCCACGGAGAGGCGGCAGTAACAACATGCGTGAAGCGGCCGGTTCGGGTTTGGTGACCCGGGGTTCAAGCCCGAACGAAATTACGGACGTTACACGAAGTTACGGGGACAGTCAGATAGACGAACGGACGGACGGACGAACAGACGAACAGACAACGAAATTATTATGTTTGTTACTAAACTTAGGACTTAAATACTAAGTACTACTTAGAGTTGACTGATTAGGGGCGAGGTCAATGATTTTTCTAAGATTCCTTGCTTTTTATAAATGTGTATTAATTCTACGCTACACAAACTTATTTTTGTAACTGTCAAAGTTTCACCCAAAGTGTACCTAAGGAATATTTTATATTCAAAATTGAATGAAAAATGATCCCCGAATTTTTTGCTACTAGCTACGAGATACCCTGTATGGTACATGGATTTTATTTGTTGGAATTTTGAAACGGAATATTAGACTGCCTCAACAAACTTGGTTGTTGTTAGAAAATGTTTCTTCCATTGAAGTTGATTTTTCTCATTTTGATATCGCCACTTTCATGTACAACGAACAATATTCAAATTTATTTAATTTTCATAAATGTGAGAATTGGTATCTTTAAGATAGCTTGAATTAAAGAATACGCTATATTCTAAATACTTGTATGATACTAATATATGTACTACAAGAACCTCTTACTTTCTACGAGTTACAGGACATAGTGTGGCGCAAATTTCCGGATAATGATGAGTCATTTAAATCTTGAGTGAAAGTGGAAATAACTTCCGGTTTTTTATGCAATTCAGATACATTAAATTACTTTACCATCATAACATCTCATTGGATAATTGAGTGGTTATGCAGAAAGCAATGAGACAGAAAACTCAAAGTTAGAAAAATCCGCTTTTGTCAAAAGGGTGAAATATCAAGTTAACATGCAATATTATACTGTGGTATTTTGCTATTACTTTGTGGTTACTCAATTTATTATTAAACGAGTTAACTTATGTACTTATAAACAAAGTTAATTCGTTTAATTACAACAGCTTAAATCCATATACATACGTACCAAAATTTTAAGAGAATTTAAAAACTTATTTTGGTATTTTTGAATCATGTTAAAAATAGCGTTATCTTTTTGTAAATTATAATATTATTGGATTTAAAATAAGGAATAGGACTCTTTCTGGAAATTCAAATGATATCATAATTCGGAACAATAATAATCTGAATCCTATGAACTAGAACAGTGTTTCAGTCTGACTATATATTAAAAATAATATAGATTTTAGAAAAGATAAACCCTAATTAAGCTGCATTTAATGTTACATATTTATTAAACGTGTTTTTAATTTTCACAGCCGATATCTTTCAAGTGTGTGAACGAGATGATCCTGACATGGACCAATGTCTCAAAAAAAGTATACAATCTGCCATAAAAACTGTGTCTCACGGAGTTCCCCAGCTGAAACTCGTAGCCTTGGACCCTTTTTTAGAAAAAGAATTAACCATGGAGTACAAACAAAATCAGGTTTGAGGTGTTTATAATATCAGATTTATCGATTTTTTTTTTAGATTAGATAGATTTATTTTACATTCATAGGTGACAACTTTTTATAATGTTTACAAAATTATAGAAGCGTGTTTTATTGTTGCTGAGGGTCTTGAGAGCAATGTAAACACTACATTAATTTGACGCCCTGTCTGCTACACTAGTAATTTACTGTATTATAGCAGACAGTGCTCTCCCAGTAAGTACAGTACATGTGAAAGAATATTTATTATTTGTATAAAGTAGCTATTATATGAATAAATCTTAGTGCCAATAAAAAATAAGTAATAATAATAATTCATTGTTACCAAATTTAATAATGGTATTAATTCTATATTATAGATAATAAAAAAAATAATGTGAAATGGATACTGAATAAAAGTAGTTGAAAAGATTAAAGTAAATGGTCATATAGGTACTAGTATTTTTCAAATTTTGGTTATATCTTGACTTTTAACAGTTTTTGTGCATGTTTTCATGGAGCCAGATTTTCACCTTTGAAGAAAAAAATGCGAGACCATGGCTACATGTTTTTAGTTTTTTGTTTAGAATATTGAATATTTCTGGAGCTCGAAAGAGATGAAATCTTTGTGAAAAGGTTTTGGTGAATTTTGGTGAGTTATTTGTTGCTGATCTTGTTTATGACGGAAAAAATATTTTAAGGTGTTAAGTAATTATGTCTGATTGATGTCCTGGACGTGATATTTATTTATTATTTAATATAGTCATATAATGCAAATTAACATTTTATCTCTCGGCATGTGGATACACGAGTCGTTGCGGAATTAAACAACCTTGAGGTAATCAAAAAATTACTCAAATTAAAAAATAAATTGCGCATATTTAAAAAATTCGTTTTATTGTTTACGACTAACATTGATTAATATTTTTCATCAAAAAATATTTTGAAAACTTCAAAATGGCGGAGTTATGTGCTATCTCGCTCAGATCCTTCTACGTGATGCGCTCAACTGGTAGGGGTGACCACTCGGCCAGGATTTAAGTGGAATGAAAAAAAAATCTTGTTAGTAGGTACATGATGCATATCGAAAAAAATTAAGATTTCAAAAATGTGGTAATGGGATGAGTTTGAAAACGATTTTAATTTTTTTCCTAAATATAGAAAATAATTACGCGATAAATCGTTTTAAAGTCACGGAATAAAAAAATAAACGCGAGATAAATGAAAAATAGTAATTTTTCTGAATTTATTTTTCTTTCTAGATCTACGATAGAGAGTACTTAATTGTGAACGTGGAATAAACTCCTGTATTCATAATAAATAGCATTTGCTTAACATGTAGTAGATAAATGATGCACTATTTCTACATCACATGCAAAGGGAAATAATCCCTTTACTTACAGTATGGAAAGTTTTAATGTTGTTGTTGATAGATATTATTATTTTTTTTAATTAGAGATGTGAACACGGAACGCGTAGGTATCAATCAATATTCAAACAATTTTAAAATTAAGCTAAACCCTTGTGCTACGAATATAGGACTAACTTGCTGGTCTACTGAAATGGGGCTTGAACCAGCGACCACTAACTAAATCACTAGGCTAGAGTCATAACCACTATAGACCAACAAGCTACTCGATCCCATTTAATATCATAAACCAATAAGAAGGATATGCTCCATTAAATTCTAAGACATCGAATAGAACACGTTCCTTTCAATGTGCAATCCTTTACCCCAGTCTGTACCCACGTTCACGCTAAACGTCTCAAAATTCTCATAACACAATATAAAATTAACAAACCACAATATTTCTGTCATACAATTGTTAACCCATTGTTAAAATAATAAAGTGTAGAAAAATATATCTCTCCTGCATACCTACGTTTATACAGAATGGAGAAATGCTTATAAGAGTTTATATTTTTTTTCAATACATCTGACTTATTTTTTTGCAAAATGTAGAACTATGATTACAGTTACTGATATAAATTATGAAAAATTCATTCATTTCTATACAAGTTAAATAGAATGATAAAAATATTGCAGAAATTCAAAATAATTTTTTGCCAGGTTTTTATCATTTTATTTGACTTGAAACGAATGATTTTTTCTTAATCGGTAGAAGTTACTGTAATAATAGTTCAAGGCTTTGCAAAAAATAAGTCAGAAATATTGAAAAAATGCAAACAATGGTTTTGCACATCTCCACAACTATTTATATTTAGGTCATGATTGCTCGAACATTTTCCACTCATAATTAAGGCAGGAATAACAGTATAATAAAGTATTGTGGACTAGCTCTGTTACACCCTGTATTATAACAAATTCTTACTGTAATACTATTTTCATTGATTCTTCAATCGTTTTACATATATAGGTCAAGGCAAACTTGCGATTTCAATTATGCTGCAGTTATCAATTAAATACATTATTAATTTAAAGTTATGCGGGACAGATTGCACGAGCGGGAAGGTAAACAACTTACAGACAATACATTACACAATAAATATATGTATATTATTTTGAATTGTAATGTTGAATTATAATTTAAACTAAAAATAACTTTGATTTTAATTGTTTATGAAATGTTTTCTCTTTCTTTATTTATAACATTTAAACGAAACCAGAAATAAAACTCATTTTCTTATCATACTTATTTTATTTTGTTCATGATAATATATTATTATCTAATATAAAAAAGTGAAAACTGCAGTCCATTGAATGATGACTTATTCAATGAAAGTTTATTTTAAAATTCCTTACGTTAAAATGATTATTTAACAAAATTTCCATACTCCTTTATTTGGACATATTTATATATATATTTGGACAAACTTTGTAGAATACATTATTATACATATAACAGAGTAACTTTTTGGTATTTTGGTTAGGACTCTCGCCTCGTGATCCAAAGGTTCGAACCTCACTCTCCTGACCAGCAAGTTAGTCCTCTTTTCACAGCACAAGCGTCTAGCTTAGTTTGAAAACAGTAAGAATATTGGTGTGACACGTATTCCGTGTACGCATCTCTATGAATATAAATTCAATACATAACCAACAAGCTACTCTTGTTGGTTATGTATTGAATTTTATTTTTACATCTTCTTCTTTTAAACTCTTTATCCCTTTGATCTTTTCAGTGCATCTGTAACATATGTTTCCTTATTCTTTTGTGTACAATATATAGTATTTTAGGTTTATCAAGCAAATTCTTATAATTGGCTCAATATTTTTATTTTTCGTAAAATAAAATAAAAATAATTAACTTTTTAATTTCACTCAAACCCTGGCGACATGATTATCCACCAGCTGCGCGCGTCTCGGAGATGGACCTTTGCGGATCATTTTGAAAATTTAAAAATAATTTGTAAATAAAAAAATATTAACTTATGCATACCGTTAACAATGATAATAAAAAGAATTTTGTAAGTGCAATAGTTTTAGTTAGATGAATTTTAATGTCTCAACCGTTCAAATAAAAAGTTAACGCCGATTCCACCAATTATATGAAAAAGTTCACTGTTGAATCAATTAGCTGCGATAAATCGTTAACTATTTTGTTAACTATCGCTATTCATTCTTTAACTATGGTTAACTGCTTCAGCATCGAGCTAAGTTTATAAGAATATTGGTGTTAGTTCATGTCTTTAGTCTTCAGTGGAGGCATTGCCCTGATTGTAAACATCCTCGCACTAGTTGGTAAACAGCCTTGGCTCAATCTTGTTTTCTACTTAATACATGCGTCAATTCTTAAGTTAATATGTACTTTTCGTTTCAAAGTTGAGGGTATATTTCAACAATAAAATATTCTCCAGTTAATAAACCCTTTCGAAAAAGTTCGAATTTATTTGATTTTACAGCAACTTAATTCATATTCTGGGGTTGTCATAATTATTACCATACATTTTACTACACTAAATATATTTATGTAAATACTATCATTCTAATATAATTTAAATTTCCTGAAATAAACGGTGAGAGAATTTGGAAAATCTAGTATTATTTGAGTAAATTATATATTTTTTCTATTGTACAAGAAATCAAAGAAAATAAGTATTTTTCTAAGTGTTCTTTTGTTTTCACGGCCGTTCAGAATTTTCTGTGTATTGTTTTCAGGGATATTCTGCCCTGTATATTAGGGTGTGTCACTTTGTATGGCGAAAAAAAATAATTTTATTTTTAAACTTAATAGTTATCAAAAGTTGCATTGCATTTATAACTACACAAAAATGCAAAAAAAGTTGCAATTCAAGTATACTTTTGGCTGGTTCTAGCGAGCCAAATATTCTGAAAATGTTGGTTTTTAATGATTTTTCAGAGGTAATAAAAGTGCTGTTTTCTTCTACATAATTTTTATCAAATTACTTAATTTCTTTAATATATATAGATAATATACTAAAACAAAAATTTACTGCAAATTTTAAGCTGAATTATTTAAAAAAAAATTTAAAACATACAAAATTTTCCAAAAACAGTATTTTTAAAGACAGCATAAGTTATTTTTTAGAATTAAAAATTGGCATAATTTTCCTGGAATTCTGCTTGGCTGCAATAAAACTTTCTCTAACTGTTTACTCTACGACAGAACCTGCAGCTACAGTCGTCAATTTAAGGCATCCACACATTTCCCTGCCACACACAGTCAGTAGATTTCTTTCTACTGACTGTGTGTGGCAGGGACTTGGGAGAATCGAATATTCGGACATTTCGTTCGACGAAAACTGTCCTCAGCTCTTCACTTTATAAGTACATAGCTCAAAAGCGGTAGTTCAGTCAGTATAAGTTTCTCATCCTGCCAGGAAATCATGTCGTAATAATGATCGCTCTCAAAATTGATTTGTGGTATCACAAAAGATCTCGACAATGATTTTTGCGAGGCACGAGCTTTCAAAACTCTCGTATACCCTATTCTCTTACAATTTTGTTGTCATTTATCAACATTTGATGCCTCCCTGACATCACTCAGTGTAGCCGAAGCAATAGCAGCGCCTGCTCTGTGCGATATGCCATAACGATCACATACTTCAGCCAACTTTTCGAAATTTTTTGTACTTTCTCAATTTTCTCTTCCTTTAACTATATTTCCAATGCCTATGCATCTGAAGGTTCGTTGGTCTTCAAGAAATGGGTGGTCTTTAATCGGAACAGTTTTATTTTTTCCACATTTACAAGAAGAAGAATTTTTGCATGTGCACGCAGCAATGTCAAAAAGAATTGTTGATTTAGTTATAAAATTTTCTATTTCTTCTAAATATGATTGACTTTTTGGTTCTTTGTTGAATGTTTTCGATAGTAGCCTATACTGTTTGCAATATGATAATAGAAGCTGGCTGACAATGCTTGCATTTTTCCAAACTTCAAGAACGGTTCGAGTCACTTGAGAAGTGATGACTTTTGCTTGTGGTTCTAAACTACTTGACTGTTTCATTTCATGACGCGCCCACTCATAATGTCGTTAAACATATCCATAAGTTGGTAACATAGTACTTTTGAATTTTTCAGGATATTTCTCAAAAATACGTAATTTCGTACGACCTCTGGTTTCTTTTGTACTTGACGGATTCGATGCCATTGTGATTCGTTTCATGAATGAATTAAACACTTAAATTTATTACGTATAATATGTAGAAACTTTACGACGGTTGAAAACAAGTAAGCTAACAAATACAACCGTTCGGTATGAAGTCTGACCTAATGAGGCACGCATAACGGGAGCGCGACCCGAAACAAGCCGAAATTGCCCGAACGGGGGTAGGTATTTAAGCTAACAGATTATCAAAATGAACTTAAATATGGCGTTTTCCTTATGCTGGCTATATTATTATTAGAAAAAAGCATTTAATTACTAAGACAATTGGTAAATAAAAAAAATATATCGTTCTGATTGGAACGTTATTTTGCAACTTTTTCTATATTTCAAGGCCTTTGAACTAGCCAAAAGTACCAGTATTAAGGAAAACTGTAAATACAGCATTTAATAACATATAAAAATGCAACTTTTGAGAACTATTAAATTTGAAAAATCGAGAGTTGAAAAAAGTGAGACACCCTACTGTATATGTAACCTCTCTGGCCGACGTTTCGGATTCCATTGCAGGGTCCATCCCACATCAGCCCTGATGATAAATATATTGTTGATGTATTATGCATTATGTTGCTAGATCCAGTAACAGTTGAATATCTTTAGAAGGATTTATCTAGAAATACTATCTCATGCACGAAGTCTAATGAATCATCTTCAAAGTACTTTCTTGAAAATTTTAATGCTTTTCAATTGATTGGAATTGCAATTAATCATTATCAGGTGACTTCGAAACTTCTCTCCTATGAAAATTCAACTAAGTACATACACCTATATTATACAAGAAGAAACACAAGAGGCGTAGCTAATTTGAGTTTAACAATTCCTAAAATCAACAATAAATGCGGATCTAGGGCATTGGAATATGTTTTCCCAAGTTGAAAAATAAATTACTTGGTTCCGTACCAAATAGTACGCTCATTTCCAATTTAGAGGAGTTAATAAAAAGTCGATTATTACACAAAACATCTTGCTAGACAAACGTCTAGCAAGATGTTTTGTGGGTATAGCTCATTATATTATTACGTTATTAAAAAAAAATAAGTAAGTACATATGTAAACATAATTGAATACAACAGATTTTTTAACACGGTAGGTGATTCCGGAGTTTTTATCAGATTTTTATCAAACTTTTATAAAAAAATCGAACTACCTAATAAATATGATTCTTTATCTGATGTTAAAATAACTTAGCTTTAGTATCAACTTCGTACATTTGTAAGTAATTTGTATAATTTTTCAGATTTCAGGAAAGGCCATACTCTCTGATTTATCGTCCCATGGCTTAGGTCAAGCCATAGTTCACGCTGTAAGGTGAGTTCTCCCACTTGTTCATGGATTCCGAAGGAATTTCTTGTCGTTCTCCTATCGAACAACATAATTTGTTCAATTAAACGAACTGCATATCGAATTTAATAAATTGGTAACCAAATATTAGTTATATTAGTAGGTATATAACCATTTACTGAGATTTTTAGTTTACCGGTTTCGAGACGTACCAGTCTCTTCGTCAGGAAAACTAGTATACTAGAATGTGGTGTATAGTGGTATTTACATGCTAGTGTAGTGTTTGTCCTGACGAAGGGCACGTCTCGAAATCAGTAGACTAAAAATCCCAGTGAGTGGTTTACACTAACATAACTAACATTTTACTAAAATATCCGACGACAAAGTTAATGCTTTAAATATTAAAAATATTAATAATTGAATTTTGACCCTCTATAAATACATAGGAGATGGAAATCCGATATTATTTAAAAGAATATATTTAAATGTTCTGTTAGTATTCACGGAAAGCAAAATTTATTCATAAAAAAGTTAATGTGTTTTGAATCTACCTTATTAAAAAGAGTTCATTAAAATTTTTGTATCTCTAAGAATAAGAAGTTAAAGCATACCTACATGTGATATAAAATAGTTTATTATTGTTATTTATAAAAGTTTATTATAATAGTAAAATACAAAATAGTAAAATAGTTTTGCAGGTTATAGACATTCACTAGTTTTTAGCAATAAAATGCGTGAAGGATGGATCGGAGAATTTATTTTGGATCCTTTTTTATGACAAGCATTAACGACGCCATTAACTCTGTAAATGCCATGAGCGCGTTTACGCATAAAATACTATGTGCGTGATTACATTCACTTTTTGATCTTGCAGATATAGGATTAAACACGATTTTAATTTTCGTACATTTAAAATCAATCTGCTGTAGGTATATAGATCATAATTCCAAGCATTTTATAGACGATTAAACCTTATAGTGCTGTACTAAAATCTGCCGTTAGCTCGTTTGTTAATATTTTTTTAAAAACTGTATTGTATTTACAGGAGCGATATACAAGAAGATTCCTTCGATATAGAGATTGACATGTCAAATAAACAGGTCGACGTTGAGGGTAACCTCAGAGGTGAAGGGCGATTGAATGCGTTAACTTTGGCTGCCAAAGGATACTTCAATAATACCATGAGTAAGTTATTTGTATCTCATATGCCAATTTTATTATTTTGTGTAACGCCTTATGAGGGTATGAGGGTTGAAAGGAAAAAAGCATGGTTTTATTTTTGCTTTTATATTCGTTGAATAAGGAATTAATTTTTAATTTTATTCTGAGATCGGTAGAAATGGATAGCAATTGATCGGCAGTAATGAGAAATGTCTGTTCAAAAGGAGCTATTTTCACTTAATTATAAATTCTCTTGCAATTTGTGAATTCAATGTAAACACCGCTTTTAAACCAGTTGACAGTGATTTGGAATCAATATATTAATTACCGTAACCAATGTCGTACGTTTCTGCATTTGGATGATGATTTCTATTTGTATACAATAATTTTGCCACGGTGCCCGTAGGGTCGTGTGGCGAAGCGGATAACGCGTCTGACTACGAATCGGAGGATTCCAGTTTCGAATCCTGGCAGAATCGAATTTTTTTTTTACGGTCGAGAATATTTTATTTGTTGAAATTTTAATTACATTTTTGGTTTTTTATAATCAATATATTAATTACCCTAACCAATGTCGTACGTTTCTGCATTTGGATGACAATTTTTATTTGTATACAATAATTTTGCCATGGTGCCCATTGGGTTGTGTGGCACAGCGGATAACACGTCTGACTGCGGATCAGAAGATGCCGGGTTCGAATCCTGGCAGGATCGAATTTTTTTTTACGGTCGAGAATATTTTTTTTGTTGAAATTTTAATTACATTTTTGGTTTTAAACATTCATTTTTTATATTAATTTTTTTATGTAAAAAACCAAATTAAACAAAGATTAATTTTTTATAATGTTGTATAAAAGTAATCAACACTGCGAGAAGAGAAGATAGTAGGTACCTACCTATCGAACTATGGTTTATTCCGCTCTGACTTATTAATCGGTTAGAAATTTTGAATAAATACTTTGTCTTAATTATATCTAAACTACCCGTAATTAAAAGTGGAAATTTACCAGATACAATTGACCGCGAAGCGGCTGACGTAGGCATAGGTAAACAATTGTGTTTGCTGCACAGCAAACACATTTGGCCGCGAAGCGGCCTCAATAGCAAAAATTGAAGTTTACCAGATACAATTGGCCGCGAAGCGGCTGACGTAGGCATAGGGAAACAATTGTGTTTGCTGCACAGCAAACACAATTGGCCGCGCAGCGGCTATCGCTGGCCGCGGAGCGGCTATCATTGGCCGCGGAGCGGCTATCATTGGCCGCGAAGCGGCCACAATAGCCGCCCGCAGGGCCTAGCAGTAAGCAATCGGCGAAACCGATTGCTTTCCTGCTAGTATGAGTGAATTACCCATTTTCAAAAGGTTTTAACGTAGTTTTCGCAAGAATTCGCAAATTGACACTTTTATAGATATACAATACATCCGTGTGATTTTCTCAAGCCTATGTGTTATTTGCTTGCAAACTCACATAAAGATTAACTCATGACAAATTACAAATTTACAATTTACAAAGTTACAAATTATGCAGGCAGGTATATATTTTATTACAGTTTTTTTTCTTTCTAACGCACATAACAGTATCTCAAGTATTTTCAATGAAAGTATCTCAAGAATTATGTTATTTGATATTTATTTACGTACGTACATAAAAACGGCATCACCAATGTCTTAAACCCAAAAAGCTTAGTTTGAGATTTTTTCACCAGTTTTTTTTTCAAAGTAACTTTTTCGTGTTTTTCTTTACTTTTAATATCTTCACAATGTACTCATTGATTGAGACTCTTCTTTAGGGTTATGTTTTGTTTGTTAAATATTAGGTATATTTCAACCTGGCTCTCAAGTTTTTTTTAATAAATTGTTTCTTTTATTTCTTTAATTGTAATATTTTCATTATATACTCTTGTACATATTTTTGGGGTTTCATTTGTTTATGAGTTATTTTTCATTTTAAAGGATTTATTTGATCTCGGCTCTTACAATTTTACTGATAATTTGATTCAGGTACCTAAGTAAGGGTCGGTTGTTTTAATTTGGATTATAGGCGGCAACGACATTTTAAACTGTATATCTCGTTATGCCGGCACGCGTGCGCACTGCGCAACATTTTTGACGTGTTTATCCATTTTTTCGATATTGTAGTATCGAAATGTACAATATTATGTAAGATATTACAAATACTCATTCAATTCAACTGACTCTGTTGTGTATCATTAATAGGAAAAGTAATTTACTTAGACCTCAAACAAACCATTTTGTAGAAAGAAATTGATTTTGTCGTAACTGTAAATTAATTCTGCCGGCAGACATTGTTGTTGTTACAATAAATTCGTTTACTAATCTCATCATACTTTACATGTATATACCATATGATAGATGAAAAAGTGGGCAAGAAATGTGGATGGTGTAAGCCGTTTCCGACACGTGTCGAAAAATGTAATAAAAGCGATTTTGACGACAGATGGCAAAACTCTCGCGCAGTTCGGATACACACTGTTAAATGAGATTCACAGTTTAAACTATCGTTGCCAACTCAAGTTAGTATACTTTAGTCGTAATTCAAGTTGATATAACCGGCTCTAAGATAATTGGGATATAGTGTCTGTCCGAAATATGGTATTGTATGAACAAAAATGTACATTTTTAGGCATTTGCTTTCAAAAATGGATTTAAGTCGTGCTGATTATAAGGTACTGAAAAATTTACATTGTAATATAAAAAAAGGTTCTTTACTGAGTAAATATTTCAATTTAAATTTCAGCCGATCTCTTCTGGACGTGGAGACTGACGGGAAAACCGGAAGTGAGGAAAGGGAAGACGTACATGCGCATCGTCAAGTTCTTCATGAGGCCCGATGTCGGAGGCATGAAAGTTCACATTCCTGATGTATTCGGAGATAACGCTGAACTCAGTGAGTACCTGACGGAAACTTTATTTTTTTTACACGCTCACCTAAGCTGGCAACATAATTGATTTTAATTAAGAATGAATAATCCCAATTATAATAATATTTTTGTCTGCCTATCCGTCCGTCTGTCTGTCTTCTGTCCCCGTAACTTCGTAAACTTTTTTCCTTTTTTTTACAATTTTTTTGTTTTTGAAAAAAAATGTGTCTTTCGAATTTTTAATTTTTTTTTCATTTTAATTTTTACGTATTTTTTCCGAATATTTTTTAATTTTTTTTTCTTTAGAGTACTTTTTTATTTTCTTTTTTATATAAATAAATACTTAGGAACCGACATATAAAAGTACCGTTATTTTTGACGGGTTACAGCTAGTATTCTATTACAATCTCGTTGAGCTGTTTTGGGTGTAATTCAAAGAATGTTAGATTCTTACTCTCCCCTATTTGTCCAGGAGCTGACCGTCGTCAATCCTACGTCATCGAGTACCAGGATGGGACTTGTATAGGGTGGTGCCCTGTAGGATAGGTATCAAAAAAAACAGGGTTCCCTGGGATCATCCTGGAGCGTAAATAATGACACCTATTATTGGATAAAAATTACGTCATCGAGTACCAGAATGAGCCGGCACATTCGATGCCCTGCATCGAGTACGACAAGAAAAAACAGGGTTGCCACCTTCTACCCTGGCACTTTATAGAATCGGCCAGATTTTAGGGAGGTGAACAATAGGCAAAATTACGTCATCGAGTACCAGTATGAAATTAATGCCATTCGATAGTCCTAATAACCCATATATGGTTGCCAAGTTTTATATCGAATGTAGTACATTTTTTGCGGCTACCACTATAGCTTTAGTCCTTTTCTTTTTTCGCAGGTAATCCTCGTAGTTACTTGTCGTCTGGTTTCCAATCCATAGTATGCACGCTAGCTTATTTTTCTTCACTGCCTTTAGAGTACCTTCGTTCCATCATTGAGTACTTTTTTGGACCTTATTTGAACCTACTCGTTTGGTATCTCATGTTATTGTTATCGCCTCAATAACCGAGTCTCGGGGCATTTCAACTTACTTTCTACATCCTTCGAAGACATGGGGATCCTCTCAAAAATAGATTCCATCTTCTCAGCAAACGCCTTACTTGTTTCATTTTCTGCCAATTTTTGCTAGCTGATTTTTCTCATGATCTAATTTTTCCCTGGTAGATTACGAATTATGACATTCGCTTCGTTTTTCCATCGCAGGTGACCATAAAGTGATCTGTAGCTAACTCCAGGTCTCGTTTAGTTCTAGTCACTTTACGTCTTAGTCCCACTGATATTTTACCCGCTCGTTTCTGAATCCACGAATATTTGTGTATTTCTTTATGCGAAAATAACGTATTTATAATGGACAAAAAAATAATTACTTGTTCGCCAATTTAAACGATCTGGAAGGTATAGACGATGCTGGAAAAACGAATTTCCTCGAGAAATTCACCAATAAATTGTATGGAATGCTGATGTTGACTAGAGGACCTTTGTCTTACGCGGACAACGTGATACCAATTTCACTATCCCAGCCACTTAATAAGTCGTCAATATTTGATAGTTATATGTTTCTCTTTGAATTATTAATTCACTCATTTTATATTATTCCATTTTTATCAGGAGAGTAATCGATTGTTACGAGAATATCAAACGAAGCTTTGACGTCTTCCCGCTAGTCGATTTCCGAATAATGGAAGTATTCTTTGCTAAACTGCAAATTAAGTATATATGTTATTTATATTTTTCATTTATTTATGGAAGCGAGTCCCGTAATATTTATTAAGAAATAAATAAGATAGTGAAATTGGTATCACGTTGTCCGCGTAAGACAAAGGTCCGTGGTTCGAATCCAGGTTCCAGCATTAAATTTTTCAGTTTTATTATTTGATATTTGTGTGTTTCTCTTAATTTCATTTATTTATTTCTTAATATATATAGTGTAATCGGGTCTATTCTCATTGAGTGGTTTTATTATAACTATTGTGTAATTATTCACCCCTATTAAAATATTATATAAAATAAGTAGGTACTGATATACCTTAAAAATTTGTAGAAATCAGTTTGTTTCATACAAATCTTCTAATTTCAACATTAATAAACATTAATATTTGACAGTCTTGATTTTTCTTATAAATTAGTATGTTCCGTTAATTTTATTATGGAATCTTATAAAAATATTATTATCTTGATAATTGGGAGGGGGGGGGGGAAACTTAATATGTCAATTATCCATGTTACCTTACTTACTTCGAATTCTAAAAACAGTTCAAGGTTTATTAGAGCTGAAATAGCTATTCTTCTTAATTGCTTATTCCCAAATTCAATCAACCCTTTGCGGTATATATTATTATATTTTGCAATAACATAACATTAAATGTCTCATCTGTTCTCATCATCATCATAAAGATGGAAGCTGTGGCATTATTTGACAATATTTTCTTCTTCTTTTTGATAATTTTCAGATATAATATGATTTTCAAAGTATTTTATTTTATTAGACATAATTTTTAATAGGCAAGATTATTGAGACAATAATCTTAAAATTATATGGTTAAATCTGCGTGTAAAATTTTAGATAAATTTTCACTTAAGGGTTCAATTGGTCTAGCGTGTACTGCAGCCTGTTTCGAAAATATATTATAATTTTTATTAAATACCTAGAAAATGAAAATAAACGGTGTCAATGAGGAAATGTTCATTTACCGATTTTTTTTATGAAATATTATTTTTATGTTTTACGTTTATAACCATACTTTTTATGGTTATATATTGTATTGTACAGAGATAACTTGGTATATCTATATTTGATATATTGTTTTAACGAATATTTATTTTTAATAAATAGCTTTTATAACGAGTAAATGTTGTGGACACATTGTTTTTAACTTCCCAAACAAACGACGATCCTCCGCCCCTTTTCAGAGCGGGTACTGTAGGTCATCCGAGTGACTAGTCACTAAAAATACTTAAAGTAGGTACCAATAAACTGACTTGACGTTAGTAGGTATTACGGCATGTTTGTACTCACACTAATTTAATTATTGACGGGAAAGCGCATATTAACTAAAAAACTTTATTATACTTGCTTCAAAAACGATGTACAACATTTCTATTGGCAGTTTAAAAAAATAACGAAATCGTATGGAATCTCTTTAAAGAAGCGAAATTTAGATATTATTAATATGTAGAAATAATAAACGCAATATTCAAGTTATATCAAGAATAAATTAATCGATATATATATATTTTCTTAGAGCAGGTATATTTTTGCCCGTTATTTTCTAATTTTCAAAGATTTGACTTCTGACAGCTAAGCAACTGCAACTGCTAGTGTTAATCTTAATATATGACTTATATTATATTTCCAGATAAAATCGCGTACGACTTCTGCAACACACACTGGAGAACCATTTACAGGGAACTGCTGCCCATAGTGGAGCAGATATGGGAAAAGCTTGGTATCAGTTACGCCAACCGAATATTCCTCAAAATACCTTTCGACGAATTATTCCCTCCGTCCACTGATTGATCATCTCATTAATTTACTCATAAGATTTTTTGTCATGCGCCAAATGTTCTACATTGTTTTATGCTTAACATTTGCAAATGTTGACATTGTTTTATGCTTAAAATTTGCAAGGTTTATATTAAAGTTAAAGATTTAAGGTTTATATTATGGTCGGTCGACATATGTGAAGATTCTCGACTTTCCACATACCAGTTCATCTTTGACCCCGTGGCGAGAAGGCACTCTCCTGAAGACGCTGTGATTTGACTCCAATGAAACATAGAGAATCGAATCTCTACACATTATAGGGTTTGGATAAAATATCCGTCTATGTTTCAATACCTAAATACATAACAAGTATCGATAAAAATACACTGAAATAATACCTATATTTTTTATGCCTGCATATTTGATGAAATGTTACTTGTACATGTTAAATAAATAAGCAACGTCATCGAAAGAAAATTAATAAAGCTTCGAGGTTTCAATATTTACCACGCGTTCAAAAAATGATTTTTTCAATATCGTCAAGTTGTGTCAACTACTTATATTTTGCCCTAGAAACATGCCAAAAATACCAGTAAATAACATTACGGAATGGTTGATGAGTCGTTATTAAAAATTAAATTAATAAAGCTTCGAGGTTTCAATATTTACCACGCGTTCAAAAAATGATTTTTACAATATCGTCAAGTTGTGTCAACTAATTGCCTATATTTTGCCCTAGAAACATGCCAAAAATACCAGTAAATAACAACACAGAATGGTTGATGTGTCGTCATTTAAATAGTGTCTATTGTTTTTTGTATGAAGAGCAGGCTGTAACGACCGATGATGTATATTACATATAGACCATGGACCTTTATAGCGCTGTTATAGGCGTAGTGCCTATTGCCGGGAGGGAAATATTCCAATCCCTTTGAACCAGTGATATTTTAAAACTTGGTAGAAATCTTATTTTTTACACACATCGATAATTTCTTCATTCAAAGAGTTGAAATATTAAATTAAATCCTATATTTGTCACAGTGATAGAAGTATTAACATTTGACAGATAGATGTCTTAACGTTTCTTGATTTTTGAGTGTTAGGGTAACAATCACCAAATTTTGTTATTTTCAGAATATCGCCGGATATCTGACAGAATATTGTGATATGTTTAAATCTGAATTAAATAGCAATTTTTTGTCAAATAAATAAAAATTATAATTTCATTAATATGTTTTATTTATCACCCCTGACTACAACCAACGGATCCTGGTCTCACCAAGAACTTCCACCTGTATCTGCACTAAGTTGCTTTCAATTGCTGACGCTAATAATATAATGGACAGTGATGGGTCTTGATTTATATTCATCTACCATGAGCTAAGAGCTATTCATTCGCTGTACTCTCTAATTTTATGAATTTTGTGACATTAAGTCGTAAAGATTCTAATGAAAACTATGACGCAAACACCATACTTAATTTTCTTTGACAGTTCCGAAAATTTTCGTAAAGACCTTTTAAAAAATATGTCTTACAGTTACAGATATTGTTTGAGGATTAAAAAATTATAAATTTCTCAATGCACTCCGAAATGCATATTCCTATTTCTGTTTGATCTGTCTGATTTCAGATAGATGAATATGACAGAAAAAATGAATATATTTATATTCATTTTTTATTTAGTGAAGATCTACACTATAACCTCACGATATTCGTGACCTTGTGGAGGGAATGATGGTATGATATTGTGAGTATTATTGAAATACATAAAAATCAAAATCATGATATTAAATACTAATATTAAATTATCCGTTATAATTAATTAACAAACATATCAATGGTGATTCAATTTAATTAATTTTATTAAATAAATGTAATAGATCCGAGGAACGTATGTCGCGACGCCAGAAAGAGACTGCATGACAGAGAGAGAGAAGGTATAAAAGGCGCGTGAATGTCGAGTCGCTCTCACTTTTCCCTACCATTGTTATTCAGACCGCATCTTACTGTACACCGTTTGTCTAAACCGTTATTGTCACCCAATAAACACTTACGAGAAGCAAGTCTTTACTTGGAGTTTCCTCATCCCGAAAGAAGAGTATTACAATAAATAACATATATACGACAAATTTAAATTTAATTCGTACTTTACAGGTGGATTTCCGTATTGATAATGAGTCGAAAATGTTCAAACAACACCAAGACCTAATATCAATAGATATGGATATACGCAAAATGAATTTTTCCTTGTCGATATATGTTACAGTATTAATAATTCAACTTTTTGTAAAAAATAAGCTAGATACATGAAAAAATGCTAAAAATGATATTGCATATGTCCGTAACTATTCATATTAAGTCATGGTTATTTGAACATTTTCGACTCATGATCAAGGCGGGAATCCGTTTGTATAGTTTTTGTATAGTTTTTGCTACTAGCTATCAGACACCTGTATAAGAATTCTTATGAAAGATTTACCTAGTAAAATCCTAAATCCTGAATTCGGAAAACGCCTGCAGAGGTAAGGAACAGATCAATATCCAAAGTGATATTGTTCTGCTTAGCGGTAGCTCTTCCAACAGCATCCCATCGCATACCGCCAATACAGTACCTGACAATATACTCGTACAGTGTATTGGCTGAGTACCACGCCGTTTCCGACAGCCATCTCAGGTAACCTCTTTACCCCACTCCGAGCGCGCAAGCACTCGAGCAACACGCGACAATAGCTCTTTATTAATACCGGCTTGTTGCAAATTTCAACGGGAGACACATTTTAAAATTAATTTCAATATTATTATTAAAATCAAAAATATACATCAACGCATTCAACTTTAACACAAAAAACATGTATTCACACTGATATGACAATATGACACCCCAATCTATTGAGGACGCAGCAAGACATATGCATATAAACGTAGCGCACTTAGCATGTGAGAGATACTTGATTTTAAAAAGATTTTAGCGGCGCTGTTACAGATCCTAGTAGGTACCTACCGATAAAGATGAAAATAAAACATGTCATAAATTAATCAAAAGAAACATATAACAATATTAGGAAATCAAGTTGGCGTACCCGCTGAGTAAATGTCCTCATATGTTGAAAGCTTTTGTATTGGGATTGGTATTGTATGGGGACTGGGGGAGGGTATTGGGAAAATGCCAAAATATTTTTAAAATAAAATCAAATATGACACAGAGATACATAGACATAATACAAGAAACGTAAATAATATAAGTATTCCAAATAGAAAAAAGAGAAACACACGTAAATATTTATTACAAGGGAGTAAAGGAATATTATAGCCTGCCGGGTGTGAGGAAGCTGATCAGAATCGATATGTTCAAACAAGAATGTAAACAGCACATAACAATGGAAAATGTATGAAGAGAAATATAATTTAATAAGTATACCTACATATATATATATATATATATTAGGTCCTTACATATGAAATTGGCGTTTTGCCTGTACTGGCAAATTTGATCTCAAATATTTTCTCTTTGGTTAGGAAAACCAAATCCAAATTTATACAGCTATTTACTCATGTATTTGTGTTTTGAAAATTATAATTCATTTGTTTTTTCCTCAATTGTTTTTTTCTTTACGTCACTCAGTTTACAAAATGAAAAACCTTAAATATCGCGTTATTTACGAGTACGAGTTCTACCGTGGCACCAGTGCTGCAGAAACGGCTCGAAGGATTAATGATGTGTATGGCGACGGTGCCGCAAAAGAAAACACAGTGCGTTTTTGGTTCCAACGTTTTCGTTCTGGAAATTTCGACCTGCAGAACAAGCCCCGTCGACGGCCGGAGACCAAAGTTGATAATGAAGAATTGAAGGCTATTGTGGAAGCGGATCCATCGCAAACCATATCCGAATTAGCTGCAGGCTGCGGTGTTAGTGATAAAACTGTTTTAAACCATGCCCCAAGCGAAAATTGACTCCAAAAAAGTTACTTGTGAACGTTTGGTGGACTAGTGCTGGTGTCGTTCACTACAGCTTTCTTAAATCTGGCCAGACGATTACGGCAGACGTCTATTGTCAGCAACTGCAAACCATGATGGAAAAGCTAGCTGCTAAACAACCGAGGCTGGTTAATTGCTCTAGGCCACTGCTGCATCATGATAACGCTAGACCACACACTGCACAACAGACGGCTACCAAATTAGAGGAGCTTCAATTGGAATGTCTAAGACATCCACCGTACTCTCCGGACCTTGCCCCAACAGATTACCATTTTTTCGAAATTTGGATAACTTCTTGCAAAGGAAAAAATTCAACTCCGATGGGGCAGTCCAAACCGCCTTCAAAGATTTTATTGATTCCCGTCCGAATGGTTTTTTTAGTAAAGGGATCGATGAACTACCTATGAGATGGCAAAAGTGCATAGATAGCAATGGTACATACTTTGATTAAATAAATATATTATAATAAAAAAAAATCGGCTTTATGTTCTTCCCATACTAAACGCCAATTTCATATGTAAGGACCAAATTATAATTAATTATATATATATTAAATAATTATATATATATATATATATATATATAGATATATTATATATATATATAGATATATACGTATATATATATATATAAAATGTTTATAATATTACCTAATGATAAACAACTATGTATCATTAACTAAATAAAGAGAAAAAAACAAACGTAGTTTTAGTGGTTCCTGTAACTGAAAAGGTGAAGGAATCGAGACTGAAATGGTATGGCCATGTAATGAGGATGGAGATAATGTAGTGCATACCGCACTCAAAATACAAGGGATAAAAAGAGGTAGAGGTCGACCCAGCACCACATGGTGGAGGAGTGTGGAGAAGGTCCTGAAGAATGCCCAGTTGGATGAAGCGTTGGCTCAGAACAGGAAATCGTGGAGAGGAAATGTAAGGAGAGCCGACTCCAAATGAAATTGGAAGGGGGTGAAGAGGAAGAAGATTAGTATTACAAATACAGAATTTGAAGTCGATAAAAATATTATTAATTTTTCAACAGCGACATCTCTGGAAATTTTCACAAACAAAAGATTCGACTAACGATGGTCTCTAACAAAAGCTTCGTAATAATGTCAACATTTTATAGAATAGACCGACAGAATAGAAAATTAACAAACTCTTTGGCAGTTTCAAAAATTGAACTAAAAAATTTCAACTGTAAATTAAACAATTTTAAAATATGATTAATAAATTAAATCGCAAGGCGTGGTTCGATAGGGCCTTTTAAAATTTGATGTATAAGTGTAAATGGATAGGCATACGAGTAGGTTAAATGATTTAAAATAACAGATCTATATTAATAACAATTTTATATTTATTTTGTACTTATTTAACAAATTTCAATCATTTATAAAATATTTAAAAAACAACAATTTATTTCAATGTCATTTATTTTTTACGTACCTAAGTAGGTATATTTTTTAAGTTGGTTAGATATTATTTTTTTATAGATCGCATGCTTTATATAATACATGTACACATAACTTGATATTTCTTAAATGTATAAATTGTTGTTAAAATCGCTTTATTGTGCAATTTGTAATTAAGGTCATTGACAGTTTTTTTATTGTTTCAGAGGTAGGTAAGTTTATAGAACTCAATAATCACACATGTGGAAATAAAAACAATTATTTTTTAAGTTCTCCTTTTTATTTTACTGAGTCGCGTTTCGCCTTATTGTGTTTATATTAAAAGTATTAGAAAGAGATGCTATATAATTTTAGGAATTAATTAAGGCTTTTGGTTTTCTGCACGATTCTAAGAAACAATTCTGTTCAAACACTAATGACAAGTAATACATATAAGGATGAGGATAGACAGATTTTTTGTTTCCTCACTAGGCAAAAATACATTATCTACTTCTTCTTTCTTTGTCTTATCCCGTTCTTTTACCAGTGTCGGCTACTTTTATTATTCTGTTCTTCTTCCTCGGTTATCCATCACTCACTTTAAATTCAAGTTGCCAGCGGTCTTTATTTAAAAGTTTCAATACTCATGATTTTGTGAATCATGTGATCTTCCTTCGTTTGCACTACACTACGTCCATACCATCAATCGTTGGTTGGTTCACGTCTTTGCTAAGCCCTAGTATATATTTGTAGCATATTTTTGGCGGTCCACGGAGAGGATCGGGTTTGCTGTCCCGGGGTTCGTGCCCCATCTCCGGCTGTTTAATTTGTTTTTAGCCGTGAATTCGAACGAAATTACGGACATAACACGAAGTTACGAAGACAAACAGACGAACAGACAACGAAATTATTATGTTTGATTTAATAAAAGATCAAAGAAATTTTACTAGGGGTAATATTTATAATTAGAGATGTTCAAAGTATAGCCGAATCTTTTATTCACTCTCCAGTATAATTTGTCATTGATTAGTATGGACAGTTCTAGAGTATGACGATGAAATGACACATTTTTTGACAATTTAATCGTGAATTTCGAACCGTCTAGTTGCTTGTTGTTTTGTTGTTTTATGAAATTATTTCCCCAAAAAATTTTACATATAAATTTTACACTCCAAATAATATTAAAAAATAAACAAATTCACAAAAAGGCGTGATAAATTAAACACGATTGAATAAAAGAGAAAAAAATAATCAAAGTTATAGAGACGAAGCCATTTTTTATGGGAAAGTAGGTATGGAAGTCTTTTTGGGTGTTCATAGGGCTTACGATCTATCATACGGCTGACTTAAGTGATCACTTTACACAATGTAACGTTCACCAATTATTCTAGGTACCTAATGGTAGAATACCATACCTACCTATCAGATTTTGGAAGTTGTATATATGTTTAATTTGCACACCTTGTTTCATATGTGAGTTGTATTTTACTACCGCCACCTGTAATTGAAATTTGTCATTCCCATAAACCATACAATATCACTTGGAATCGGTGAACATTACATTGCGTAAAGTGATCGGCCGTACGATAGGTTCTAAGCCCTATAAACACCTAAAAAGACTTCCATACGTACTTTCCCATATAAAGGAATAGTTACTGAGATATCTATAATATTTTTGATAAATGGTGTTCCCCTGCGGATGAAATTCAGTATTGTGTTCTCGAATATTTTGAATATAGGTATACAAAATATTCTGAATAGAAAAAATGTTATTTATAAAAATAATTTCGAATTGAAAATTAGCTGGCGATAAAAATAAAAATATTACTGAAAGTTATTCATTCAATTTACTAACATTATAATCATTTTTCTTAGTGGCACAACTTTGATCATATTCAATCACCTTTAAAGAATCTTTATGTACGGCGGACCACCATGACAGGTATTTAGCAACTCTAACCACATCTAAATAATTGATTGACGGCTGGCATATGAACACATTCATTTACAGTTATTTAAATAAGTGCAAATCATCAATTTGCATGCGTCCGATCCTCGGCTGTAAAGTTGCTAACAGGGCACTCGAAGATCGATTCATCGCATGCCTGACCACAGGACCAACATACCAGAGCTTGACCAACGTAAATTGGCGTGCGGCGACTATGGAACTAAAACCCGCCCCGCCCGCACCCGGCGGTAACCCCTCGCCTTGTTATTCAGTTCAATCTCGTATTTGCGCGTGAGCTGGGACTAGGGAATGCAAATCCGTTCTGTTTTAAAATCCGGATTTTTAAGAACGGGTTTTGTTCCAATCCAGATTTTACTGATTTTATGGATTAAAATAAAAGCACATGAAAATCGAATGAAATGATTATTTAAAAAAATGTTATTTGTGTAATTTTTATTAAAATAATCAGTCTGTTAAAATACTCGTTAATAAAATAATCAACAGTACAAAATAAAAGAAACTCTGAAGAACAAAAATAAAGACAAATAGACTCAAATTATTAAACATAAACAAAAGTAACAAAACAATTTAACATCACTTAAATTAACATAAAAACAACGTAAAAAAACTGTGTAATTTTTTGAGACAAAATGTGATCTCAAAAATAATAAGGCATCTAAAGTGCTGTCGTTTAACCTGCTGCGAATTCGGTTGCACATAATTCCTGCTGCGGAAAAAGCACGCTCTGATTCAACGCCTGTAACCTCCAGAGCCGACAGACTCGCTCGTTTCGATTTTTTTGTTAAAATTTCTTATTATTCAAATAATCCGGATTCGATTTTTAAAAATGTGCGGATATCCGGATTTTTCGGATTACGGATAATCCGGATTGCATTCCCTAGCTGGGATTTCCAATATACACTAAATTATTATGTCCAAATATCCAAAACAGTCCGGGATGGTGCAAGAACAATTGCCAATGAAGTATTAAAGTTTTGCGAAGCTGATAAAGCAAATAATGGACCAATATTATCATTTGACAGGACTCTGGATAGAGCGGCCGCCATTACTGGTTTGTTTCTTTAGTGTTGCCCGACCAAATTCTATTAAAGGCTCCGACACCGGTCACCGGGCACTCTGTATATTATGTATTGTGTGATAAATTTACACCCTGGCAACTTCTGTTTCGCGACAGGGACGCCCTCCCTCGCACGCCAATTTATAGTGGTCGCATTCTACCACCGCTTCACGAACGCTGATTCATGCACTAATACGTGGGCTTAAGATTCCTGTCCAGGTGCAGAATTAAGATGACCGCGAGTCAACAATGTCCGTCCGCTCGCTGGCAAACGCCGTGTCAATGAACTAATACAAAACCCTTTTCTGCAAAGAAGCCATTTGTTCTTGTCTAAAAGCTGAAATGATTAAGATATTTATTTATTCATTTTAAATGCGTTCTCGTTCATGTACATTCCTGTGGTATCGAAATAAAATTTTACCGTTCAAGGAAAGAAGTCTATACTATGTAAATAACATACCATTTTCGGAGTTGGGCATCGAACAGCACGGTGGTCAATGTTTAACAATTACTGGAAAATTACTCATAGAAGCCTGAAGTTGAAGCGAAGAAGTTGAAATACTTGTTACCTTAGGCTGACGTGGAATTTGTCCATTCCCAAAATATTTTAATAAAAATATCGTGTTTTTGACACAACACTATGTATTAAATAGTAGTCGAAGCCATAAAGTATGCAAGTAAATTTAATACTATATATTTTTACTCAAATAAAATGTTTATAGAAAATGTCAAAAACTGAGAATGTCCTGTCAATTTATTACACTATAAAACTCTATGTATCATGTAAATTTTGATACAACAACTCAAAATTAACCTTTGTTTAATAAGCTTAAGGTATGTGCGAAGGGTCGATACCTCATCCACGTATAAAAATTAGCACCATGAAAGAGTTATAACAGAAATAGTCTGCTGGCTATGGACAATGGCAATGGTATAAAGAATGTCAGAAGTCTGTAACCTGGAACATTAAACTGTCTTACAAAAACGGACCTGCAAGAGACAGACTAGTGACCAGTAACCGGACAATGACGAAGTCAAGGGGTGGATTTCTCTTCGACCAGAAGGTCGTTAAAAAAAGGAAACTATTTATTTTTCAAGGACCACAGATTATTGCAATAATTCGTCAAAAAGTACTCATAAGTAATCATTTCTTCTGCTTATTGTTTGTCTTCCACACCTGTTTTATGATTTTCTGTGCTTCTATGTGGGTTACGCTTTTTTTATTGTGACTTATAGTTCTACTTTATTACAACTTCTTTTTCTGTAACATCTTTATGCTTTTCTCTGAAAGTTTATTGGTTAAATCTTTTTTTAATCCTTGTGATGGATACAAATATATGAGCATCATACATTTCATCTTTTTTATTTCCTCTTCTTCTTATTTTTCTGCCACGCCTGCTTATATGTTTTTTAACCGTTCTATAATACAAGAATTTATATTTCCTAACAAACAGAATTATATATAATTCATATGAATTTAATTCATTTAAAAATCAAACCGAAAACTGTGAGTTAACGTTATATATACCATTATAATATAATTGATGGATAAAGTATACCACATATGTGGGGTATAAAAGCAAAGGCAGCAATATCCATTAAAAAAAATTGGATACAGAATTCGAGATTTTAAAGGAAACGTAGCCTATGAATTTATAGAAGACATGATTTTGGAAGGGACAAGATCTAGAATTCAGCACATTTTAAAATAGTTATCCTCGGTGACTGCATTCGAAACTTTTTTTTTTTGGATATTTTTGCCTTTGTTTTTATACCCAACGTATTATTCCTATTCTTTTTTTTTTTCTTAATTTTTTTCACTTTCCTTCCTACCAAAAATATTATCTGCGTAATTCCGTGAAATAGGAACTCAAATTAATATTTTTATTTATAATCAAAATAACATGTTGGCAACCCAGACTTATATTATTTTTCAAAAAATTGTGATAAAGTATACAATTCGTAAATAAAAAACCATATAAAAACAATCCAGAATATTTATAACGTATATACCTACTATAAATAACCAAAAAGTATTAAGAAAAAATTTTAAACAATGAAGCATTTTAATATTTAAATGTAAACTCCAAATCCATTATTTCAGTTTGTGAATAAAATACTTTATAATTGGATATCAAGTACTTATGATATGCGGTAGACAAGTTCATTTTGAACAAGAAAAATTCTGTGAAGTTATAATAAAATAAATTTGTTACTGTACATAAAACACAAAGTTTGATGTAATTCGTAGAGCTGATTGAAAAATTCCTCATTATATATCTACGAGAGCAATTTTGTCTGGTACCTTATTGTGAGCGCCAGTGATGTTCCTAGCAGCGGCGCGCAGTCAGATAATTATTAAGATTTTATGTCGTAATATAAATATTTAAGTTTGCTTTTTTTTCAAAATACATCAATAATTATAACTAATGCATCAATGTACTAACTGCTCGCGCCTGGTCCTAGTACCACCCTCAAGCAAATTTCAGAATGCCTCCCCTACTATTTTTTATCGTTTCTCTTATAATATGTAAGGATATAGCTACATTCATTACTGTAGTGTAGGGTCTCGTATTCCCAATAATACTCCGGCGTTAGTTCACTTGTTTATTCCAGTAAGAAAACATCAATACACAATATTAGGTTTATCCCGAGACCGTCTGTCTTTACGAGCGCACTTTTCGTGCCGTCATTCTGTATGCCCCTCTTGAGCCTCGCATACACACAGTTACAACCGCACACAAGCATATCGAGGTTTATACTACAATTTTTTTTTATACAATTAAATTATAAAACTATTGTAAATCAACCAGTCAGGTTTTGGTTATTTTATTAGATTCATTTGGCAGCAACACTGCAAACTATGTATATGAACTAAATCATGTTGGCCTTAAAAATGTATATGTATTTGTTTTTTTTTCTACGGTTTACACATATTACAATAAAATAAAAATCTTGTACATATCTAGATAACAGTGTACATGTACATTACATATGTAAATATATATCAGCATGCATGATCATTTACAAATGTATATATATACATACATACATATGAAATTTATAAAACAGTATCTTTTATAATAATTGTTCTTTTATATAATAATATCTGCAATTTGTGCATACTCGTTTCCTAGGATGGAAAGTTTGTTGATCGTGGAGTATTTTTGGTGATATTTGACGTATTATAGTTTTATGTCCTTGTTTATTGCTCTTTGCCGAATCTTTAGAACATTGATATTTTTCCAACAGATTTATTTGCTGATGGTTTAAAAACCGTATTTAGAAATGGACCTTAAAAGTGCTCTTTAACTTTTTAATACAAAACGGAAATTCGAATATTTTTCCTAAATCTAATTTTTATATTCCGCCCTCAGTTTACCACCCCTTAAAATTTACTGCCCATAATCGCCACCTTATATGCCGTGGTTTATCCCCGGTGAGCGCTCATTGCTCTGCCCATTTTTTTTATGAAAACATTAAGATTAATTTGAGGTTTTGCTTTTCTGATTGTATTATTCGCTCGATTTAATCGCTGCACAAAAAATATATAAGATTGGAAACTCTTTTTCTGTTTATGGTATTCCTCTTTGTGTTGCATCAGCCGCTGGCCGCTGTCCGCCCGCGGAGATCCCACCCTTCTCACACGAAGCAATAAACATCCCGTGACGGTTGCGGGCCATCGAGACGAACATTATACCATCCAGAGTTATAAATAAAACAACATAGTAAAGGGCTGACTATGACTGGCAAATTACTTGGGTTTGAATTCGGTAACCATTTATGAGCATAATCGTTTTCGTACTCATCCACCAGAATTGTTTTATTCTATTATGAGTATTAACCATTTATTAATTCAATGCGATTTTTATATTATACAGAAAATAATCTATATTGAATAGATGTACATTTTTAAACCCCCATAAAAATCATTTTAAGATAAAATAAATAAAAATGTGTATCTCGTAATATTCATATTACAATTATCCTATACTAGATTACCCGCTCGGCTTAGCACGCATAGATTCTTAGTAACTTTTAGTCATATCATATATATCGGTGCAAATTTTTTATAGAACTTTTTGAGTTCTACAACTTCCCCATAGAAAGTATTAAAATATCTTTTAAAATTAAGATAGCGTTTGTAAAAAACGCATAACTCGACCATTTTTTCGTCAACTCTCGTTGTACGAGTATAATAGGTCACCACGATAAGTCTATATAGCCTATGTCTTCTCTGAAAGTCCATTCCATATATTGGTGAAAGAATTTTAGAAATCGAATGTGTAGTTTCGGAGATTACCTCTTACATCTAAACTTACAAACATTACCTCTTTATATATGTATTAGTATACATAATCATTTTATTCAGATTTTAATATTCCATAATATTCTGTGAATACATAAATATTCAATTTCCACTTTTTATCCAAAATATATGTTTTCTCATATACGGCAGCAATATACAAAAAAAATTAAAAAATGTTTCGAATGAAGGCCGCGAGGATTGCTAATTTAAAATTTAATGAATCTTAGATTTTATAATATGTATCTATCCCTTCCAATATCACGTTTCCTATAAATTTATAGGTTTCCTATAAAATCTCGAATTCAGTACATTATTTTTGTAATTTCATTAGATCATCAACAGGGAGACACAATCGCCTGGAACCCGACGCCGAAGACTCGTTGCCGAATAAAAATAGATGAGAGAACGAGAAGGAAATATTTCTTAAGAAGAAGAAAATAACATAAGTTATGTTGATCTTGACAAATTAAATAGTATTTTTAAAAACTATCATTTTATAGATTAATTACCGGAATTTTCTGAATTATCCGAAAATCAGCAGAAAAATCAGAAGGATATCACCAATACTGTAAGCAATGAGATAATCTCTAAAACATATTGGATGAATCACAAAAAAATCTGTCTTTCGAAAAAATATATAATATAGAATATTCCGGGAGTTACCAAGAGGGAAATTTAACTTTTTTTTAAAATAGAATAATCTTTACTTTGGGTCTTGAAAATACGTCGAAGAATTTTTTTGTACATGTTAAGAGTATTAGAATGATTTTAAAATTCAACATTTTAAATTCCCGCCAAAACACGTCATTTCACTTACACGAGTACGTGCGTTACTGGTGTATGGTACACAGATATACAAGAGCTAATACGTCACGACCAATCAATGCATTTTAATAAAGGCGTACCTACTTACTCCCTTTCTTTTAACTCGTAGCGTCTGCGGTTTGTTGTCTGCCGGAAAAACTTTGGATCGATTTTTAACCCTTTTCCCGTGATCCAATCGAGCTGAAAATTTGCAGGCAGACTCGTGGCGATGATAAAAATGATCTAACAAATTTTAGTTAAAAAAATTAAATAATTATAGTAGGTATAATTTTGGATTTTTCGAAATTTAATTCAAATTAGTAATGACCCCGATGCGTGCATTAGACACGAAACCTGATTCAATGAGAAAGGGAGTATAATAAAAACTTGGTTTTCATGGGTTAGTTTTTTTTAAAGATTTTTATAATAAAAATTATGAATGCTAACATTACCTCACATTATCTTAACTGATTCACAGAATATAATTAATATTTATTTCATATTTATGAATCTATTTCAAATATTTTCCCTTATACGTACACATTTCTTTAAACTAAAAATTCTCTCTGATAAAATGAACTTCATAATTACTCATGTTGGGGACTTATCTGGAAGAGAAGAGATGATTTTATAATAATAGATTGTCAGCTCTGTGGTCAGAGGAATACATCACTCAAACAACAACTCGAGCAGTACGGAGATCGCTTGACCGTGAGCTTTTCTGTATCTACAGGGTGACTCTTGGTATAGGTATTATATAAATTATTTTTCACGCAAAAAAAAACAAATAAAAAATAGACAGATAAAAAAAATTCCAAACTAATCTACACCTTTAACAAACACTGAACAAAATTAAGTAACGCTCCTTTAAAATTAAATACCACTGAATATAAAATACCCGATAAAACAGTACGATTAATACCATATTATATCTTACATTAATATTGGTCGGTAAGTATGAACTTTTTGTCCGCTGTAAGAATTCGAACAGTCATTTCCGAATGGCTTTTCAGCTGTGCAATTGTTGGCTGACCGCGCAATAAGTAAGCATTTATACTTTACTATAATTATCATTATGCAATATTATGTTTCTACATATTTAAATAAATTAAAAAATAACCCATAAAAAACAGTTTTTATTATACTATTTTTCTCATTTACTAGTAGAAACAGGTTTGGCGCTTAACTACGCGTCGGACTCGAGTCGGGCGACGCTACGAAAGCGAGTAATAAAAAATTTCACAAAATCCAAAATTATACTTAAAACGATTTAATTTTTAAAACAAAAATTTGTTAGATCATTATCGTCGCCACGAGTCTGTCTGCAAAGTTTCGGCTCGATTGGATCACGGTAAAAGGGTTAAAAATCGATCCAAAATTTTTTCGACAGACAAGCAAGCAAGCAGACGGTACGAGTTAAAAGAAAGGGAGTAAGAAGGCTTTAATAAAACAGTTTATTCCGTGTCTTGGTTTCTTTATACCCTGCAATGAAAAAAACAATTTTTTTGCGCACAGGGAGTGCAACAACTGAATACGCGCTGTCTGTTATTATATTTACATCATAACAATCCTCGTTTTTATATATAAAAATCTGTTTGCATAAATTTGTATGCGTGTGTGTGCCCTACAAAAAATATAATTAAGGAACTGCTTATTTGCAAATGTTATTTAATAAGACGATATATTTTCAATCACGCTGTGGAGCATTTAGCAATATTTAAAACTTCAGATACAAATGACTTTAAAGATATCCTAACGCAAAGAATGATTGAACTTGGTTGGGGCTACTTTTTTATGCCATAACTTCGTTAATAAAGTCGTCTCGGTTTAGTTCTTGGATTCTTCGTCCTGTATTTGAGAAAGAATGCCGGAAAGGTTTTCTATGCGAAAACAAAGCGATAAAAATGAGCTTACAGAGAAGCCACATTGCAGTTCACAAGTTATAATTTTTACAGAAATAGTTAGTACCTACACATGTATAGACAGACTTTTTATAGGGAGCGTATCTGTTTTCTAACGGGTATTAGAAAACGAGGTCGATGGTGAGTATTTTCCCCAACTTCAACAGTCGCCCGACCTCACATTTATGCATGGATCCATACACACGAAGCCATTTAACAAAATTCGATGATGACTCACAATTATTATTATATATCCCCTAGTTTAGACCGGAGTTTCTATATATATATATTTTATATATATCTTAGAAACCATATATATTTCTATATAAACGATTTTAAAAATTAACACCGATTTTTCGATTCCTTTGCATTAATTTAAAAAGATATCGTATTTATCCATACATTAATACCCTGACTGATTCGGATTCAAGTTATTTTAATTTCATTTTAACCCTGAATACAACTTTTGTTTTATATTTTTGTTTGATTTTCGCTGTCTATGGTCGTTTTTTTCTGTTTTTTTGTTTTATAATATGATTTTATAATAAAAATAAATATTGATTATAATTATTCCTTACTCTTAATCTTATCTATCGAATTTTTTTCTTAGTAGACAGTTATCAAAGAACCTGAAAACTCATACCTTTACCAAGCAAATTTATACTCCGATTGATTGGTCGATTTAAGCGAGTTTTCTTGTTCCTCAATCCACGCTCATATTTATCTATCCACATTTTAATATTTATAGACATGTGTACCTATATAAGAGTCTGAAAATGAAGTGGATTTGACGTGGTGTGAAATAAATGAGAATAATTATATCAAACCAAATGGATACAGAATTTCGATTGGATATCAGCAGCTATTCGGTCACCCTGTACTGCTCGCGGAATCCGATCACCGTGGGTCAACAAACGCGTTTAGCATTTACCTTCCGAAATGTCATACAGATGTGACAGATTACACAACAAGGCGTGGCCCCCGGCGATTGGTGGTAAACAAATTACCCCTTTTTAATGTTTGCAAAAAATATATACAACAACACTCTCAAAGATATAATAACTGGTCTTCACCAGAATAATAATGAATCCGCGGGCTCTCTTCTTTAAATGGATAGATACAATATTTTTATAAATCAAGTCAATTTTTTATAGAGTTTTATAAAGCTACCAACATATTCCTACTGTTATTTAAATATGAGGATATTAATACCACAGAAGAACACCATTTTTGAGGATCCCTTTATCCAATTGAGGAAAGAGACCTGGAAACAGCGATTTACAATATAATTAAAGAGTTGGAAGAAACATCAAAATGGCTTTAATTCAATAAATGTGTGATAATTGGAAATACAATAATAACAACCACAAAAAAGTCACGCTAGAAAATGATATATTAGAAAACGTAGACAATATAAAATACCTAGGTATAATTATAAACATATATATACCAAACTAACATTTACAAAAATTCAAATTCAGAAATATTATGTAATGTATAAAGTATTTTTACTCCCTTTCTTTTAACTCATAGCATCTGCTTGTCTGCCAAAAAAACTTTGGATCGATTTTCAATCCTTTTCCCGTGGTCCAATCGAACTGAAACTTTGCAGACAGACTCGTAGCGACGATAAAAATGATCTTATAAATTTTCGTTAATTTTTTTTTATCATTATAGTATAATTTTGGATTTTTCGAAATTTTAATGCTTTACACATGTAATAGGCGCGAAACCTGTTTCAATGAGAAAGGGAGTACAATAAAATCATGGGTTAGTTTTTATTAATCAAAGAAAGAATGCGATGATTCAGCATAATGTGGCTTATATGTGTATCGTTTTCAATGCGCATTTGAATTTCCTAACGCTATGAAAAAATTATTTAAAATGGTGGAAAATGTAGTAATAATAATTTTGAATATCCGTCCGTAACTTCCTATCTAATAGCTGAACTCATTCCGTTTTCAAAATTAGTAGGTACGGTTTCAAAATTTTTATTGAATAAAATTAAATTTTAACTTAAGCTTTTTCATTCAAATACTCTGATTTAGATTTTTTTAATATTTAGTTTTTTTTTATATTTAAGTTTAATGAAAATCAAAACTAGTAAGTACGTTGCTATATCGCATATTATGTCATTGGTATTAATAAATTAAAATATATCAGAGGAGGGGAAAGGGATAGGAGGTAAAAAGAAAAAGTTTGCAAATTTATTTTGAGTCCGATCGGTCGAACGGTATAGAATTGCATTAAAAATATATCAGGGGGAAAAAAGGGGAGAAATGTCGCCTATGCGTTCTTGGATACTTTGTTTAAACAAAAAGGATGTCTTTTGTTTTTTTACAATTATTAAACAATTAATGGCGCTATGCACCGAATGCACCCACAAATAAGTAAATAAACAAATAGAAATGATAATAAAGTGTTTATTTACGATTAAAGGTAATAGTGTAATAAAGTAAAGGAAATAGTGTAATTTAAAGAGTAGCGTTAAGTTTGATAGTGTTAAGTGACTTTGTACATTGAATAGTTAATTAATCAGTAATTAATAAATCGCTAGTTAATTTCCAGTGTTTTCATTCATTCCTCCCTAGCCACGACACGCGACATTATTATGCTGCCTCAAATAACTCAGTACATATTTCAACTTCCGATATCGATTCCTTTATCCCATCCGCATTTTGGATTGTTTTGTTCCATTTTCGAGGGTTACATTATTAAGAGGTTTTTGTTTACGAGAATATAATAAATAACTGTGATTGTTTATTTAGAAAAATGTTTTCACAAAATAAATTATTAAGATGTATTTTTGAGGGCTTCTAGTATAAAATAAGTCATGAAACTCAAAAACAGGACGTTCGGGGTAGCGCGCTAGCAAATTTCATAACATTTCTCCACTATGTATAACAATCCACCTGCGGAGCCGTTCGCAGGTAATTAGCATTAAAAAGTGTTATACATATTTAAAAACCATGTTATGGATATTTTGTATATTTGTAGAAACTTGTCTAGGATAAGTATTTAAGACTTGCAATGGAACGCGCTTTGTGACGTATTCATTTAACCCTAAACCCTTTATTCAGTAGTGATTTCTTGTCTCGCAATTTAGTAATGATGCGGAAAACCTATTTCAAATTTAGTAATAAAACTCTCTGCTATAAAAAACAACGATCACTCAACTGGTGTTCACTTTAATAAGTTGACTGATGGCTGTATTGCACATTGCACCATAAGTAAAAATCTTCTTTAGTTTAAGCAAACTGGGAGTGCTTTTTCAAAATGATAAATGTTCAAAAAGCTTGAAATTCTTTTGGGGTCTTTGGAAAGTATTGTTTGAAGGAGATTAATAATCTAATATGAATTATATATTACAAAAACACGTTAACAACAAAAGTAATTAACTTCTTGAGACAGGAAATTTTTTCACTTTGTGTCGTTTAGTTTTTTTTAGTTCTAATTAAGTAATCCTTATTATCAAATTATTGCTTCTATTCTTCTTCCTCTTAAGTTCATTTACACGAAGATTCGTTTCGAAATCGCGTAGAGCTTAGTTCATAAATGAGCACGAAGTGAGCTACGATTCATTTTGTATGTAGAGTAAACTGATTCGTACAGTAGCCGGCAAACATCTTGAAATTCTGCGGCGTAGTGGGGGGACGTTTGCGCATCTACCTTTCTACCAACGAGACCCAAATTTCATCTTCTGCGCATTCCCCCACTTAGCCAAAGAATTTCATGAAGTTTGCCGGCAACTGTACCGACCTTTATGAGATCAGTATTATCCGCGTTCACACACCATTAGAGTAATTGTTATGAAAGGCGATATATGCACACAGGGATGATAAAGTATACTGTAAAGTAACTTTCTAAGGTTTTTATTTAAATATAGTCAATGATTTAAATGGGGAGAATATTTAACCAAACGATATTTATTGGCCCTACTATTTGTAGTTAAAACCCATTTAAAAAATATTTTCCAATTAATTTTCAGATGGTTCCAAATGTCGACAAAAAAGGTACCTCCCACATATCAAAATATAGAAGAACCTTTTCTGTTTACAAAAAACTTCTCGCAAAAATAGAATCTTTAATTAGATCAGATTATTTTGCTTCTGAAATGTGATATACATATTATTGTCTTCCGAGAATTTTTAATCTTAAATGTTTGTCGGGAATGATTTAAGACTTGTATAAACAACAATCCTTTGGGTCAGACAAAACCTGATCCATAAATACTCTTTCGGGCTCGTCAATAAAAATAACATTAAGATATTTGTCGCAATATATTGAAAAAATAGCTTCAAGGCTTTAATAAATAAAAATATAGAACACATAATTAATATCATTCAATCATTATATGAATATATTGGTAAGCTATATTTTTTTTAATTCTGGGATATTTTATCATAAGTTTTCCTGTTAAATTTTAAATAGATTCCTGCGTGGATGATTAAAATAAAGTAGTAACATTTTGTCGGAAAAACATTTTGATTATAGCATTAATCATTTAATGTTATTCACAAATAAAGTTCCAAATAGATTTAAAAAAATATTAAATAATTATTTTTTTAAATAATATTAAAAATAGCACCATCGGACATTTTAACTTAGCTCTCCATTAGGCTGTTAATCTTAATTCGGGAACAAAAAACTTTATAATGAGTTTCAAAGAACCTTTCAAAATTGATGGCCCGTCAACTTATTTACCGCCATTATTTTCATACCTCATATAAAAAGGATTGATTATAGTTTAACAATAATATTATGGATTCAGATTCGATTTATTATTGTTGATTTTTTTTTGTTTATTTAAATTTAAGATGATCACTTCGACTTATATTCTCCGTTAGCCTTGTATATTTTGTGGCTTTGTATTTGTATATTATGGTAATGCCATCAAAGGCACCCTTGTCAGTTTTTATTTATATATTAAGCACGTCTCGACCATAACTATATTTCAATAGAAAATACTAATTTGTATATGAATTCTTTTAAATCAGCGTATTTCCACGGCATCTGGTATAATGCATCAAATTGTTTTCTTTTTATCGCTCAAAACTTTTCCGCTTACCTACCAAATCTAAACAAATATTGTGCAAAATGTGGCACCATTTCTCTTCTTTCATGAAAGGTTATTTAAAATATTTATTTTTATTATGTTCCGAACGACGAAAAGGTCCGTTTTATTATCTAAACTCGCGATGCTCAGCAAAAAATATTATCAAACAACAAAATAAATTTAGTTTAACGACTCCCAAGTGAGATACGCAGCAGAAGGTAGTCTGAAAACAATCATAAATAATATTAATTGCGCGCAGTATTCATTTATCAAAAGTAATCCCGCCAAACTTAACTCCCCCGGCCACGTGAAATGGGATTGCAAACCTCTAATTGATAACTGCACTCCCGAGATGGCCATCTTGTCAGATGAACAAATTGACCACTCAGAGATACTCGGTCTTCATTAATCCCTTCTCGTGATATATTTTTTCATCGCCCCCAAACTAGTTCCGTGGGCGCCCCGGCCCGCCGTGCAGTTGCTTTCGGATTATTTTAAAGCCTGGATTTTCAAAGTCAAGCACATTGTGCCGGGAGCCGCCGCGCCGCCGACACCCGCGCCGAAGGACGACATAACCTCGTTTTCCGCGAAGTTCGCGATTTGGTCGTCGGGCGCGACGCCTACGAAGCGATTGTTTTTCCGATGGACGTTCGATTTTCAAACATGTTTTTCCCGGTTATGCGAGCTTTATTTGTTGTGTTACTGGGGTCAGTTGTTTTCAGCGACGCCGGTCACTCGACAGCGCTGAATAAAAAGCAGAGGGAAGATCCCAATATACGATTGACAGATGATGCTGTAATCATTGAAGGTAAAAACAAAAATGTTTGTATGCTTACTTAATACAGTTTTTCTATTTTCGTGTACAATGTTCGGAACTTTTTTATATTATTTCTTAATTTAAAATCAACCTTCTTCATCAAATTCCAAAAGTGTACATAGTTAATGAATCATTACAATTACATTTCTTTTAAATTTAGCTTTAACACCCCACTGTGTGAAACTTGTTCTTTAGCAGTTATTTTTCGAAATTTAAAATTTTTCTTATTCCAGGTTTAATTAAAAATGAGATGTAATACATGAAAATAATAATAATAAATATTGATTAAGTATCAAGAATAAAGAAATAAATTCAATAAAATTAAAAAATATATTCAATAACAAAATATGTAAACAATTACAAAAATTAAAAATACTGCTAGAAATAATTTACACTATTATTTTCAAAATGAAAATTTAAGCACGTCACATTATTCTCTTATGTTTTTGCTAGTAAAAACCATTGTAAAATCTAATTAAAAATATCTTATTTTGGTACTCGCGAACATAAGTATGTAGGTACATATATATTATTCTATAGTAAGGTCAGGATTGTCTTAGTAAGTTAGTTAAGTATTTTCCTACATTATTATACTTATCGAATTTTAATTTGTTGGAATAGAACATAGAACCACTAATTAATTAGAAAATAGAATTCATTAATAACACAACGCTAGTGAAAATCAAAAAGATCCAGTGTTCCGTTTATAAAAAATCATCAATCATATTCTTCTTCTCTGTGTGCCGTCTCCTAAAGTTCAATTGATATCGTGGTGAACGTAAAATGTATATTTCATTTCTTTTATAATTTACTAAGAAATTTCAGCGAAGAATTTCGCATTCGGCCCTGAATTATTTTTCCACGTATTTTTTCCTGTAAAGTTGCAGTTTGCTGCTATACTCGTGACACGTCGAATATGTTCCAGTTTTAATTTTTCGTGTAATTCTTCATTATTCACTCAGACCAGAGGATTGAGCATCTGCCTGTACAACCACGTTTCTAAAGCCTTAATATTTTCATGTTTCGTGTTTTCGGTATTATTTTATGGAATGAAAGCATGGACGCTTATCGAAGAATTTATAAGGCGACTTGAGGCATTCGAGATGTGGATCTACAGAAGATACTAAAAATAAGCTGGGTGGACCGAGTTACGAATGAAGATGTTATGGTTCGGATAAATAAAGAAAAATAAGTTATTAAAACAATAAAAATCCGAAAACTTTACTATCTCGGACATGTGATGAGACATCCAGAGAAGTACGAGATCTTTCATCTTGTATGCAGGAAAAGATTACTGGAAGTCGAGGCCCTGGAAAAAGAAGAACATCACGGTAGAAAATTTTCAGACAGTGGTTTGGCCAGTCTACTATAGAGCTGTTCCAGGCCGCAGTAAACTAAGTTCTCATAGCCAACACTATAGTCATCGGATAGCGCAACAAAATAAGAACAACATATTCATAAACAACAAATTCAGGGTCCAAGCTTTTACTCTCCAATATTAGGTAGGCCACGATTGCGCAGCTTTTTTTATGGGTAAAGTATATTTATTTTTATTTAATCGATAGTGATTATTTTTTTTGCACGAGCGCATTGCTGTAAAGAGATTTCAATTAATTACTCAAATAGACTAAATATTTACGAGTACAAACCTGATCGAGAAACAACTAAAAAAACTTCTCATTATTTTTAAACTATTTATATACACCATGTGCCTGAAAATGACAGAAATAAATTCACTAGGATGCACAGATTGAGCTAGAGAATCTAATCTCGAACCAAAATTGTAATCCCAGATAAAAACATAGTCCAAATTGGGATATGTATGATTTTGATGAATCCAAGATAATATCTCATTAATTTCATAAGAAAAAATCAATTTTATTAAAGATATTTATATTTGTAGTACGTTTTGTTTAAAAGTAATCTTTAAACAAAAATTAACGTTAATTATAATGCCAGATTGACGTTTAACAATTTGAATTTGTAACAATTTTATTATTATGAATAATACGTTTGTCCTAAATAACAGAAAAGCGTCATGTTTCATTGTTTAGTAATTATCGAATTTTGAAACCAACCCCGAATTTTTTTCCAAAAACATCGCGATTACTAACTAATCGTGGGTTTTAAAAGCATTGTAAAACTGAACCGGGATTCCCTGATCAAAACCGATTAAAATTATTAATTTGATTGTAGAACACTAAAAATAAAAATTAATATAAATTATATATTCAATAAATCTTTAATAATTCACCGTTGACACTGTGTATCAAAATGCACTTAATATCCATTCGCATATATGCATGGTCAGTAGTTTTGGAAGTCCCCATATCAGTTTTTTACAAAAATGAAAAGATACCGTTTAATTTTTATGATATCGCTTGGCGTGAATTAATATTAGACACTAAATTTCAACCTTTTTTTTAAATAGAGATGCGAACACGGAAAACATGTCGCATGAATATTCTTACTATTTTCAAACTAAGCTTAATGATTGTGCTATGAAAATGGGACTAACTTGCTGATGTCCTGGATTGGGGGCGCGAACCATCGACCACCAGATCACTAGGCGAGAATCATGACCACTACACCAATAAGCTACTCAACCTTACCTTACCTTACCTTAAAATATTTATTCCAAAAAATTTAAATGTGATATCCCTTATCAAATCAATTATTATTAATGATACTTGATAATAAATTTATATATTAATTATTTAATGGATACTATATTCATAACTGTTAATTAACATACTTATTTTATGTTACTGAAAAAAAATCATTATAAAGTTAAATTTTTATAATTGCTCAATCCATTTGCATAGTATTTGCATAGCATCCAACAAAAACCAGTAATTTTAAATCTTTATTGTCGTGGAAACTATATACACCGACATTACAAAAAACATTTATTTACAAAGTATTTAACATTATAATTAATTAACGATAATAACGATTAATTCTCAGGCTATAAGAATGTAATTACTACAACTCTACTAAAAAAATATAAATAATCATAGCAGATAAGTAATTTTAAAATTGTTAATTCCTCATATAATCTGTAGAGCTTAAATATATTATAATTTCGCATGTAAACAACTCATAAATTCAGTTATAGATTACTATAATATAACTTCCAATGTGAAAAACTTTTAATTTCTAGGTAACTGAGATTCAAATAGATAAAGATGAAACCTTTAACAGCATAAAATAAATAAAAATAACTCTTGCATTTTGCTACTTGATAATTAATAAATCTCATTTTATTAAAAAAGCGTAACATTTACTTAATCCCTTTGTTTTCCTAAAAAAACAATTTGACTGAAATATGTTAGCTAAAGATATCAATACAGCATTTTTTTCATTAGTATTTTTGAAATTTCGAATTTTTGAATGTAACTAATCCTTAACAGAACTCTTAAATAAATTTAAAAAAGAGATAATGCGATTGAAGTTATCTAAAGCTTTTAAACTATTATCAGAACAGTTGGCAGTCCTAAAAAAATGTTGTAACTCTTAACTGAATTTTATAGTTTATTAAAAGATTATATTAATGAATACCGAAATATCTAAATATTAATTAATAAAACATCTCTGATACCAGGCCCTGATAAATGTAGAAATAAGTTACATTCGAACATAAACAAATGGCACTGTGGTAATCTTGTAATGCGAATATATTCCTTGATCTTGTTCACACCCCGCATTCTTGCGGGCCTTCATTCCTTGCCCGGTCGTTAATCTTCTTCTGAACACTTCAATACATTCTACCTGCCCAGGGGCGTAGCCGGGAAGATCCACCCCTAATAAAGGTTTACTAAAACTAAATTGTTTATTATTAAATATGAAAATATTCAGCACCTACCGAACAGCTTTTGAACATAAGTGTGCGAGCTTTTAATTAAAGGTAATATAAATGATAAAAGCAAAGGCAACAATCACTGAGGTTTCTTTTGATATAAATACAAAAAACCTGTCACTACTAAAGAAAATTTCTCTGGAATATTTACGGAATCTACATCTTATTAGATATATGTTTTTAAAAACAATTTTCACACCAGTTTTCCTTTTATTTACCTGTATAAATAAATATTTAACTTTTAAATATGGGTATTGCCGTGTTTGCTAATAAATAGTGGATATTGCTGCTTTTCGTATTTGCGTAATTGGCAATTACTTTGCTGTCTTTTCTATGATGTTTCAGTCTAATATCGATATCAATTCTCATTTATGAAGCAGCCGTTTTTTCACGTTATCCTTGAGGGTTGATTGGTTAAAGTGGATATTGCTGCCTTTGTTTTTAATAGTAATTTGGGAACATGATTTTGGAAGGGATAGAGCTATATTTCCTCTAAAAACTCAAATTCAGTACATTCTAAATCAGTAATCCTTGGTGACGGCATTTAAAACATTATTTGAATATAGCATGCCGCCTTTGCTTTTATTCCCCTTATTCGCATCATATTTAAATAATACCTACCAAAACCTTACGTAGTAGCCAGCTACTATCTAAAAACTGCAGTAACTATTATATATCTTGATCTACCAATGTAATTTTATGCGTCAGGGCAGGCAGGGAGATTTGAAAAGAAACTGTTTCATTACATTAAAGTTAAGAGTTAAATAAATTTGAAACATGCCTACACATGAGACATATGGACCTTTTTGTTTTATAGGTACATTTTAAAATTGTCAAACAAACAAGTCAATTTCTTTGTAAGTAGTTTGAATATTGAAATATTGTAATGATGTTGTACTATAGGTCTAGTACCTACAAGAAGAAAGTGGATAAAACACGAAAAATATAGTCATGCGCATTTGACTATACAGCTATTTTCTCGCAGTAAATAGTTATAATAATAAATAGACGAAATTTTATAAATATATATCACTTCAAATATTATTATGGATTTAGATTCATTCGTATTTTAATGAATGAACCACGCTTTTATGAATTACTGACAGGATCGTACACTTTGGTGCATTTTTCTTCAGAACTTGCAAGTTCAAGATCAGCAAATCAAGGGATGCAAGCTTTATATGAATTTTTTTTTCATGTCCTTTATTACAACAAAACGTCGTAATGTGCCACGAGACATTTCCCTGCAAGGTTCACTCGCCAGGCTCGGGGATGGAGTCGCTGCTGTCAGGATATGAGCTGATGTTATTCCAGTCACGATTGAGGAGTGATGAAAGTCGTATAAACATAATTTATTGAAAATATATGGAAGAATGTTTGGTTAAGTGCACATCTTAAAGTTAATGTTCCTTGAAACTTTGTAGGTACCAAGGGAAAATAATACGTTGTTTGAAATAAAAAAAAATACTTTCATATCAATTTGGTAATATTCTATTTTTTAAACCATCTTAATAAAATTCTTCCCGATAAATAAAAAGTGTAAAAAAGCTAGTCCACAATATTTTACAGATAGATTCTTACTTTAATTATGAGTCGAAAATATTTAAGTAACCACGACCTAATTAATATCAATAATTATGGAGACGTGCGACATCAAAGTTTGCATTTTTTTTCAATATTTAAGACATTTTTTTGTAAAACGTTGAACTATCATTACAGTAAGTTAAATCGTTCACGAAAAATTCATTCATTTCAATACAAGTCAAATAAAATAATAAAACCCCGCAGAAATTCCAATTGGAATTTTTTCCAATTGAAATTCAAAGGTATTTATAATTTTATTTGACTTGTTTTAAAGGGAATGAATTTTTCAAATTCAAAATAAGTTACTGTAATGATATTCCAACGTTATACAAAAAATAAGTCAGAAATATTGAAAAAGAAATGCAAACTTTGATATTGCATATCTCCATAACTATTGATATTAGGTCATGGTTGCCTGAACATTTTCGATTCATAATCAAGGCAGAAATCCACCTGTAAAGTATTGTGGACTAGCTCTGTTACACCCTGTATGTAAATAGAGGTAGGTATTTGCAAAAACTGCCACTGGTTCAGGGTCCCGTTTTCCAGAAAACCATTTTATTATAAACATTATGTGAATACGCAATATCAGGAGCTTTACAAATTGATGACCTGTACAGGAATGTACGTTGTACGCTGTCTGTCTTCCCCCACAAAACACGCTACAATAATATGTACCACAAAACACGCCACAATAGCATATACCACAAAAACACGACACAATTGTATGTATTAAACAAATCTTTAAACACGCAGAAGAAAATTTTCCAACAGCGTAATTTAACGTTAATATCTAAAAATATATATGTACATCCAACACATGGTATTTCTTATCGCTCACTAAAATAATCACCGATGAATTTCATTTTCCTCTTTTCATGATTAGGAACATAACGCAAAAACTCTTTAAAAGGTGTTTTAAAATAATGTATTTTTTTAATCAATAAATTTTGCACAAATCTGGACAATCATTATCGACTAATAAAGGCGTTAATATCCCCGAAATCATGAAAAATCAACAGAAGCCTCAAAATCCATAAAAATGTAGCAGTTTTATAACGCGTCAACATTATATTTATTCAAATTCTTAAATTAAATTAAAATCTTAATCACATTGAGAAATATTTATTTTTCAAAGCTCTCCGTGTTTTATAGTTTGCAATTTTTATAGCAACATTTGCACATCACCTTCGCGTGAACGCGTCATTGCAGATAAGGTTTAATGCCTCGCTTATTTTTTAAGTCGTTAAAGGTAACTCGTTACTCTGCACCTTAATGTCAATTTAATTATCAAAGAGAAAAATTCTAAATAAAAAAAATTAAGCCGTTCATTGCGGAGGGAATACGCTCAGTAAAAGTCCAAAGTAGGTACCACTCCGATACACGCAGCGATAAATAAAGGTCGCTCGAACTGCAGCTTCACTAATGGCCATTGGAAGCATTCAGAAGAATGTGTTACGGGCACATAAGTGTTCTCAGGCGAGATGAAGATATGGGATTCTTGCAGGAAGATGCTGTGAACAATTTTGCAATTTGCAGCTCGCGTTGCAGGACGATGTACCAGTTTTTATATTTATTGGCTAGATTGCGTTTGCCTACGAGTGCTCGGAATACTTTATATCGTATATCTAAGAAAGAAGATATTCCTTTGACTGCTCGTTAATATAACAACTTAATAACGTAGACAATCTTTGGATAAGTGAGAACATATTTTATCAATAATATTCTAAGGATTATCTAAGAACCAATATTGTTAGTACATTAAAATAAAATATTAATAGAAATAAATATTATATTATTAAGCGTGTCCAAAATCTCACCTTTATATGTTTGGCTGCTTTATTCACTGAACTGCGTAATTAAATTAATATATTTACAAATTATTCCTTACATTTTTTCGAGCGATTTGAATTTATTTTTGGAAAAAATTTCCATGTTTTGAATTCAACGATTGTCAAAAAATGCTATACCTACGTTGACATCTCTGCGACTGGAATATATAAGATGGTTTTTGTATTTAATAATACTAAATTGATAATAATAGAAACCCACAGTTCCTGAATAATTACAAAAACTAAAAAAAATTGCAAAAAATTTAAGTCATATTTTTAACAATATTCAAAACCATAAATTTAATGTTTAATTTCTAAAACTGTAAATTAGATTAGTCCTAAAATACAACTCGGACGATTTTTATAATTCGGGACATGCATGTTAATTTTTATTAAAACATAAGAGATTCGATCACAAATGGTTCAACAGTTCCGAAAAGCCGAGTTTCAAAATAAATAAAAATATCTAAAATATAAAATCTGTGTTTGAGATTAATTTAATTCGAAGTAATTATTAAAACACAATGTTGAAATTTGAAGTATCGCTAACAAATGTCAAGCAAATACTTCTTAAAGCTAAATGTTATCTTTTAACATTATAAATAGATTTGCAGCACAGATAATTTTATATTTAATTTATTGTGGGATTTATTTCCATTTAAGAGAGTATTTCTGCGCCTCGAAATTGCACGACCAAATCGAAAAATCTTTGAACCGGTTTCATGTCAATAAATGTCACCAAAAACTTTTTGACCGTATTCGTAAATCGTGACCTTATTTCTCTTATCGTGACAGAAAAACTCAATTTTGAAATCGCGTGGACATTTTTTTGTTAAAGTTACCACGTTTTATCGTACAATACGTGGGGTCATTTGTTACTTTTATCGTCTCTAAGAAATTTAACTAATTAATTAATTACAATTGTGTATAGATATATCTATTGAATGCATCAATAGTTTTTTTTTAATTTCTAGGTGATTTCGCTGCTGTTTTAAAAAATTAAACGCAGGTTGCTCGAATTTAAAAAGTTGCATTTAAAACATGTCTCGTTCTACCGTGTAGGTAATTTAGATTTATTATAAATTTATCAATTAGTATATTTTATATGGTTTTGTTTGCTTTATGTATGGAAACGAAGCCTGGAGCTGGCAGAAGAGGAACGAAAGTAGATTGAATGCAGTGGAGATGAGATCCCTCAGACGTATGTATGGCAAATCAATTTATGATAGAGTAAAGAATTCAGATATTAGGAATGAATGTAAAACTGATCTTAGCATAATTAATAGAATTAAAAAAGGGTCCCTCAGATGGTTTGGGCATGTTGATCGAATGAATGAGGAAAGAATGGTAAGAAAGATATATAATGCAAGTGTTGATGGCGCCAGAAAGAGAGGGCGATTGCGGAAACGTGGCCTGACCAGATCAACCGGATACTGGAAGATGATCCTGTCAGAAGCCTCAACAACCAGCGAGCTTGCATGCGAAGACGTATGAATGTTGATGAGGCGAGAGATGTATATCAGGACAGAAGAGTGTGGCGCTCTATCCTCTCTGCCTACCCCCACGGGGAAACGGCGTGATGGTAAGTAAGTAATTTGTTTGCTTTAATTTTGGAACCATCAAATGTATTTTTATCAGCTACATCACCTTTATTTTATTTAATGATCGATGAACATTATCAAGGGAATATCCTAAGAGCTACTATATATAGATGGTGTTAATCGATCGATCTAAATATTAATTAGATCTGTACTTTATATAAATGTCGTAGTCTTAGACAAAATCAATTCTTGTGACAGACAAGACTTTTCAGCAATTTAAAAAAATATATTATTTAACATATTTACACACTAAATAGATATACGATTAATTAAGTATTTTTTTGGCACGCGTCAAAATGCTCCCTCCTTAAGTACGAAATTTTATTTCTTATAGACAGGCAGCAGGCTTTTGTAAAATGGATTGATTTATTATTATATAAAATGGACTCTTAACAAATATGAAATTCACGAAAAATAAATTTAAATAAGACAATCATAGTACCAAGTAAGTAATATCATATTTTTTATAGTAAATGTTATAATTTCATGAGTTGTATTTATCAGGTATACAAATGAACCAAAATTCAATAAAAATATGTTTCACAGACTACATACTGTTATAATGGTAATGGCGATAGCGTAGTTGTATCAAGTAATATAAATGAGGCGTATAAATAACATATTTATGCACATGCAACTTTTACAGGGGTTGATTTTGGGTTGAATCGTGAATGTTGCATTGCGTAAAGAGATCACCCAAGCCAGCCTTAAGAAAAGTTTTAAGCCCTATAAACGTACTTTCCCATAAAGATAGCTTCGTCTCTGTAGGACAAATATAATTTATTTTAATCAATGATAATCCCTTTGTGGGCAAAATCTAGTAATTTTGTTCTTAGAACATACTGAAAGAAATAGTGTTACCTAATTGTATTATCATTACATACGAATATCAGAGCACAGTTTTTTTACAATTTGCCGAAAAAAATGGTTGACACCCTGCCTTTTCCATTCTAAATTTGGCGAACAATGGCCGGCGAGTTCAACAAACCTGCGACGGAATATTTAACGTTTGGCGTATGAAATAATCTTCCGTTACCGAGTAGGCAGTGGGTACAGTCGGGCACCGTGATTCACGGCCTCCCAGCAGGACATCTCCGCAGATTGTATCGCGGACGTGACCTAACTGCGCCGACCGCCGCGCGGGCCTACGTCGACAAAAAATCTATTTGCTTATATTCCGGTAAAATTAAATCACAATGCGGTAATACAGGAGGTCCGCAAAATCCTACAGCGTTATAGATACCTACTTAACCCTCCCAGAACCATGCAATAATACAGGTGTATCAAACCTATAATATTTCCAAATTCACAAATTACTTACGGTAATTGGTTAAAATCAGGGTGGGCATTTTTATCACGATACTTTGAGGGTTATACAATATACTGAGTACGGTGGAAAAGGTTTTACATGAAAAATATTCTGATCCCTACAAAATGCTTTATTATTTCATACACATCTTTCTTCTTCTTCCTTGCACTGTCCCAACTTTTTGCCTAGGTAGGCTGTTGGGATCGGCTCTTCTCGTTCTCAGGTTATACTATCTTCTTTGGTTCTGGGTATCACTTTCATCCAGGCCGTTTCTCTGTAATATTTTGGAGCATTGAGGCATCCAGAGGTTCTTTGGTTTTCCTCTGGATGACTGTCGATGAAGCTCCATAGAGATTGCCTGTTTCACTGTGTGGTCTGGTGGTCTCCGTCTTATGTGCCCATACTATCGCAACTGTCGCTCCTTCAGCTTACCTACTGTTTATGTACGTGACACCCAGGCTACCACGAATGCGTGAACTTTTAATCCCATCTTTTAATGTTACTCCTGTCGACCATCTAAGCACTCGCATTTCTGCTATTTCATACATAGTGTACATTCATGTACATAGTCCAGCATTCGGAGCCATACATTATCGCGGGTCCAACAATAGTCTGGTATATCTTTCCTTTAAGTTTTATAGGCATTTTCGGGTCACACGAGATTCCATTAAAAGAAACATGTGTATGAAATAACATATTTTCTTTTATTTTCGTAAAATTTCATAGGCATTATTAGGCAGTTTTATAGGCATTTTCGGGTCACACAAGATTCCATTAAAAGAAACATGTGTATGAAATAACATATTTTCTTTTATTTTCGTAAATTTCGAAAATTTCGTAAAAAAATATAAAAAATTTGTTTTCGTAAAAATACACATACACACAACGTGTGTGCAATGTTAATGGGCGTATTTTTACGAAAACGGGAATTTTGATTGGTGGAAAACGCAAAAATGTATGTTTTTTTCTTATCAAACTGCTTATTAAACAACCGGACCTTAGAATAACAAAATTACTTCCTAAATTACATAATTTTATTGCAAAACATATAAATATTGATAAAACTTTAGGAAATTATATTTTTATTGAATCCCTATAACACAAAATATCAATTCTTTATTTATGATAATTCTTTTACGCATAACGACCTTTGCATTCGCTCTTTTGCGATGTTCGTGTTGTTGAAATTATTACCAATTTTATTTTATTTGCTTGTACGCCACTTGCACTGTAACGCCTAATCGCTGTGCATGTATTGTGTTATTTCATACACAATCGTATTGCATTGATATTTTTAATATATGCATGCTTCAAAGCAGGCCGAAGACACTTGTAATTGAGATATTAAGTTGAAGTTGCATTTAAATGAGTAATATATTATTGTATGTATTTTGTACCTATTATTCTGCTCAAGTTAAAAATGGAATAGCGTAGGTACCTACGCGTAATAAGCGAGCACGCATGATAGAATTTATACTTCCTTGGCGTCATTGTGATAATTGATATTTATATTGGTTAAAACTGTATATGAATACAATAATAAGATGTCTAGGGAGATGATAAATATATTTCATAACAATATTTAATGTAGTTAAATTACTCATATTTGTTTTTGAAGTGTTAGGTACATATGTAATTATTGTTGTTAGCTAGAATAAGAGATAAATGTCTTCGAATCGACATCTCACGACCATTTGAAGACGTTTATCGATGCAGCATCGTAGATGTATGATGCGACGAATCAAAAAATGTGTGCATTAACATAAAAAGTCCACTGCCTAACCACTTTCATGTTATATAGATTTTTGGCCTAAAACGGTTCCGTATTCAAATGTTTCGAGACTGACAGCCGCATTGAATGTCGAATGAATGAATGTGTTTTTTTTTTTGAAACGAATATCTGACAATTACGTCGTTTTTACAAAAACCTGGACAATAACATGAAATCCTAATACATACCAAATTGAATTCATTAATTTCAAACCTAAAAAATCGTCAAAATTGGCATCATTAGTTGATGTTAGTTATACAATAGCTGTCAAGATACAGAAATAGCGATATTGCTTATTTCAGAATAGGCCGAATGTCTGTTTATTAATGTACCTAGTTCTGGTTATTCATTAAGTGTTTTTTCTCTCTCCTTTAAAAATTTTATGGGATGCCCCATTTTTGTACCCCTGTTTAGTTTTAAAATAAAAACTATTCCTGAATCCGAAAAAATCCTAAATTAAATAAAACAACGCGTAACGCGTATTTAAAATATTGATATACTTATGGTTATAAAACAACAAAAGGTTAGATAAATAATGATATCCCTCATACATATATGGTATTATATAATTCAATATAATAAAATTCTTTTCGTTTTTAAAAGTTTTTCTTATGGTGTCAAATTAATACAGCTAAACGAGCGAGCGTTTTTATTATATTATCCTCTAAATAGATATATTATAATGTGTAATAAGCCACTTTTCGAATTAGCATTATTTTCTGTACAAAATTATTTTATTTAAATTCATAGTTAAATAGATATTTCATGGACATCCTGTATTGTTCAACACTGTAAGAATATAACGGCACGCAGGTATGGTTTCCTTGAAGGCTTGGTGTTTATATTATGGCATTATATAACACATGTCTGGAAATTCATTGTCGTGCCCGAAACGAGATGATTTCGTGTATGGAGTCATCAAGGTGGATTCCGCATTTGTAGTCCAAAATTTTATATTATATTGAATATTTATTTGTATTATATTAATTTCGAAACATGACAAAATATTATATTACCTTAATCAATATTTTTAATTAATATTGATTTAGCGATCTGGGTGATCGCTTCTCCGCTTTAATTGGATCGCATTTACCTCCAATATTTAGTATGGCTCTCACTGCATGTTTTTTCAAGATTTTTCTTAAAGAATTTCCTCGGTCCAGAAGAATGTGATATTAAATGTCGTCTTCGTTTCGGAATTCGCTCTCAGGATATTCCTAGTAGTTAACGAGCTCAACTTAAAATAACATGGTCTTTTCTTGTCAGTTAGTTTTTTTTCTTTCTTGAACATCATCTCTACTTGGGAACTGCCATTCCGGATTTAAAAAATAACTGTATTAAAGAGCCGTCTGTACCTACATTTTTGAAATATTTTGCTTCTTGAAATCAATAATAAGCTTTTTATTACAACTTATGAAATATTGAACTTAAAAAATATATTTTACTGAATCCTAAAATTAAAATACTCACGGTTTTCATTATTTATTATTAAGATAATGTTTAGAATAATTATAAGTCCTTTATTACACAAAACATTCGCGTGATTTGCAAATGTTTTGTGTAATAGTCTAATATAGGACATAAACAGTTGCATTCCTCAAAACACTGTTAACATTTTTGAATGCTAATATGTAGAAAGAAAATAATGATTACAAAGTCTTCCAATCAGTTGAGGATCAGCTCCGTAATTGGCTGCGGAGTGGCGCAGTCCGTGCTGACGGTCGAAGAAGACACCACCTGTCAGCGCTTGACACTTGACAGGCGCCCGGTAAACATCCCAATACGGTGATTTGCATTCAGCAAGAGCCTCGGACGTGTCGTTGGCCGATGTCTGCGCCAGATATGTGCTGGAAGTCTTCGTCACGCTGTTTCCGAAGTAGTTCTGCATCACTGATACTCGGAACGATGAAATACAAATAATAATTGGATGAAAGATTGTTTATTTTGCATGCTAGGAGAATGTTCCGGGACATTGTTATCCATTTGTAAATAATACCAACATACATACTCGTACCTACCTATACTGTATACTCAGAACTGTTTTAGGATCTTCGTAGGCCCTAGACACTTTTGCCTAATATTGCATTCGTAGGCCTCATCAATTTATGAATCAAATTTCGCTAACACTGCTTATTTTTTTATAATGGTAACACTGATTCAATGTGTTGCTTAGTTCGGAAATCTACTGGTGCATTGGAGTATGTGTTATTTAATTAACCTAGATTGATTTTGATTTTTTTTTTCATTTAAAATACCTAAAAAATAATAAAAATTGTAACTGAAATGTAATGAAAAATACCTAAAATATAATCAAATGAAATAAAAATACCTACCTAAAATATGATGAATTAAACTGACAATCCCGATTTACAACCCTAGCAAATGAAAATGACAACGCGATAAATGAAATTTGAAGTTATTTACTTATACTACTTATACTTCGTCGTATGTAAAGAGTCGCAAAGTTAATATCATCTTACTTATTCTTAACTGTGCCTTTTATTAAAAAGGCACAGTTAAGAATAAGTAAGATGATATTATGTTTTTATTATTTCAATTTTTTTACTTTTATTATATTCAGGTCAACGGGGATGAAAACCCTCAGATTTTCGTAGGTCCCTTGTAAGTTCGTAGGCCGTACGCACAGTGATTTATTTAAGATATCCCTGAGTACCTACACTCAAGTCGTAGCATCGGACATTTAAAAGGGTATAATTTAAACGAGTGCTACAAATTCATTCGAATACGATTTTTGAGGGAGGAGGAGGCGTCAGATTTCCGCTTTTCCTTGGTCCTACACTATGACGAAATTACTCACCTTTCCTGCAATTTCATATATTGTGTCAAGCCCTTTTTAAAATTATACGGGAAAGTTCGTCATAATATCGTTTGAGACTACTATTTTTTTGTTTCTACTTATCATAAAAATATCAACTGATGATAAACCTGATGCGAAGAGACCCGGCAGAACAGCACAAACAACTCGACACACTATAACGGAAAAGATTTCCAATTACCTACGACTATCATAACTAACTCGTTATTTGGTACATAAGCTAGATAAATTGAAGGCTTGACTCGAGTACCTAGAGTCCAGCTATGATTATGGATTTGAAGGCAATTAATATAGCGATCTTAATTAGCGATTTCCCACGAGAAAATTAACGATTATTATTATCGGTAGTTAACAACAGGAAATAAAAGATGTCCTGTGAAAAAAGGTTTTTAATGGATTTGACGTGATTATATTATGAAGATGCCGTGGCTCATCTGTAGTAACACGTCCTTCCAGATTGTTGACAGTACGCATTACCCGTCAAGCCACGGTCTCTTTATAAGATAATCATGTTAAATTCTATTCATTGACAAATTGAGAAAGTTGGTGGTAACGGTATGACAATTTTATTTTTATAATTCGAAAGTATAATATGACGAGATTTAACGCAACCACAGACCATCAAAATAAATAGGCATCAAGTAGTAGGTAATGTAAATTGCTTAAAAAAATAAATCACGCGAAATTTAAAAAAAATACAACTTATTTTATAAAATATACGTTTTTCTTACTAGGGGATTTAATTTTGTTAGAATAAATACTTTAACTGCAGTATAAATGTGCCTAAAATATACGCGAGGGGGGACATTCTTCCACCTTAACCCAATCCCTTCCCATAAAGACGGAGATTGGTAAATCTCTTTACAATTTTATACTTCGTGGTCCGCACTTTTTTCTAAGAAAATCTAAATTTAGAAAAACCAGTGTTAAAAAACTAACACCAAACTTTTGTAATAAATGGTTTTCTAGAATAAGATACCGACTCGAGGGCAAGAGCGCAACCTGTAATTTAAACTTAAATACATAACCTCGATCTCTCGCTATACCATTTTTTCACAAGCGTATCTTTTCTTTTTATCTCGAAATGTTTATTATAATGCATTAACAATCTGAATAATAAACAGGCCAATGACCGCTACAGTTCGATCCAAAGTTGGAAACTGTTTCGTTTGGCAGTGGTTGTATGCTTATACAACTATGTCAACATACTAATAAAGATTAAGCTTGCCGTTAATTTAGTCAATGGATCTTTTCGCAGTAAAAATAGGCTACAAAACTTACCAAGAAAGCCAATACGGGGAGGAAACAAACAATTTTTTGATCTTTGATCCAGATCATAATTAATGAATTCATCTAATAAGGCGTATCGAATGCATAAGTGTTGACTTATGAAGTTAAAGAAAAAAACAATGTTTTGCTTCATGCGATATACAAGTATTTATAATTTATTAGGTGCCTACTATTGATACTAGGCGAAGTCAATCGAGGATGACAACAAAAATATATATAAAGTTCAGTAAATATATAGACATATATGTATTACGTTTAAGTATTATGTATAAAAATAATTTATTTATTTGTATGTCTCAGCTGCGTATGTGAGTCCTGGTAAAGTAAAATTTTGATAAGCGTTTTGTATAGGTACTAATATTGTCGTGTTCCTGGATACCACATTCTAGTGTAATTTTCTGCACGGCTTAAGTCATTTTATTTGACTTGTATGAATGCGAATGAATTTTTAATACTCGATATAAATTACTTTTATGCTACTCCAATGTTTCGCAGACGATATGTCAGAAACATTTTAAAAAAGTGCTAACTTTGCACCTATAGGTATCCATTCCACTCAGAAACGCATCTCGATGTATATATATTTTTCAAAGCTAGGACTATTTAATGCCGTTTAATCCATGCTACTATTTAATACATGTTTGTACTTACTCTCTCGACTTGTAGGTATGTATTTTTACTGAGCCTGTTATGTTTATTATCCATGCACCTATTGATTATTGCATGTTATGCTTTTTCTAAAAATTTCAGTATTATTTTGACGTGTTTACAGATTAAAGCATTTTTCAGTATTTTCTTTCTATCAAGTGATTTTATTTATCTTTATCTGAAATTATAATCTAAGCGTTCTCCCTTTCTAAACGATAATACGAGATTGTCTCTTGTAGAGAGACCACGTCACATAAAAAATTCTGTACTGTTAAAAATACTGCCATAATATTGATTTATTTTAATAATGATATTTCAAAAAAAAAAATTAAGTAAACCGTCACAAAAAATCGATGTCGCTCAAATTTTCCGTGAATATTTAGGCGCGGGTGACAAACCTATAAACGTCACTCATCGCCGCCGTACATTTGTCTGCGTAGCAAATTTGCATATAATGATGAATTATCTTCGAATGAAACAAGAGTAGGAACGTAATACAGCCTTGCACGGCCGGTGGCATTGACCTTCCGGCTCCGATGTGTTGTAAGAACCCGTTTAGCCAAATGCGATCTTATACATATCGAAAGAATCCGCGTTCATGTTGGGAAAATGACCACCTTTTTTCTGGCATCGTGTCTAAGTGATTTGACATTGTTAACGCCTCTGTGTCGTGCATGCACCGGCCCGTGTGCAGTCCCGGTGTAGGTACTCCCGGACCCCATCACGAATACAGCCTTCGTTTTTTTCGACTGTCACGTTTTGGAGGTTTTACGACCGGTGAATTTCTTTTCTTTGTTCGACCTTCACCCCCGCAAACCGCAAACGGATTTTCTTAGTTCTGTGTCGCGTCTTGAATACCAATGATAATAATATTATACATTTTATGTACTTCATGCTATAATTCATTTGCCGTGTTGGAGGAAGAGATACTTCATGAGAGCTTGTTTTAAAGAAAAATATATTATTTATCTGGAGAGCACATTTTTTAATTAAATACATTATTTACCTCAAAATAGCCTTACATTGTTGTGTTAATCATCAATCAGGATCCGTCATCTAGGAGCTTTTCGTGTGCTTTTTGGCAACTGCGCATTTAGACTATGGTGTATAAGCAAAGTAATCGTTTTTTCTTTGCCATCGAGTAATTAATTTATTTACAAGCTATATTATTTGGGAAATGAGTCAGTACTCAAGTATTCTGCAGTCGGAGAGAATATAAAACAGTATAGCTACCAAAAAAAAACTAAATTAAGTATTCTTAACTATTCACAACCGCAATCGAGTACCCAGAACCAAAGTATGTGATCGGTCTAGTAACTTATTTGAATTTACATTTTAAATTATCGCTAATAAGGTTATTACTATTCCAATCATATTATAATCAACAACGAAAACATTAGATACCTACCTGAAGGCTTTTAAGAAAAATAATAAGACAAAATAAAAACCAAAACAATTCTCAGAAATCGAACAAAGTAACCATTCTGTTTATTGCTCCACTTATGTATGCCTCGGATTTCAGCACACAATGTTTTTCCGTATATGATTCATAAGTGTATAAATTAGACTCTACAATGGAGTTTACGAACTTAGCATGAACTACGAGTGCCAGGCCTTGGATAAATTGTATTCAACACTAACAGAAATTAATCGGCTTAGTTTATTGTTGTCTTAATATCTGTTTTTCAAAGTTAAAATATATTTTATCAATAAGTGAAACAACGTAACGAGATACACAAGTAGAGTGGTAAATCCGACAGATTTCGGAGTCTCACTAAAGAGGTTTGTGATTTAGCTAAATATAAAAAATGAAGAATGAATCAAAATATCTGAAATTGAGCCATAGCACCAGCTCACTGCGCCGTGTCTTTCCATTCTATACAAGGCTAGTACGCAAGGATATTAAACAAATCGCGTATAGTTTGGAATACAAATTTTTTACTGCCGTTTTCTAATCTATACATCAACAGTACGCAATAATCGTGTATGTTTTGTACTGATCTACGCAAATAGGGTGGTTGCGGAATGATCGTGTATACAGTTAGGTTAGGTTAGGTTAAATTGACGCATAAATTCATCAACTGTCTTATGTACTATCTTTATGAACCTTTAATCAGGTGTGGGTGGCACTGTGTACTTTGGAACCTGAACTTCCGCTCGCATTCATTAATCACAGATGTGAGTAATAATAGCATTCCAAAATATACTCGAGCAGTTTCCTGTGGCTGCGTACTGGCCTTGTATATAGTGGAAAGACGCTACTGCGCCACTACTGGTTCTCCAAAATGTATCTATATCACCTTAATATCGTACAAATCATTCACTTTTTGGGCATGTAATAAATTTATCCAACGCAAGAGGTTGGTTTATTGTAAAATAAATATTTAGTGCACTTTGGAGAGCCCTTTGGGAGTACATATTTTAAAAAGATAAACACAAAATCACATATCAAAAATTTAACTAATAGAAAAACAAAATCAAAACTGAAAACAACATTTTTACTCATTTGTTATAAAATAATTAACTCGTACCTATCAGGACAGTACAGTTCGATTATCATGTTGATTGGCACATTGCTTGTTTTCACTTTTACAATAGACAATAATTATATGTTAATTAAGATAAATTATAGATGTTTGTTATTTACGTATCTTATTTTAAATATTTGACACAACTACGCTATCGCTATCTATGATTGAAACATTTTGTAATGCCCGTGTAACAATATATATATATATATATATATATATATATATATATTATATATAATTATATATGAAGGATTATTTTCTAGGATAACCCGCGTATTGTAGTCTTGAGAAAGACTGTTATATTGTACCCAACGTTTCGGACAGATAGCACTGGCCATTTTCAAAGGGATTTTTGCGCCTTGTATTTCGAGTTCTGTTTTGAATTGATGGCAAGCACACCCGTTCACTCCAGAAGTCGAGATCCAAGGAAGTCCACTTACTACCTACCGATCCTTACATCAACACTCTTATTTTATAACAAAACAATCCTAACATTTAGCGGTATAACGGCCTAAAAAACGTAATTAATATATACGGTAATTAAATGTCACATTTTCTCAATACTGTTCTAAAAACACATACTAAATTATAACATACTTCTCTTTTAATGTTCACTATTTCAAACCACGATAGATTTATATATTTTTTTAAAATTATAGACTCGATAGTAACACTTTGATTAAAAGTTACGTCAAGTGATTTAACGAGTGGTCAGAAATAAGGTTCATCAAACTTTCACACTTCCGTCCACCTGTACTATTTCCGCTCTACAGAGTGTATGGCGATATGAAGTCGTATTTGGAAACGTTGCGCTGTTTGGTGGTTTTTAATTTCGACCGCCATTAGAGGTTTCCTAATTAGTAATAATACATAAATTTCTGCGCAAAAATATGCCATCTCACGGGCCATCCTCACTACGGTTAATATGCACATTATGAAGGTGTGTAGGTACAACACATTTTTCATACAAACGCGTATGAAAAATGTTATTGTGTGGTAACAATAATAAACGTACAAAAATTTTAATTGACAGCAACGCAAATTTTTTTCAGCTGTACAAAAAATATACTTACAGGCAATGATATAATAAACTGTAAATACGTCACAAGCGTGAAATCTTGGCAACTCAAAAGTAAGGTAATTGCCTTACTCGCATTCGTTATCAAACGGACCTTCTTGTGAACGGACGCGATGCTACGCCGAAAAAAAAGTCCCGAGGAAAAAGGAACAAAGTATCGTACACTATTGTAAGAATGAGTATATTATTTTAGTCACCGTGACTTCAAATTACCTGATTACTTGATTATGTGATTTGTTGTCTCTTTCAAAGCAATATTTGCTACATGTGAATGTCGGCTAGTATGGGAATAACGTGCCTATATTATAATCAATTTGAATAATAATATTTTTACTACACTACCTCAATTCAATTATTTGTTAAAAGTAGGTACTTTGGAAAATGCCAAACATTGCCATGAAAACATTGTTTGGTTGATGTTTTTAATACCTACACAAATATAACGTATATAATATTTACACTAAAATATGGGACAATATGCGAAAATATGCGACGAAATATACAACCAGGGTCCCACCCACATCTGAAATGTTACATTTGCCGTTTTTTTCTTCTTCTGGAATTGGCGGAGGCGGCAGTTGTCTCTCATTCGTTCGACTGGTAAAATGATCATCTATCATTCATTTCAGTGGTGATATTCACAGACACGCACAATAAAAATTTACCAAATAAATTAATAAAAGCATATTTATGAAAGGGGCGGTAAATTTTAGATAAATAATTTAAATGACATTTCTAACATGTCATTTCGGTAAAAAATCTCAATATATGTACATTTTTTATTTTTTTATTTAATTAATAATATATATATATATATATATAAATTTTTTTTTTCTACAATCATACATAAATGTTTAAAAAACGATATTTTTTGTGTGTGTATACCTCACCAAAAAGAATTATATTCTTGTGTGTGGTGAGGGATAACCACTTGCAATCAAAGGTATAGGTAGTGTAATCTAATTATATAACAATTGGAAGGAAAGAAAAGAAAATCTAATAGGTACATCTAATTTTAGTTAATAATACAGTATATAGAATAATGTAGGTTTATCATATACCATTAAGATTTATATTCTAGTCATCAGTACTAAACATGTATTTTTGAAGTTACACTCCTTATGACGCGCTCAGAGTGAAATTTTTGGATGCAAAAAATGCGCGCGCATTTAACAACGGGAATATTTTAAAATCATGAAGTCACGACTCACCAATAAAAAGCTAAGAAGGCGTTTTTTCGAGTGATGTTTAACCAATAGCAGTTCTTATAAGTGACGACATCAAGTTTGAAAATGGTGTTATGAAAATTGCATACGCTCCTGGCGCTATTATTATTGTTTATTTTCTCCATGGAATTATTTAACATTAATCTGTTTTTAACTTTATTACCGCCATAGAGTTTTTATCCGTTAATTGAGAACTGTTATTGATGGCAATATTAGTTTGTGTTCCAACGAGAAGTATACAATATATAGACGTACTATAACTTGGGGTGCGAGGGAGGGCGTCGCTGTCGCGTAACAGAAGTTGTCAGGGTGTAAATTTATTACACAATACATCATGTACAGAATGTCCGGTGACTGGTGTCGTATTAAATACAGAAATTTGGTCGGGCAGCGCTAAAGAAACCATGCAGTAATGGCGGCCGTTCTATCTGTCAAACTGTCAGACGGTAATATCGGTCCATTATTCAATTTTTCAGTTTCGAAAAACTTTAATACTTCATTGGCAATTGTTCTTGCACCATCCCGGACTGTTTAGGATGTTTTGGACATAATAATTCAGTGTATATTGGTAATGAAGATGTCACAGCTCGCGCTCAAAGACGAGTATGAACTGAATGACAGGGCGAGGGGTTACCGCCGGGTGCGGGCGGGGCGGGTTTTAGTTCAAAATTCGCCGCATGCCAAGTTACTTTGGGCAAGCAATAGCACTTGGTTTTTGATGTAAGTTACAGAAGTATAACTTCTATTAACACTTATTTTTATGTAATTTAAAAATTATTACATGATCAAAAAGGGTTATCTATTATTTTGTTAAATAATTATATTTCCCCCATTATATTTCAGTGCTCGAAGAAGTACGTCACCGCCGAGAGATCGACAGAAAAGACCACAGCCGACAGCTTCTCTTCAGGCAGGGACTCGGCAACTTGCGGACAGACGCCTTCCTCGTCAGTAACCCCCTCCTGGGCGCCTACCCCGTGCTGGGGGCGGCTCCCGCATTGGGCCCCAACACCATTCTGAAAACCAGCAACCCTCCGACCCAAGCAAATAAGGGTAGCAGAGCCTCCCTGCCGCACGCGCCCTGCATCACAGCCTCCGGGCAGCTGGGCAAGTGCGCCTCTTTCAGGGAATGCTACCCCTACTTCAAGGTCCCCAACCTGGCCTCTTGGGGACCCTGGATATTTGGAAGCTATGACACCTGCAACTATTACAGCGATCAGATCAAACAGGTAATTATTGTACCGAGTGCCTCGTAGATAGGAGCAACAACTTCTGGAGTGTGTTCTTCAATCAATTTTGAATATAAATTTTTATTTAAGTACACTTTATAGAATGTCAACTGTTAAAGCAATCGTCCGGCAGAGTGAGCAAATTTCACAATTTTTTCTCATATTTTCTCTTGCGCTTTTTCATCACATTTTTGTATAGAAATGTATCACTTTAAAATTTATTCATCAGGTTACATATATTTTAAATGAGGATATTTTGTTAAATCATCTCCTAGCGGCAGTTACATAAATTAATTTGTGCCTAACGTACCAGAAATCGTGGATTACTCTTAAAATTGATAATGTACGAGTATGTTAATCAATTAATAAATGAGACTCACAGATAAGGTCGGTGTATTCACGTAAATGTCACAAGGCCGCTATAGCGTAATTGGATAACGCGCCTGCCCCGCATAGGAGATCCGTAGTTAGAATCCCGGTAGCAGCTAAATATTTTTTCGTGGATTTGATCTTTCTGAATGTCTTTCTAATTGATTAATGAATTTGATTATATTAATAATGTTATCACAAAATTATTTTGCTCTTTTTGAAGAAGTTGATAATTATTTATTTAGATGTTTTAATTTTTTTAACACTGACGCTATTTATGTTATAGAACTCCATTATTTTAAATTCAAAAATAAAAAATCAAAACACGATTTTTTTGAGTTCAAATTTATTTTACCACACACAGGACGATCGTTTCGGCTTATTAAGCCTTTATCAACTGATGAACATAGTACATATTATTGAGTTTATATACAAAACATTTGGTGCAAATTTGGAAAAACCCTCAAGTATATTACAAAGAATACATTATCTAAATTGGGTGCAAATTTGGAAAACTTCAAGAATAGTTACAAAGAATACAAAGAATAGTTTCTAAAACACATTATCTAAATTGGGTACTTAAATTTTAAATATCATAAAGTAGGGAATAACATGGTTACTACAAACAATAATCTGGACAATGAAAACAAAAATACAGGTGTGTTAAGTGGTTAAAAGAATTTCACGAAATTTGATCATTATGGGAATATTTCAGCTAATATAAAATGAGTGAACATATATTGTTTAATTTAAGTGGAAATAATAGGAATACAAACAATTGATTTCTTAAATAATAATTATGTATATATATAATAGATATTTGATATCTCAAAACAATTATGTAGTATTAAGCATATTTAAAAGGGGGGAATAACAGATATTAATTTGTTCGTTAATAATATTATTCTTTAGATTTTTATTTATCTCTAGCTGCTCCAAAACATTTAGTTTGAAACCTTTATTACAAAAATGTAATGGAATTGGTTTATTATTTGGAGATATACTATGGTTGTATTTTATCAAGTGCTTAGCAAATTGAGAAGATTCCATTTTATTAAGTGTAAAAGATCTCTTATGTTCAGTAAAACGAATATCAAAGGATCTTCCCGTCTGACCAATATATATTGCATCACAGTCGTCACATTTTAATTTATAAACACCCGACTTTTTTTGTTTATCAATTTTATTTTTACAATTTTTAATGTGGCTACCTAGATTATTGTTAATTTTAAAAGCTATGTTAATATCCTCTTTTTTAAGGGTTTTTTTGAGTTTCTGAGAGATATTGCCATAAAATTCTATGGTACCTAGAGAAGTATAAGCCTTAGCTGAAATATTCCCATAATGATCAAATTTCGTGAAATTCCTTTAACCACTTAACACACCTGTATTTTTGTTTTCATTGTCCAGATTATTGTTTGTAGTAACCATGTTATTCCCTACTTTATGATATTTAAAATTTAAGTACCCAATTTAGATAATGTGTTTTAGAAACTATTCTTTGTATTCTTTGTAACTATTCTTGAAGTTTTCCAAATTTGCACCCAATTTAGATAATGTATTCTTTGTAATATACTTGAGGGTTTTTCCAAATTTGCACCAAATGTTTTGTATATAAACTCAATAATATGTACTATGTTCATCAGTTGATAAAGGCTTAATAAGCCGAAACGATCGTCCTGTGTGTGGTAAAATAAATTTGAACTCAAAAAAATCGTGTTTTGATTTTTTATTTTTGAATTTAAAATTATTCATTTGATACATTAATAGATTTTTTTTACAATTCATATAGGTACTAGCGGTCAATCTCCACCATTATCTGGGATTCAGGTTTAGTTATCAATTAAGATGGAGATTTAGGAGAGGGTGCCATTGTTTTTCATAGGCCCTAAAGAATGCCGAATTGGTTGGAGAAAGTGTATCCCCGATATGGGAGCTATTGCCCATAAAACACCCCTGGGTGTGTGGTGGGTCCCTCTTCACAAGCCCTAAAGAATATCGATGTACGCAAATTTAATCCAGTCAAAGGGAGAGTGAGATGTCCAAAGCTTTACATGACAATATTTTGGTGAGGGTCTTAAACAATAACTATACAAAAGTTGTAACGGATGACATTAAACATAATGTAGTTAGTTACTTGGGCAAAGGTAGGTACCCATATATTATGCATGGTCTTGAGGAATTACTATGAAAACATTTATAAGATGGCATTCAATATATATGTTTTGCGTAGGTCTGTAAATAAATTTAAAAAAATTACCCGCCATAAATACTTACGTTTTCTTTGATCATCTTCTAGACAGACGTCTTTCAAACTCTCGGCGTCTGCTGCGTGAGCCCTGTAGTCTTAGAAGAGCACGGTGGCTCCACGCCTTCCACTCCGCCAGTCATCGCTCCGGTGGAGCCGCAGGACTCGCCTAATGTTGCTCCGGTCGTCGCTCCAGCGGACTTATCGGGGATAGCGGCCCCTGTAGACAAACCGGATATCCCAGTGGCGGCATCCGTAGAAGCCCTTAATAATGGATTCGACGCGTCAGACTCCAGGCTGCGTCCTGCGGGAGCCCGGCCCGCCCTGGGAGTGTGGCCTCCGCCCCTCCCGCCGCTGCCCACTCACCCTCCCGACCATGCAGCGCCCACACATCCACCAGCACTTGGTGAGAATACACGCTTTATAAAATATTGACACTATTACATGTCAATGTTGATTTTTCTTTTACTAACCACTCGCTTGCCCCACATTTTAACATAGTCGGGATATCCCCAGAGCAAACGGCGGGCGGCGCGACGCGTGAACGCATTACCTTTAATTACTAAAATTAGATATAATCAATCAATTCATTAAGTTTTCCATTCCGAGCACCGGTTATTCTTCTTATTTTTAAATTTCATTTCATTTCAGTACCGATAAATCGGCGTTTATTTGACAAAAGACTTTATTCGCTCGATACACACCTACCTACACACATAATACATATAAATACAGGATAAAATGTAGCAAGCCTCTCGGCCACTACGTGTCTCGCCAGAAATTTAAAAATATCTGTTCTGAGATGGGAGCCTTATTTATCATTTTACCACGTTAGATCGATATCTAATATTTATTTTGAAAGAAATTACATACAGTAAAAACAAAAATAACAAATATTAAAAAAACATAAAATTATCACGCGAGATGCAGGAAAATGTAAATAAATGCAAACGGTAGTTTTACATTTCTTATCAAAACAACGTCTTTCCTAGAAGTACCAAGCTAAAATAAAAGTTTAAAAAAAAATAATAAAGAGAAATACAAAGAAGATACAAGAAAGATCGTAATTTGGTAAAAGTATAAATAAAATAAAGGCACAAAAACGTAACAAGCAGATCTAAAATATCCATAAAATATGATAGAATAAATTAAATAAAATGAGTAAAATAATGACAGTAGGTATAGAGTAAATAATATGTTTAGCATGAGGATTTTTCAATAAGTTTTAAAAATATAAATTGTCTAAATAATGTAAATGAATACAGTGACATGTTATATCTGTATTTCAAATCGTAAGAAGTATTACTCAATGATTACATTTTTCTTGAACGGTTATTTTTATGATTTTTCTTGATCGTTGATTAATTTATTGACATACGTATCTCGATTCACAGGAGTCCCTGCTGGTACCCAAACAACAACAAAGAAACCATTTTCAACTACTTGGGGCACTAAACCAACCGCACAGACCACTGCAAAACCGCAGGTATTTTGAGCTATTCATACACAACCGTGAACCCTTTTTTACTATCATATGGTTGATTATATGGTATTATAAAATCAGTAATAAATATAAGTCTCTGTAATAATTGCACAGCTCATTTTTAGTTCGCTACGTTAAATTATCATAATTAATGCAGGAAAAACATAATGAAATGAAGATCATATGAAAAAGCTGTGCATAAATTTATTTTACTTGAAATCATTATTTGTTTGAATAAGTTAATTCATGTAATATGGATTAACTTATACGCTGCATCTCATGGCTGCGTAACTTGAGAGACTGGTATAAGTGTAACTCGACTGAATTGTTCCGTGCGGCGGTAAATAAAATCGTAATCGCCAGAATGATCGCCGATCTCCGATAGGAGATGGCACCATAAATCCATGTAAAGTAAAATGTTATGTTGTAATCTTTGATTATTTTTTAGCCATGGCCACCCACCATACCGACTCATACTCCTCCAGCTCCCATGACGACTATAGCTACTGATGTATCAGGCTCATGCGGTGCCAAGAATGGATATCAGGTAGATATATACCTATATATATATTTATATATTGGAAGGTATTTCAGATAAAATAAAAACATATAATCCTGTATTAAAATTAGTAATACGTAAAACCCCGTTAATTCGCCCCTATAATTCAAAATTTTTAAAACACACAAGTGCCAAAACGTTAATTTCATAGTTGACCAATGCCGATAATTCAAAACCCCGATAATTCTAAATAAATTTTATACCTTTGCAATCAATATATTAATTATCCTAACCAATGTCGTTTCTGTCTCCGTATGATGATTTCTATTTGTATACAATAATTTTACCACGGCGTCCATTGGGTCGTGTGGCGCAGCGGATAACGCGTCTGACTACGGATCAGAGGATTCCAGTTTCGAATCCTGGCAGAATCGGATTTTTTTTTACGGTCGAGAATATTTTATTTGTTGAAATTTTAATTACATTTTTGTTTTTTATAATGTTGTATAAAAGTAATCAACACTGCGAGAAGAGAAGAGAGTAGGTACATACCTATCGAACTGTGGTTTATTCCGCTCTGACTTATTAATCGGTTAGAAATATTGAATAAATACTTTGTCTTAATTATATCTAAACTACCCGTAATTAAAAGTGGAAATTTACCAGATACAATTGACCGCGAAGCGGCTGACGTAGGCAAACAATTGTGTTTGCTGCACAGCAAACACAATTAACCGAGGAGCGGCCATCATTGGCCGCGATGCGGCCACAATAGCCGCCCGCAGGGCCTAGCAGTAAGCAATCGGCGAAGCCGATTGCTTTCCTGCTAGTATATTTTAAGTCGCATAATTCGTTTTTTAACAAGTTATAAAAAAACTAATAATGCGCGCCGCATTTTGATCGTGCTCACCCGTGTGGGGATGTCCTTTACTCGTATGTATTTCGCGGTAGGTGTAGGTAGGTCTTTTCATATAAGTTTGCAATTGAGTTAGCGTGGGTACAGTGTGAAACAATGCGCGTATTACCTGTAGAACACTGTTGTACGCACTGTACCCACACTAACTCAATTGCAAGCTTATATGAAAAGACCTACTTATACCTTGTGGAACCCACTTTATCTGTACACATTCAAATCACGCATACAAATCTAGGAATCCTATAGATGCTTTCTTCAGTTAGCTGCATATTGCATTTGCGCTAATTTCTCGTACTTAGGTAAACGTGTTTAAAATCGTTTTTTACCTTTTTAAATTCCTCAATAGTTCGTTTTTTTTTCTAATAACTGTTTGTGTTATTAAAATGTTTAATTTTCTTTGTAAAACGTTATTATTGACTTATCTTATTATATCTCGTATTTGTGGATCTTATTATATCTCGTATTATTGACTTATCTTATTATATCTCGTATTTGTGGACGATTTTATTTCTAATGACCCATTAAAACCATTTTTTTATTATACTCCCTTTCTCATTTGTATTGTTTCCAATTTGATATTCTATCAACATATTCCTCTTGCTTTAAGATCATGTGGAAAATCAATTCCATGTATATTATTATCTTTAAAACTTATAGAATATTGAAAACGTAATAATTGGTAGGTATAGGGGGGCACGGCATCGGCGAAACCGTCTGATCGGACGCGTGACTCGAGTCAGACCAGTTGAAACAGGTTTCGCGCCTTCTCCACACGTCGGACTCCTTTCTCATTTGTATGGTTTCCAGTTTAAAAAAGAGGTAAAATTACGAAAAATCCAAAATTATACTATAATTATTTTTTTTAAACGACAATTTGTTAGATCATTTTTATCGTCGCCACGAGTCTATTTGCAATATTTCAGCTCGATTGGATCACGGGAAAAGGGTTAAAAATCGATCCAAAAATTTTTCGGTAGACAAGCAGACGCTACGAGTTAAAAGAAAGGGAGTAATAAAAACCCATAAAAACCAAGTTTTTACAATACTCCCTTTCTCATTTTCGGGTTTCGTGTCTACCAGATGCGTCTGAGTATTTTCATACAACTTACTGAGTTGTTTGAAAAAACCATTAAAAATTTGAAAAATCCAAAATTATTCTATAATTATTAAAAAAATATATACGAAAATTTAATAGATCTTCTTGATCGTCGCCACGAGTCTGCTTGCAAAGTTTCAGCTCGATTGGATCCCAGGAAAAGGGTTAAAAATCGATACAAAGTTTTTTCGTCAGACAAGCAAGCAATCAGACGCCACGAGTTAAAAGAAATGGAGTAATAAAAAGTAACCCGTAAAAAACAAGTTTTTACAATACTCCTTTTCTCATTTTCGGGTTTTGTGTCTACCATATGCATCGGAATCTCCATACTCCACTTGTATGAAAAAACCATTAAAAATTTGAAAAATCCAAAATTATACTATAATTATTATTTTTTTTAACGAAAATTTGATAGATCTTCTTGATCGTCGCCACGAGTCTACTTTCAAAGTTTCGGCTCAATTGGATCACGGGAAAAGTGTTAAAAATCGATCCAAAGTTTTTTTTAATAAATCAATCAATCAGACGCCACGAGTTAATATAAAGGGAGTAAAAAGGGCGGAATCGAAGGTTAACATCGAGTGAAAATTGAAGAAGCCTTCCATAAATTAAAAGATAACACTAACATTTTCGATTACGGCCATCCAAACGTGACAAAATGGAAAAAATATTTTGATTTTTTCGCAAGTGAGAGCAGCAAATATGTTAATAGGTATCACGTACCTACTTTACGTAGTAGCTAATGCAAGATAAATATTGCGTTTTCGAAATGATTGATTGAAATATGCAAAAATACCGCTTTCTTCGTGAGTTTTACGATTTTAGAATTTTTTTTTAGTGGAACCATACTCTTTATTATGACAATTGGGACTCTTCCGACATATTCTAATCTTATTAATTTAAATAAATAAGAAGCTTCAAACAACATAAAAATGAGGTGGAAAAAAAATCAGGATTTATATTTTCGAATTTTTTTTTTAATACATTTAATTAATTTTATTGATTTTTTAAACTTTCAGGATCAAAATAGAATAGTGGGTGGCCACAGTGCAGAACCGAATGAATGGCCGTGGATCGTCGCGTTGTTCAATGGTGGCAGACAGTTCTGCGGAGGATCCCTCATTGACAACCAACACGTTCTGTCTGCAGCACATTGCGTTGCCCAGTAAATATATATATATTTAGATCATTTAAATTAATTATCATTATTTTCTAACTAAACCTAATTATTCTTTTTCATCTTTTATGAAAAAATCAATATTGAAATCCTGTTTTCAGTTAACATTTTATTACTTAACAATTTATTATCACAAATTTTAGGAAATCACTTTTTGGCACCATTTTTATCCCAATTATAATAATTAGGTCCGTAACTTTTATAGTATTTTTTTTAGAAATTCTTTTTTCAAATTTTTTTTGAAAAAAAAATATTTTCGAACAATTTTTTTTCGAAAAATAAATACATACTTTTTCCTTAGGAACCGACATGTAAAAATACCGTCATTTTTGACGGGTTACATAAATAAAAACTTTGTTTATATCACAGATAATTTTATCAATATTTTTCAGTGTTTTTTCAGTGTCAAACAAAGTGTTTAAGTTTTTATTTATGAAAATTAATATCACTTAATTAACTTGATGAAGTTCAGGACATGGGAGTTATTATTGATCTTTTTTGTTGATCTTATTTTTTTGATCTTATTATCAAAACTGAGTTTCAGGTCCCATTACAGTTACATCATCACAAGAGCTAACAGAATGCTCAGTTTTATTTACTGAATTTCTCAAAAATTAAAAAAATTTAATAGAGTCAAAATTCCCTGTTTCTCACTGCATAGTATATTGGAGTACAATTCTCTCAAACGGTCATCTTACAGTAACGTACATATAAATACAATAGAACGGGTTCAATTGTGTTAAAAATTGTGTCCAAAAACGATTAATGAGAATATTATCCTAACATGCGGGGAACGGTTGAATTTTAAGAGATTATGAAGAGCGACTCACAGAAAAATTAAGTGATAGAAAAACAGTTGCTGGTCTATCTGTGCTACATAGATTAATTAACGGAACTATAAACACATTGACTTCTACATGCCTGATCCTCGTCTCCGGAACCTTTAACCAGATCGCCATAGAAACAACATCGGTTAAAACAACCCAATCAATCACTAGGATTTGCAGTTATAACCATCTGTGTTGTTGGGACATGGATGGGGTGGATGCGTTTAGCAGTTCTTTAAATAACTTTAAGAAAAAAATCTGCACAAATATACACACCTTTCGTTGGCCGCTCCTAGTGTTTTATTTATCTTTGGGAAAGTAAATTATGCCAATTATGAACTTTTCACTGATAATTGGCAAAGCGTGACAATATAAGATAATTTTTAGCTACAAAGTATATTGTGAGGGTTGGGGGAGTGAAGTGGGACGCAGGCTTAGGATAAAGGAGCGAAAGACAGGAGTGGAGGAACATAAATTGAGTGGGCTAGTTTGGGTGCAGTTGTGAAATTAATTTTTGTGTTATGTTCCAAACTTCCGACTTTTACATATTGACCGCAACTTGTTTTTGTGTGCACCTGTCGTATAACATTATTTTCAATGTTCAGCGTTCTTTTATTGTGTTTTGAGTTGTTTTCTTTTTATTAATTCTCTTTTTCTAATGTCTAAAAATTTATTTTTATATAAGAGCATGCTGCAGACACTCTTAACTGGAGAATTGGCGTAACTACTTTTTTTGGTTGTTTAGGTATATGTATTATCAACATCTTTGTATGTATCTTAAATTAAACTAAATTAATTAATCAATAAATATCATCAGCAGTGCTACAACTAAAGGTGAGGCTTAAGAGCCTACAGGATTTTTTACTATTCATTTCTCTCTGTAGAATCCCTCTTCCAGTCTTTCACTTCGCTAAAGAACAATAGTTCACAACAACCATCAAGCCACCTCAATTTCGGTCTATTCATTCTCCTGCTCTTGGCCACACTGACATCTCCATAAATGTCGTAGAGTTCCACATTTGCTTCCAGACATCATTACCAGTTTTGAACAGGCCATGAGGATCGAATACTGAAGCAAAACACATCGCATAGATTAATTCTGACTGAAATAATATTTGCAGCATGACATCATCAGATGTAGCACGAGTGACGGCAAGATTGGGCGACCACGATATTAAGAGCAACCATGAAGTTCGCCACATAGAGAGGCGAGTAAAGAGAGTAGTACGACACAGAGGATTTGATATGAGAACATTGGTAAGCATTAACATATTAAATTTCTTATAATCAACAGATATTGTCATTCGAAAACCAAAGACAGGAAAATTAAATTGACTAATAAACATTTTAAAGCCGTTATAATTACTCAATACTGAATAGAAAGGTGGATCATTTGTGCTTACATAAGAACTACTGTCTCACATGATCTCTTATTTTGCAAAAAAAATTTGGAATCATAAAATATTTTTATGTTTTGCAGTACAATGACATAGCTATTCTCACCCTGGACAAACCTGTCCAATTCACCAGGGAAGTACGTCCAGTCTGCCTGCCAAGAGGAGGCGAAAGCTTTGCTGGAAGTACTGGAACTGTTGTTGGCTGGGGTAGTTTGCGAGAGGGTAAGGGTTTCTCTTGATTGTTCCCGTTATTATTTAAGATTATTAAATAATACAATGGTCCATTGTTCACGTAACCACAAATATATTGGAATTTCATTTAATAAATTTATTAAAGTGGTATTAAATATTGAATGCAGGCGGTGTCCAGCCTGGTGAGTTACAAGAGGTGTCAATACCAATCTGGACAAATGGAGAATGCAGAACCAAGTACGGAGCTGCAGCACCAGGGGGCATCGTAGAGCATATGCTCTGTGCCGGACGAGCTACTAAAGATTCTTGCAGCGTAAGTATTGAATAAACTAAATCAAATTCATAAGAAATATGTATTGAATTCTAACTTATTCTAAATTTTAAAGTGCACCACGAATATGGAAGAATGCCTCTTGGTAACCATATATGTACTAACATCAGCCCAGTAAGCTAACCATGATTTATCTCATTATTCTCAGGGTGATTCCGGAGGTCCTTTATCTGTCGGAAGTGGCGGCAGATGGACTCAAGTTGGTGTGGTTTCCTGGGGAATAGGGTGCGGGAAGGGACAATACCCTGGAGTTTACTCACGAGTATCGTCATTCTTGCCATGGATCCAGAAGAACACCAAGCAATAACAATTTGAAGGCATTTTATGTACGGTATCTTGATAAGAGACCAATACGATACACAAGAACTTATTGCCATAAAAATGTATTTTCTGTGGAGCCGAATTGATAGATATATTGAACAAAAAATTATACATTAAATCAAATTTCTGAATTGAGGAAACAATTTTTAAATTCAATTTTTTATGAGCACTTTTTTCATATGATGAAGAAATGCAAAGTCTTATAAACAAGAATAAATAATTGAATCACAAATTTACATAGGAGCAATACACTCAGAATTCATTCATAAATGCAAATAAACATGAAATTTCAATTTGATTAGTCAAAGAATATATGTACATATATCGAAGTGCAGTGCATCGATACTCACCGAGTGATTAAATATCTGGGGATTTGAATCTCAACCCATGAGATCACAAAATAATCCTATTCTATAACTTCGCTTGGTTTGATAAATAGTAAAAATGTTGAGGCATCATACATTCCATATAAGGACATCTTTTTAAACAAAAATACATATAAAATGGATTGATATTAATAGCACATCAGCTGATTTCATTTTCAATATTTGAAAGGTCATTGATATTAATTTAATATATGTATTATTTTTTTTAATTAATCTCCTCTTTTCCATATTTTTTTCAAAAAATAAATTTGGTACTAGTGTATATGATCCAGTTATAGGACAGCAGTTTGGAAAAAAGCATAACACTTCTTGGCTTCAACATACAAGTTAGTGTATTTATTTTAAGAAAATGCAATACATATTTACTTGCCTATTTTCATTACATTTCTTATTAAGTTTATGAAAATTAATACAGAATTTTACAATTTTTAAAAATAAATTTTCTGAATAAAATGTGTATTCACCTACTTAATATAACTTCAATATGAAGAATCACACTTCATGAGATTTGTATGTTATATTTTTACACATCAATTTAGATACTGATTGAGTGATTGACTTTGATTAAAAATTATTTTAATAAATTTGTTTGAAATTTCACATTCAATCATTTATAATATATTATGAATATTAAATCTCAAATAAAACCTCATTAGAATATTTTAATTTTATACAATGACGGTCATCTTTGGCTGCCGGTAAGAAAAAATTTGCTATATTAAATTACTTATAATAAGTGATGTTTTTTCTACTTAAGACAGTGCAATTGTAAAATGATGAAGATTGCACATTGGAAAATAAAACAATATTAAAAAAATATTTTCATTCTTTTTTATTTATTTGCTAATGTTTTGCGTGTAGGTGATTTAATTTTACCAAGTAAAACCATCCCACGACGATCAAACTATTTCTATAATTTATTATATATGCAGTATAAACTAATAATGATAATTGCCATAAGGTGCAACTACAAATTCATTATTCCTTTATTATTTTACCTTTCCCATACAGTGGTAAAATTAAAACATGAGTTCCAGTGCTGTAGATTTTTTTTAAATTTTAAGTCGAATAAATATGAATATGTATTTAACATTTTAATTTATATTTATTATTCATTAAAATAATGAGTGATATACAGTAGAACCTCGTTAATTCTAAATTCAAGGGACCAAAAAAAACATTTTGAATAATGCAGAACCCGTTTGTTTGAAATTTAGGTACAAAAAAAATTTGCGATGCGATTGCGAAATTCGCCAAAAACAGTAAAACTCATGAAAAAATCATTAATTTTGCGATAAATCTCAAATTTCAAGAAATCACATTGAAAATGCAACATTTATTATCTTAACAAGGTCGCGACATCTCTATTACTAAAGTAATGTTGTTATCACTTGCGAAAAAAATCAAAATAGTTTTTCAATTTTGTTAAATTTCAGAAAAGATTTGAATTATGCAAACTAAAATGAGGCAAGAGGCTAAAAAATATTTCAAATTACAAATTACCGGGGCTTTCGAATTATCGGGGTTAGTCTACTATGAAATTCACATTTTGGGATTTGCAAGTTTTAAAAATTTTGAGTTATCGGGGTATAACGGGGCTTTACTGTAGGAAAGACTTATAGGAAAGTTTCAGAGTTCGATGGAATGAAAAAGCAATTGCTTGTATTGTTGATGTTTATTTCCCTAGAGTTGCGCTTCTGGAACCAGTGGAAAGTAAATGTGGAACAAATAAACTCTGATTTTATGTGGCGCAGGTCTGCCTAATGTTACGGCAGAGGCCCGACTGGTATAGCGTCGCTCCCTAGCTCGACGATTCACGGTGATTTTATTATGTTAATGTAAACACAAACTGCGATCTATGTGCTGGGTCAGACTACAGGTACATAGCGCAGGGTTGGACACATAACAACACAAATACATAAATATACATATTACAGAGGAATACTTAAAATATGAACTATGTATACAGTATATTTACAGAGATATTCACATACATAATTAGAGGCAATGTCAACTCTGTTTACATCACAGGAGAGGAAAGATTAAACAGTGGATATCAGGTTAAAGAAGGTATATATTAAATTAAAAATCAAAAATTTATGAACTACTTTATTCTCAAAAAATTCAATTATTTTTTCACAATCATTCTGTTTGAATATTGTTGGTACTTTGGTAAAATTGTGATATCGGTACTTTTATGAAATTACATTTTAAATTGGTAATACACCTTGTTTCATTTTGAAGAAGCTTACTGTTAATTATAATAAAAACACTTATTCCTTCTTGACTACAGAAAGTGTTTCAATATTCAGGACTAAGTTACCACAAACATAATCACAAGCTAAGTATGATTTTGCTATTTTGAAAAAAGACAACTGTTTTTCTCATACTTCAAATGTAATAATATTGTGAATTGCAACTTTACCAAAGCGATGATGATAAATCGCACTTGCTCGATTATATTTTACAAAAAACTAAAATCCTACTTAGGGTATACATAAATAATTAATTTTTAATCTATTTCCAATATGAATATGTGACAATTTAAAAATTCAGTAGACAAGTGTATAAAATCATTTGACTGTGGTCGAAATAATTAACAAAATCGTCTTATTTTAATACTTTTCTCAGAAAAGCAATATCGGCTTCAAGAAACAAAGTATACATCACAGGATCACATACATACATAGATAATATTACTGTACATTCAAGTTTAAAATAAATAGTCTTCTAAAAATCATACATTTCATGTTAAAGTCACCTTGTGATAGGCATCCTGAAGTTAACATGGACTAGAAAGTGCAATATAAAAGTAAAAAAACCTTCTATCAAAACAATTTATGGATATTCATAACTCAAAGTTTGAGACATTCAGATGCTGGAGAATATTCCGTGCTGTAAAGAAAAAAATGAAATTAGTAAAATAAATAAACATTTTGAATTAAACAATATCATGAATTTTTTTTTTTTTTTTTTAAATAGAGATGCGAACACGGAATACATGTCACATCTATATTCTTATTATTTTCAAACTAAGCTAAATGCTTGTGCTATGAAAATAGGACTAACTTGCTAGTCTGGAGTGAGGATCGAACCCGAGACCTTTGGATCACGAGACGAGAGGAATGATGATAATTTTTACCACACAAATAACAACATTATAATATTTCAAAATGAACAAAACTTATGAACTTCACGATGAACAAAAATAATAAAAATGACCAATTTTAAACATTTAAGGCTCAACATTCACTGAAATTGCACATATCAGCATTTTTTACAAAAATGTGGGTTTTTATTATTCATTTCTATCAGAATTTTTTTAGAGGCAGCTAGGACCCACCAAGGATTGTAACGCTGAGGATGGATGGATGGATTAGAATGTATATTATGCAAGTAGTAGCTAGTTCAGACGGTTGCTAGTAATACATATATTGTACCTAAAAATTCAAAATTTGTTTGTTTTTTGTCAAAATTTAGATGGCTCATTTTTGAAATTTCAACACCAATGCAGACCCACCTACTAATCGAAGGGTTGTATTCAAATTGTGTATTCGTATGTTAAAAGTGCATAAAATATATATAATATATTTTTTTAAATGTATTTCAAGAGTGTATTTATTAAGCCTAACAAACCCTACTTAATATCTTTATTGATTTATCTACATCTTTTATTCTTAAAGATAGCCTTTTTTCGAGCGCCAAAGTATAATCCTGTGTTAAGGCTAGACATCCATTTTCCAAATGTCAAATTTCGATGTATGATGTCAGTGAATCGTGATATTTCAAGATGAGAATGAGACATCAACAAACCTAATATCAGATAAACATTCACTAGCTCGTATATTTACGTATTCGTTTCAAAACCGAAAGGCTGTGAGGAAGAGAGACAACCATACGGAGTGTCGATGCTAAAATACATGGAAACACCCGAGAGCAGTTCGTGCTCGAGTATTTTTGTCAGAATTCTGAATGTTTTAAGTCAAGAATTTAAAAAAAAGAGTATTTATATTTCTGCAATAATTTATGTATTGTCAGATAATAGTAAACAACCATTTTTTAATTTAAAAATTATGTCACGTAAGCACATTTAGGTATTATTTTGACTTCTGGCTGTCATGTCAAAATGTTTGTAATTTTAAATAAATTCTATTTATTTTTGATCAAGAATTAAAAACAAACTACTACAATACTATTTATTGTATTAATACAAAATTAAAAAACCTTTTTTTTTTATTTAAAAATTATGCCATACAGTGATCTCTAATTTGACTTGCAAATCACACGCAAAATCCACATTAACAATAGGCGAAGCCGTGAAGCCTTCAAGGTCACCAAATCGGATAGTGACATAGAAACTGACATCCGTTTATACGTATAAAAAAGTAAATGCATATAAAACTAGTCAAAAAACCTTACCATGCAACTTTATAGCGGCAAAGAAATACATGATGCTGAACATAAGTATGTATAAACATAATTTCTGGCGTGTGGACTTTGATAGAGTGAATGGTGTCCTAGCGAACCTTAACATACCCCATGGCTATTCCAGTGGGAATATAGATAACATGTGGGACAATTTCATGGAAATTTTTCGTGACAATATAGAATCCTGTGCCCCACTTGTCTTAAATAAAAATCTTAAGTCAAAATGTAAACCGTGGATTTCCAAACAAATAGCTGAAGGAAAAAAGGAAACTGTGGAACATATATAAGAAGAATCTGAACCCGGGAGATTATAAGAAATACAGAGTGCTGAATAATAAAATAACTTCAGAAATAAGGAATTCTAGGAAAAGTTATGAACAATCAGTTGTTGATAAAGGTCCAAAGGCATTTTATAGTTACACTCGTAGACTGTTGGCATCAAGATCTACAGTACCAAGAGTCTTGCGTAATGATGAGGATGGCTCTATAGTTGTGGACCCCCAGTGTGTTGCTGATTTATTTGCTTCACAGTTTGTCAAATCATATGTAAAAGAACCAGGCGGAGCACTGCCGGCAATGGACCATCCCCAGCGTTCTGCCAATTCGATAACAACAGTTTCCATAACATCGGAACTTATTGAGAAACAGCTGAAAAATCTTAAGGAGGATGCAGCTCCTGGTCCTGATAATATTCCTTCTGTTGTACTGAAGCGTTGTGCTGGCCCCTTGAGCGCCATTATTGCCCCCATAATGCAAAAATCTCTTGATGAAGGAAAACTACCTGCGGATTGGAAGAGGGCAATGGTAACTCCCATTTATAAGAAGGGAGACAAATTGAATCCAGCCAACTACAGACCTATAAGCTTAACATCAGTTCTGTGTAAGGTGATGGAGAGAATTATCGCTGAGGACTTACGAAGATTTATGGAAGACAACGGCATTGTAGATTTGGATCAGCACGGATTTGTGCCTGGACGTTCCACTGTGACTAATCTTCTCACATGTCTAGAAAGGTGGTCCACTAGTTTTGATAGCCATGAACCTATAGACATATTTTATCTTGATTTTGAAAAGGCTTTTGACAGAGTCCCACTTAATAGATTAATCGCTACGTTAGAACATCTAGGAATCCGTGGTTCACTACTTCAATGGATTAAGAGCTTTTGACTGAGCGCTCCTTTGCTGTCCGAGTGGGTGACTCTCTATCTGCACCGCAAGTAGTTTTAAGTGGAGTTCCACAGGGGAGTGTGCTGGGACCAATTCTCTTTATTTTATACGTTTTGGATCTTCGTGCTGCTGTCCAGTCCACTGTGAGTTTCTTTGCCGATGACACAAAATATTTCGGTAACCCCCTTAGTGACCATGAGGTGTTACAGAGAGACTTAAATCAATTATCGGAGTGGACAAAGCAGTGGCTCATATGTCTTAATGTTGACAAATGTTGTGTTCTCCATGTCGGCAAGAATAACCCAAATATTGAATATACCTTAAACGAAAGCCTGATTAAGTCAGTGGTCTCGCAGAAGGATCTGGGTGTTACTATTACCAAGGACTTTAAATGGTGTGAGCACATAGCGAGTGTGGTTAAGAAGGCTAACTCTATTTTGTATTTAGTGAGAAGATCATTCCAACATCTGACAGTACCACTATTCACAACTATTTATAAGACATATGTGAGGCCTCTCCTCGAATATGCCTCTCAGATCTGGAATCCATATTTTGCTAAAGATATAGTTTTACTGGAAAATGTTCAGAGACGAGCCACAAAATTGCCCTTGGGTCTTAAAAACCTGGAATATGCGGAAAGGCTGAGAGTATTGAAACTGCCCACTCTTCAGGAGCGACGAGCAAGAGGTGACCTCATCGAGACATTCAAGATTCTATCGGGCTACTACAATATTCCTAATATGACAGATATGTTTGCATTTAACACTAATGTGGGCCTTCGAGGACATCACCTGAAGTTGAACTAGTCTCGATTCTCGTGTAACCCAAGAAAACATGCATTAAGCAATAGAGTGGTCAATATGTGGAACAGTTTGCCCGAAGGCGTTGTGTCTGCAGCCAGTGTCAATCAGTTTAAGAATAGGCTGGATATTCAAATGAGAGACAGTGATATGGGCCTATCAGCTTAAGCTGCCTGCCCATTATCAATAATAATAATAATAATAATATGCGATGAATGCTTTCGATAGTACAATGTAATACATATTTCCAACTAATGTCAAATTTGGCATAGAAGTACATTTCATAGAGAAATAAGTGAAAAGGAATAATCGGCTGTAGATAGACATCCGATGCTCGCCGATGCAAACGGCATTCTGATTTATAACAACATCATTTATTGGCACATTTTATACTTTGGAATTTTTATTTTTAAATATTAATAACGTATTTTTAATATAAAAATCTAACATTTAAATAGTGCATGAAGTGTCAAAGAAAAAAAAAATACAATACATATATCGCTTAAAATCATATTTTTATATGAATAAACAGCATTTTAAAATCATCAGAAAACGTAATAATTTCTTGCATGTTTGAAACATAACTTTATAAATATTGAATATTTCTTAATTTCCTACATACGGATTCTAGATAATTAAGTAAACTTTATATGTATAAAAAAAACATACAATGCTTATATACAAATTTTAAATGAACCACTCTTCGCCCGGGAACATTAAAAACTTTTTTTTGCTGCGACCTGTGGATTAATGCCTATATTTTTCTTAATTATTGTAAATAATGTTCAGTTTATTACTTTTATATAAGAACAAAGGTTCAACCTAAGTTATCGCCCTAAAAAAATGCAGTCTAGCATAAACATTCTGATATAAATGAATAATAAAAACACTCATTTTCATTAAAAATACCAAAATATGCAATTACAATGAATGTTGCCGCCTTAAGTACTTAGGCGTATTACGTAGAAAACATATCAAAAAAAATGATTTGATGGTACATCTTATTAATCATATTAATCTATAGCATAATACATAATGCAGCTATTAACTTGTTGAGGGCCTAAAAATTCCAAAGCAACATATAGGCAAGGGCCGTAAATTTTCGGAATTTTTTGTGATTTTTCTTTTTACGAAAAAACCATGAAAACATGCGTAAATTAAAAAAAAACACATACATTCATATTATTTTATCGTAAGTGTCGAAATGCAATGATTTTTTTATCAAAAAATTTAAAAAAATAATCTTTTTTTGAATTCCGATAATGTTGCCAACCCGACATTTTCCGAAAAATAATAATTAAACCATTTGCCGAAAATTAATATTTACTACATACACTACTATTATTATTTGATATCCTACCTAAAAATTTTCTTCTGTGTGGTATATTTTGTCGCACGGCACGGCACACAACGGAACATCACACTCAAAACACATATAACATGTTTCCTTCCGTTGCTTTCGTGCCGCGCACACAAAACACTACGCCATTGTTTCACTTTAAATTTTGAAGCATATGATCCACATTTAACACACACATTTCTCAAATAAACGCAACATAAATAATGTATTTTTGTTAATAAATCACTGTTTGTATCAAATTGCACCATAAACCAAGAAATATCGCGAATATATGTATATATTATCCGCGCGTAGATCCGTGTTCCAACTGTGATTGCTGGGCGCGAACTGAAGAAATAAAAAACCCTTCCTATCGACATAGCAACGGAATCACGTGATTTTTGCATGTACCATACACGTGTACGTCTTTCGCGCGCTGGGCACATGACGACGGAATAGATCGACACGGCGACAGACACGTGATTTTTGCATGTACCACGCATGTGTCTTTCGCGTACTAAGGACGTGACGACGACGGAATATTATTTCATTATATAATTTTCGATCGTACAACATGAGTTTAGGGCGACATCTATAACTTTTCTATACGATTTTGACGACCGAAAAACTTCTACTTTGAGTGTTGATTTAAGCTATAATCGGCCATGTTTTTGAGTCGAAAATGGAACGACAGGTCACAACAGGATTTCTCTATTGGGAAAAAATTACGTTTTTCAAATTCGATACGCGGCCGTCGATAAATAATTTATTTTGTGCCTGTCGGATATATCCGACGCGGCCCCTGGGGACAGTCGCGCTCCGTCGGATATATGCGACGCGGCCCCAGGCTCATTAAATGAGGAGTGTCGCAACATATTGTATATTTTTTTACATTTATTTTACATTTTCAGTAGAACTTGGTTGATTACAGTAAACCCAAAAAAAAAATTCCCAATTATGCGATATCCTAATTCGAAATTCAAGGAGAAAAAAAAACATGAAGCAATTGCGAAATTCGGCAAAATTTTTAAACCCATGAAAAAAACGTTAATTTTATGAAAAACGATTGCATTTTTTAATATTTCGAGAAATCTTTTTTTTTTTAAATAGAGATATGAACATGGAATACGTATCATATAAATATTCTTACTATTTTCAAACTAAGCTAAAAGCTTGTGCTATGAAAATAGGACTAACTTTCTGGTCTGGAGTGAGGTTCGAACCCGCGACCTTTAGATCACGAGGGGAGAGTCATAACCTCAAGACCATCAAGCTACTCTTTTAAAAACAAAGTTTTACAATTTTTGGTGAATTTTGCAATCGTATCGCATCTTTTTTTGTATTTGCATTTGGAATTAATGGGATTCCACATAATTCAAAATGTTTTTTTTGGGCCCCTTGAATAAACGATGTTCTACTGTACAAAACCAAAATATGTTTTGAATTTTGCCCCGAGACTCTTCAATTTTAGTAAAGAAAATTCACCTTGGAAATATCCTGTATCATATATGTCATCCGGATTAGGCACAAATGGTGGACTAGCACTGAGCTGATTCTCCCAGTCGATGTGAGAGAAGAGATCCATCTGCTTTACAATGGGTGCATCAGGCCGCTTGCTGGGGTCCATGGTCAGGAAATTCTCAATAGCCTGAACCGCCTCTGCTGACAAGGCCTCCTCCCCCTCTGGCCATTCTAAATCTGGAGCAATATCAAATTTATCTAATACAATAGGGTGTTTGCGTTATTAATAGAAACGTTTTAAAACAAATCTCAAACAGTATTTAAAAAAAAACATTACCATCTTAAATATCCTAAAAACAACATTTTGTTTCTATTAAAACTTGTTTTTGGATAACGACCAGTACAGATTGTTAAAATGCCAGGGAAATTGCTAAACCGGGGACTGTAAAAGATGATGAAATCTTTTACCAACTATATATGGGGCGTGTTCAAATCATATGCAATCCAACCTGAACAATAACATTCTACACGGGCAATATAACCTGAACCATTTACAGAAATACCCCAAAGTTACGAGATAGGCGGGGACGATGAAAATCGTGGTATATCGAATTCACAATGTCGAGTATAACTTTTAATTAATTATTACATACAAATAAAAATTGTATTAATTAAGCTGAATTAATACTTTTAATTGTGTTTAATTGGAACCAAGGACTAACAAAAACGCTAGTTTAGAAGGAAAATATTGAATAGAAATTATAATTCTATACACATATTAATACAAAATATAAATAAGTAACATAAAATTACATTATTTTGATGTCAATGGCTTCATAAAATCTAACAAAGTTATGACAACACATTGTCACGTTTTTAAACTTTTTTTTTGTTTCAACAGAATTTCTTGGTAGCAAGCTGATATTTTTTTTACCACTCTTATATGTATTAGTTTCACCTGTTTGTCTGGATGGAAATATATAATCAATATTTCATCCGCTTCCCAATGTCCAATCGAGCTCAAATTTTGCACGCATGACAACACATGAATCAATTATCAGATTCACTAATTAAGAATTAATCCATCATAATTAATTAATCAGAGTTTCATATGGGAAATTAGCTAATGAGTTCACCAAAAGATGGAGCTAGTTTCCTACTGAAGTGATTTTGTACGCTGGGTAGTACTAATACTAAAAAATAGAAAATTACAGCAGGTACATGTAAAAAATATTTAAAAAAAAAAACACACCTATATTTATATGTACTAAAAATTAAAAAAATTAATTTTCAGTTAAAAATGTTTGCCTCACTCTACAAATAAAAGCCTGGGCGCTTTCCCTCCATCGACTGAATTCTGTAATTTATATAAATTTAGTAATTGCCCACCTTTTTTTTCAAGGAAAATTTTTTTTTCTTGCTTCGTAGCTATAATGCATTTTTCATTGGAGTTTCTGTTTTTTAAAATTCGTAAGCCTTTTTTTTTAGATTGGATTGGAGATTGGAGAAAAAGATTTAGCTGAGACCTTTTGTCAAGCTTGCAATTGCCATTTCCTGTAGAAATGGTTCTGATGTGTCAGATCTTCACATTTGTAGCATTTTGCTTATCCATCTCTATGAGCTCAATGATTGTCAGCTCCTAACTATGTGAATTCAACAACTCGTTGACATAATATGACATCGCACATCATGACATATCAACTTCTAAATCTAATTGCCTTCCAAGCTTGACAACTTTTTTATCACATGAGTGACAGAAAAATCAACATTTTTAAATTGCGGAATATATTGCAAAACATAAAAAATCCTGAAATACTTTTCAATTTATAATCACCAGAAATAAGATATTATTGAAGTACAAATATTATTTTAGTGGTGGGTGGGCGCTACTAAGTACAAAAAAACTGTAAAAACACTTTATTTATTAAAAAAATTAATTTGTCACTTCTTTGTATAATATCATTTTGATATTGAGAAAAAAAACATGACTCACTTCTTTGCAAAATATTGTTAAAGACGGCTTGTGGTGACTCATCATTGAAAGGGGGTACTCCAGTCATGAACTCGTACAGGCAAACACCCAGCGCCCACCAGTCCACAGCAGGGCCATGGCCTTTTCTACAAAAACATATATAAAATATTAAATACACATACAAAGGTTAACATTTACACTCCATTGTAAATGCACATTAGTGATGGTTAAACTGTTATTTTAACAAGTTATTTTCGGTACAGTTATTTGGGATTTGTATCTGATTGTATTGATGATTGAAGATATAATTGTTATGTAGTACCGATGGTTGCCCGTAAAATTATAAAATTACAAAGAATTAATTGCCAATCATCAACGCAATCGATGCAAGTTACAAATCTCAAATAACGGTTAGTGTGTCACCGGTTAACATACATTGTCAAATATTTATCACGCAGTTTCAATTGCGAGTAAAATCTCCAGGGCACGAGCCGCAATGTACGCCGGGTACGAGAGATGACATCAAGCGACCCCGGACCGAACAAAATTTATTCACGCAAAACGCAAAAAATTCTCAACTTTGTTAGTTTTGAGATATCTTAATTTTACTTTCAGATTGTGTTCAATTTTACTCAAATTTTGATTTCCGTTCATAAAAAAAAATAGTAAACTTCTACATTACCGACCGACCTGCAATAATTCAATGTAAATTCAGACATTTCTCTAAACCTTCTATATTATTTAGCCTATACTGCATAGATAGATAGGAAATTAAATACATATACAAAAAAATTAGGTGCAATGGCCCTTAATCTGTTCAGCCAAAATGTACACTGCAAATTTTATGTAAGATAAAGCAAGAGTTAAGATAATATGCAAGAAACAATTGTTGCTTTGTTAAACTGGACTTGTATCGCAACCTTGAAACATGAGAAGTACATTCTTCCTGACACTATGATTAATAAGATATTCTGAAAAAAAAATTATTGCGTTTTTGTACAATTTCGCAAAATACAAACACAATAGTACATTATTTTCACCACTCCAGGACACACAAGTTAAGAGGTTCAATTTGTTCCGATAATACAAAATTGAAATATTTTATAATGGATAATTTTTCATTTTAGATAGACGGAAAGGGATGACTGAAAATGTCCAATTAAGATGTTACACGTAATGCTTAACAAATTATTTTGCTAATAAATCATTTCAAACTTGCCTCAAGAGAAGTTCAGGTGCTAAGTAGTCAGGTGTACCCAGGATACGCTGGTCTGACGCTTGCGGACCTCTCCTTACAGACTTGGGGGTCCTGTACGGAGTCTGTGTTACGGCTATTCCTTTAGCACCTTCTATTGGAGAAACCGCTTCCTCCTAAATAGTGAAAGAAAATTATCACCAATATACAAATAAGCTTACAGTAGTTAACATGCCACATGAGACAATAGGAGTGCTTCATTAAGTCATTGATTAAAAATTATGTATGTTATTATTACCATTTTCATACACCTTGGAGGAAAGCATTCAATGGTAGATGGTTGAACCTTCTGCGAAGCCAACTGGGAAAGGTCCGAAGGATTTGTATCATTTAAAGGAAGGTTGAATCTTGTCGCTTTGGTTAATTTGTTGGCGTCGCACAATGGTGATTTCTTAGTGGATGATACAGGTGTTGAGAATATTACTCCTGTGTTGGTGTGGGCATCGTCTTGGGAAAGCCATCTGAAAGCAAGTATGAAAGCATGTTTTGATTATTTATATATTTCTTAGTTCTACTTACGGTTGATACGGTTGTATCAACTTGTTTTACAGTAAACTTTCATCCAAACCATCAATTATTGCGTTTTCCAACAATCACACAACCCAAAAACCATAGAGTCCACAATAATCTGAATATATACATCTACACAGCGATGCTGGTTTGGTAAGCAATCCATTTAGTGGGTCCGATAGTCACTTCTGGACATTAGTTCTTCAGGGCAGCCTGCAAATACATCAAGTATACAAAAATATATAATGTAAACAGCTACCTTTTCTTCAAGACGCCCTTGAGTGGACTCTTCTTCACCGCAGTGGGACTGAGGTGCATGGCCTTCCTTTTGGGAGTGCACTCAGACAACTCCATGACCAGGATCTCTTGCGTCAGGCCCGTGTGATGGTCCCCCGCCCCTGGTTTGGTAAGATACGCAACACGGTCAGAATTCTCTTCATCGGAGACATTGCTTGTGTCTCCGAGCACACGTTTTCGTTTCATGCCACTATTAAATTAAGAGATACAAATTAATTTAATCATAAATCTTTAGAAAATGCAACTGCAAGGAGTATACAATATTTACACATCTATTTTAAAACCGTCCCCATATCAAAGCCGGAAAGCAATGTGAAAACCCAATAGACTATATGTGGGGTGCAAAGGCAGCAAAATTCAAAAAAAATTTAATGCAGTCATAAAGGACTACTTATTTATAATGTACTGAATTCGATATTTTATAGGAAACAGCCTGTAAACTTATAGGTAACATGATTTTGGAAGGGATAGACACATAAAATCTAGAATTCGGTAGATTTTAAATTAGTAATCCTCGGTGACTGCTTTCAAAATTTTCTTTAATTTTTATTTATTTTATTCAAACATTTTTTTTAATTTTTTGGATATTGCTCGACCTTTTTGCTTTTACAACCCACATATTATAATCAATGAAAATTTAAATGATTTAATAATAATCCTTTCATCATTTGACACAAAAATTACTACAATTTTTGATAGAAAAATATTGTTTAGAGGTATACAATATACCAAAAATTGTTTTTGTCTCTACTGTAAAGTTTCAGTTTTGTTTAAAAATAAACAAATAGATGGATACAGGTTAAATAAAAATCTCACCGATAGCTGTCTGGCCTTTTGAAAGATCGTACTCTGCAGAGTGGTGATGTCACATCGGATGGTTTTCTCCGGCCAGGAGAGAAAATGGCCTTTTCCTTTAAGCACATTTTGCAAGAACTAGCATTACTAGAAGCATTTGTGTCATCGGGATCTTTAAAATCTTCCGCTGTGGGCTGGGTACTGTTTGTTTGTGACGATGCTTCGTAAGGCGCTGTAGAACTCGAGCTTTCACATGTGTGGTATGAGCTCTGAGATGAAACACCCTGAAAACATGACACATAATGAGAAAAGATCATGGTGTTGATATTTTTACAAAACACAGATGGAAATGCTAATTAGTTTTACAAAAAAATCATATCATAGCAGTATTCTAAAATAACGAAATTGTTATTTAGGTGATTGTTGCTCCAATACTAAAAAATAGACCAGACATAGATTTACGACAGTCCGGCTTATTCAGTGATTACTACCCCAACGCTCAAAAATATATAGGACGTATTAATTTATGCCTGTGTAATTACTTAATGAATCTACATTTATGGCTTTGACAATCTAAGGTGAGACCTTTGGCAAGAAGTTCTGAATCTACATGGCCTAATTAGTGTGATGTTGATTGAGGGGAATGTGGGATTCATAAATAAATATCATTAAAAACCAGGGTTCGAGGATATATATCCGCGGATATATATCACAATATTTATGGCTCGATTTTTATTTTTGATATATATCCAATAAAACTTTCTACAAATGTTAATAGATGGCGCTAATTGTATTTTAAAAAATGCTACAGTTTGTTTTTTTTAACACCTGCGGTCGTTACGAGGACGTAAAATTGATCGAAATCGTAAAAACACAGGTACTGCAACAGAGAGAACGAGAACAGTACGGATAGGTCACGCGGATGATACGGGGATAATATGCGGACGCTCCGGTCACTACAGCTGCTACACACGGGTGTGGTACACTGGTAATACGTTCTAGCGGGCATAGTAGTCCATATCATGTTACTTTCCGTGCCTGACACGTTTCTATTACGGTCATGGTATGATACAGTGTAATGGGCAGAGGCCTTTAATTTGAAATTCCTGCTTATTACAAAAATAAAATAATAAAAAGTTTCAACAACTGAAGAGCATGCATGAGAGAATGTAGGTGGACAAGGCAAAATAGTGTGGCACTTAAAAAACATGAAGCACCTAATACAAAAACATGAAATCTGAAATCCACCATGTACAAATTTATTTTAAAAAAATCCCATGGATCCCATAATTATCAAAAATAAGAAAAATATGAATGTCATATTCTGCCTGCCGAAAATTTTAATGTTTACATGGTGGTAGTGGCGTTCCCGATAAAATATAACTCACATCGAGATGATTATAGATAGCAATGGAAACATGCAGATAATATCATACATTTAGAGGCGCTATATAAATTAACATAAACATTTAAATTCTGAAAAGGAATAAAATACTACCAGACTGTGTATGTTAGGGGTCGTCTCCAAGGTCATGTTTTCGGCCGACTGAAATGGCATAATACCAGACATCCTAGAATGATTCATGGAGTCGACAGAAACTCTGCTAATAAATTCATTCACAATGCTGTTTTTGAAGAGAGAATTGATACCCCGTTTGGCTGAAAATAAAATTATTTATTCAATAGATAAAAAATGTACACACAGAATAGATATCAAATCGAAGGCAATAATTATGAATGGGAATAGCTATGTGAATAATAATGTGGAAAAGTGTAGACGTGGTAGAGATTGCAGATTCATACAAGATAGACAGAGTAGTTTGTTGATCTGGTAGTTAAGGTACTTATCCAGCGATCCAGTGATCACGAGTCCGAGCCTCGTTCTATACCAGCAAGTGAGTACTATTTTTCATAGCATGAGCGTTTAGTTTTGTTTGAAAATATGTAGTAAGAATATTGTTGAATAGTATTCTGTGAACGCACTTCAATTTTCTTTTTTACAAAAATATAATTTTTTTTAGATTCAGCTAGAAAAGTACATACAATACAGTACATACAATAATTCAAAAGGGTCAAATGATCATCAATAAGACCACAAACCAATAACCAAACGAATGCAAAGAAGCATCTATCTGCCTTACAATAACAGCACAACCAATTGATGCCTGTTTAAAAATGTGATAATTTAAAATACTAACTGCTTTCTTCAAGAGTATGAAGAAGATTCTCACTGGGGTCCACAGCCATGGGCGAGCCGGTAGACGTATTGGAGCCTAGAGAGCCTTTGACGCCCCCCCCTCCTCCACAGCCCAGAGGACCCCCTGAACCGAAAGACAGATGAGATGTCAGCGACAGCAGCTGCCCTGGAGTCCTCGCGTTGAGGCTCGGTGTGCAGTTCATCAGATCTGACATTTCGAGATCTAAAAAAAAAATTATATAAGGCAAGGCAGGGCAAAAAATATTTAAAGATTCATAATAATGCAATGTCAGATTTAAGGAAAATAGGTATAGTATAACCTTGCTCAAAATCAGTGAGGGATATATTTGGTATTTGTCATGTTTACGCTACGGTCCAGTAATGGATATATTTGGCATGAAATAATCTTTGTTGTATCTCAAATGTCCTTGTACTTTATCCTAGCATTTGTGTGGCAACACCTACCTACAATTTATTTCAGTCTAAATACACACATAAGATCACACTCACTAGAGATGGGCGTTGAATGGACGGACTAGTTGAAATCAACCGTTGACGTTGCATCGACGCGTCGACGGTTTACGTTTATCGCATGGACTAGTTGAATTCGTAGACGGTGGATGGCGGACGCCGCGGACGGTGGACGATTCGAGATTCAACATGCAAAGCAACGAGCGAGAGCAAGACAAAACGTCTCCGTTTATTTCTCTCTCATCTCTCGCTGCCGACTTGTAGACGCCATAGACGGCTCGACGGGTAATTTCATTTCAACTCTAAAGTACACGATCATAGGGTGCAGATCTGTGTACACGAACTATGACAGAGATTTGAAATTTGAATGCATGCGTAGGGAGAGATAGTCTTAATAAGCTATTATCTATTATTTTTTACTTGATTTTTTGCGATGTGCACGTGCGACGTTTCGGTGAATTCCCAATTTTACACTGTATAAAATAAAACAATTCTGTTTAATTATTTTATTTTTTATTGAACTATTATTAATTAACAGGCCGGCTAGATAGTTTTCTAAAATCAATATTTTATTCGATCGATCTCGACTTCTTATATCTACCTGAAAAGGGATGGTAAAATTTAATTATTGTGTTATTTCTTTACTTTTCAACTTTAGCATATAAATGATAAACAAACTTGTAGGGAATAAAATTTTCTATACCTAACATTAATTATTATATATGTAATATAATCTTGAATTCAGGTTTAATTAATTTTTATTAAAAATTCCCTATTTTCAACTTTATAGATAAAAAATAAATCTATTATTATTTTGTTTACACCACTTTTTATTGGTTCTTTACATGTTTCGGGAACAATGTTCCTTTTCTCAGATTGAGCCTTAAACTAAAGTTGACAAATAATACAGATATATTTATTTATTAATAATTTCACCATAAAGTGAAAGCCTGACTTTGAAAGATGTGTTCTTCAATAAATTTCTAGATAACATCTCAAATGCAAAGTATTTTTAAATTATGTACCGGCAACGGTTGAGCCGTCGAGCAGCGTCACGTCGAACCGTAGACAGTTGACCATTGTCCCGATGTTTAGATAGAACGTACGCGACGTCCGCGTAACGAAGTTGACGCATCAACTAGTGGACGAATTCAACTAGTTGATCGTCTCGTCGATGGACGGACGTGGACGGTCTCGTTACGTCGACGGTAAATACGTCAATGACCCATCCCTAACACTCACACACACCACGGCAAAAAGTTTCAAATTTCAAAGTCTGACAGTGCTCAAACCTCATAGATAATTTTTTGGTCTCTTAAATTAGTAAAAATCCGTTTCAGTTAAAGAAATAGTTTGAGGTGCCGACAATCAGTAAACCGACCTCTAGTTATTTGAGATTACCGCGCCAGGTTGAAACTTAATTTGACCAGGTGATGATTGGAAAGATTAATTTACACACGACTATAAATTTTAATAAATACACCACTTAGGTGCGTATTTACACAAACAATTAGACTCGCAGCGCACTCTCCCGGTTGTGTCAAAATAAATATACTTTGCCATATGTTGACAGCAATTCTGTGTTCAAAACTATTATTAAGCCGATAGGAAAATACTTTTACATTTTATAATGAATTTTGAAATATTAAAAAAAAATCTTTTATACTCGAAACTCCCGTTTTCAGGCTGGTGGAGGAAATATCTCAAAAACTAATGAGCCGATTATGATCAAAGGTGGAGGAATATCTCAAAAACTAATAGGGCAATTATGATCAAATTTTGCACACATCTTACTAATAATGAAGATGTAGCATATGATTTTTTTTTAAATAAAATGCGCCATTTACCTACTTATTATTTTCAACTTTGATTCTTTTTAGGGAAAAACGAAACTTATTTTCAAACTGATCTCAATCGTACAAAAAAAAACTACTTTTTTTAAATTTTCTCGATCATTAAACAAAAAATAATGCCAACTTTTTATTTCACTCAAACCCTGTTGACACGAAAAAAACTAACAGCCGCGCACGTCACGGGGAAGGTCAACCAATTATTAACCAATCTTTAAGGTAAACAATGATGGTAAGCTGAATTTTTTATGATTAAGGCAGTACATTCACTGCAAATGCATATTTTGGCATTTTTTACGAAAATGTGGATTTTTATTATTCATTTATATCAGAATGTATATGATAGATTGCAATTTTTTTAGGGCGATAACTTAGATAGAACCTTTATTCTTATATAAAAGTAATAAACTAAACATTATTTACAATAATTAAGAAAAATATAGACATTAATCCACAGGCCGCGGCAAAAAAAACCTTTTTAATGTTCCCGGGCGTAAAGTGGTTCGTTTAAAATTTCTATGTAAGCATAATATGTTTTTTTATACGTATAAAGTTTACTTAATTATCTAGAATCCGTATGTAGGAAATTAAGAAATATTCAATATTAAAAAAGATATAATTTTTGAAACATGCTTAAATATTTACGTTTTTTGGTCATTTTCAAACGTTGTTTATTCATATAAAAAGTTGATTTTAAACGATATATTGTATCTATATTCGCACTTTGAGTCTTCATTCACTATTAAAAAGCTAAATTTTTTATAAAAAACACGTTAATTATTATTTTAAAATAAAAATTCTAAAGTATGAAAAACGACATCGTCAACGTCAGAATCCGTATTAGATGCCGTCTGGCCACGGTAGAGGTCAGTCGTGTTTATGTAGCCGAATATTCCTCGTCATTTATTTCACTATTCATTGTACTTTTACGCCAAGTTTGACATTTATATGAATTATTATTATATAATACGCTCAAAAGCAATTGATATCTCCCATATATTAAGGTTTTATATGGATTTTCGAACGGTTTCATCCTTTTTAAACTTTGAACATGCGTCACATGTCAGTTTCGGTATTATCCTAATTCAACAATTGTTCCAGATCATTTGAGGTATCAAGATACATACTGTACGCGCCGTGCGCATGCGCGTTCGCGTCTCCCATGTATTTATTTCTTGTTTAATATTAAAGGTATTCATTATGATATGAAAAGTATTTCAGAATTATTAATATGTTTTTTAAATTCTATTCAGTAAGTAATTATTGGACGTAAATAAAATACAGGAATTTGTCGATAGATAAAATAATACATTTTGATATACGCAGTACGCACGTGGGGCTAGGTGATTGTTTTGTATTATCATATTACGATATGCATTGATTTAAAAAGGGGTTCAGAATTATTGATTATATAATTTAAGAACCATATATTATATATATGATTCTTAAATTATTTACGGAAAATAATAAGTCGACTCAAATAATATAAGATCATTTGTCTAAAGTTAAATAAGTAAATATTTTGATACGTGAGGTACTTCTGTGGGGATGCCTGACGCGGACGAAAGCAAAGAATATATGACCATCTCTTTCTATCAAACCTTACTGTTTTAGCAACGTATGTACCATAAATATGTAACGAATGTGTAATTTTTATTCGATTTGCGCTCAGATGACATGTCGCGCACGGCTTGAAAGGACATGATCTATCGATGTAATTTGACAGCTATGCATGTTTGTGAATCGGCTGTGCCGCCTTAATAGTTTAGTCAAAAATAAATTGAATTTTAATCAATTTTTTAATGCCTCAAAGTTGGGTAACCCCTTAATCCACAACCCAGTTAACGAGTTTAGAGTCTACTATTTACTGCAACTATTCTAATTTCTATATAAAGAAAAAAATTATGACTATAATATTAAGGCTTACCTCTGTGAATTTCAATTCTGGAGAGTCCAAAATCAGTGAGCTTTACATGTCCCTGCATTGTTAGGAGCATGTTATCAGGTTTCAAATCTCTGTGGACAATGTGATGCCCGTGCAGATACTCCAGGGCCAGTATTACCTCTGCCGCATAAAATATAGCCATCGATTCTTCCAAGTATCCATAAACACCTAAAAGGGACTTCAGATCACCTCCTACCATATATTCCATAACCTGCAATCATTTAATTAATAAATTGCTAAATAATCTAAAATAACCTAAAAGTCATTGTGCTGATCACATTTAAATAATCTTCAGCAGTTTAGCAATATTTCACAATGGATAATAACATAACAACCGTTATTAAAATAATACATTTACTGAAAAGATCAGTTGTTTAACATATTGATAGACCAAACGAAATGTGCGGCTATAGTTAGTTCCAAATGTGCTAGTTACCAGATATACAGATGACGCGGACTGCAAGCAATAAAACAACTGAACACAAAATGGACTTCTTGAAAGTGCCAAAGCATTCCTTTCTGTTACAACTTGCGACACCATATTTTTATTTATCATCTCCGATTTCTTCATCACTTTAATGGCATACATTTGATCTGGATTAGTCTTCTTATATCCCAGAAACACCTTGCCAAAAGAACCTCTGCTGATTGGCTTCACTATACAAAAATCTTGTATTTCAGGTGGCTGAAATGTAAATATTGCAAAGAACTAATATTCAACGACCCATATTCAAACCATGTACAATATTTTACCTATTTCCTGTTAGAATTAAGATTTACGTTTTTTCACATTTCTTTCTAGATGTGTACATTAGACTCGACTTTACCAGTGGCGAAACAAGTTTAATTCAAGTTAAAAATTCTCAATTCAGAACAACTAATTAGTTCATAAAAGCTATTGACATCTCAAAGGCACTGAACAGAGAGCTTTTGTGCTGCAATTGAAAGTTTATTATGCCAAGAGATGATTATAAATTATCTTAATAGGTTACCTTTGTGGCAGTTGAGTTATTTTTCGTAATAGTGTTCAATTTTTGTAACAGAATACTTTCAACATCTTCTGATTTTTGAGGCGTTGAGTTCTCTTTTCCTTCACTGTTACTCTCCATTTTCTCTAGAAGATTAACTTTTGTATTATAAAATAAACCAAAATACACGAAGTAAACATACCACCATACCCATTACCACAGAATATAGACCAAAATAGAATGGCAACTGTTATTTGCAAAGTGACACCTTGCGACTATGGGAGATATTATTATTTATTTATATATTTGTCCTTTTTTTCTTTATTTATTTATTTATTCATTTAAATTAAATAAATATTTCGACCTATCCTGAAAATAGCAATATTGCTATTTCTGTATCTTGACAGTTATTGTATAACATTATAATGCTGTTAATTTTAACGTTTTAAGTTTGACAGGTTTGAAATTAACGAATTCAAATAATCAGATAAGCTCTAAAACGTAAACAAACGCTAAGTTATTCACATATTATGAATAACTTATTTTACTTTCGTTTATTTACGTTTTAGAGCTTTCTGATTGATTGAATTCATTAATTTCAAATCTGTCAAACTTAAAATGTCAAAATTAACTGCATTACAATGTTATAAAATAACTGTCAAGATACAGAAATAGCAATATTACAATTTTCAGAACACGGCTGTTTGTTTCTGAAAATGAAAATAAGGTTTAACAATAAAAGATGGTACATTTAATTAAAAATGTATTATCCGCCAATTCTATAATAAGAGTCAGAAAAAGAATTGGCAAAGAAAACTGACAATTATTTTTAAATTAGTCAATATTGTTACAGCATATTTTTTAAATTTTACACACTACCTCTCTGTAAAAGAAAAATCTCATGTTTAGAGAAGGAATATGTTTACATAATGAACATAATTTCAGATTAAAATACATGATTTTGTTTTAAAAACAATGTTCATATTTAAAATTCATTCAATTCAAAAACATAGAATTAATATTTTTTAAAATACCAAAACTCGCAAAGAAAATAAAAATTCAATATTATATATTTTGTAATTATTAATATTTTAGAAAATAAAATGTAACATTGATCAGTAAATAATTTACACCACAAGCTACCATTTTAATAGATAAAGGAAATCAATGATTTGTGATGATTATACAAAATAAGATTACACTTCGTATTCATGTGGTAGTCAATTTTCATTGCCTGTTAATATTATTACTAATATTATTTAAGTGATGTGATAAAAAATGTAACATTCAAATAATATATTTTTTAGATTCAGAATGATTGTTTTAAGTACAAATATACATTGGAAAAATTCAACAAATATTGATTTAAAAAAAACATTGCAATAAATTCCTACCCAATTCGATGTAAAATATTTGGGAGCAATTATAAATCATAAACTAAACTTTACATTGAACACAAAATATGTAACAAAAAATAGCAAAATGAATTTCACCCTTGGAAAGAATCAGAAGAGATCAAAACAGAATTGAGCAAAAATATATTATATAACGCAATAATTGTCCCCCACATCAACTACTGCGACAGTATACTATTTCTGGGTTGAAGAAGAATTGAAAAAATAACAATACTCGAAAAGAAAGCATAAAGAATTATACTAAAAATAAATCAATACACAAGAATTAAAGTGGTGCTAGAAAATTTACCAATAATAGACAAATAATTAAATTTAATTCTATTTCTACTTATGTATAAAATTAATAATGGATACAACATCTTTGAAGTATTAAGAAAAAACAAACACAAACATGACAAACATGAAACAAGAGAAGATGAAAAGATTACATTAAAAAAAAATCACAAATTTTAATCATGCACAGTGCTATATATAAAACTACTACTACAACGAAACTATACATAAAACTACCAGGGACATTAGAGATGTAAATAATATAACAACTTTAAGAGGAAACTAAAAAAATATGTGATACTTTAGTTAGAATAAAATTTTAAATAATTATATGTAATGCTGTATATATAAAGAAATATAAAATTATTATATTTCCTATTTAAAGAATAAATTTTTAAAATAATAAAAAAAGGTTAGGAATATCATCTAAATGATCAAAAGTGTGAAGATATGATAAACAGAGTACATTCTAATGGGTTGACAGTATTTTCAACGATTCTTACATACATATACATTACACATACATAATAATTATTCTGGATACACAACAAAAAAAGTATTCTTTTCAATTGTCATTTTACACTTCAATGTTCAGAATAATTATTTTCAATTAAATAAGCGTATACAAGAACAGATATCAATAAGACATCATTTACAATGCATTGCAAATAATATAACCGGTCAGTAAGATCAAGCGGTTTGAAACTAAAAAAGTAGAACAAATGATTTAATATTTTTTATGCTTATAGCGTTAAAAACCACACATATTTTTTTTAAACGTCTAATGATTTCGATACTGTATTATATCTTCATCAGGACGATCGGACAATAACTTCCATAAGTTTAATTTGTAAGGAAAAAAGGCAAACAGTGTTAATGATCTCAAAATTATACGGCTTTCTCAAAATTCACAAAGGAAACAGCCCCATCAGATCAGCAGTATCCCAATGTAATGCAATTCCCCAACATTCAAAATAACTTCAATCATTACAAAAATATTAAATAACTCCAACGTATTTAAACCAAAGTATACAATTAAAATTTCATGTAGTCAATACCTTAAAAGATATTGAATGAAAAGTTAGTATCATTTGATATTGCAAGATCATTCATTAATGTTCCCATTCAGGAAAGCAAAACACTAATTTTAGATATACTAAAAACACCAGATTTGTCGGAAGGTCTAAATGATTTATCTCTTTTATAAAACCTTGTCTCAATCAAAATATAATAAAATAGTTATATTATGCTGTACCCATTGATAAACCTTATAAGCAAATATAAGGTTTATCGATGGGTGCATGTGAGGCAATCCAAATCCTTGCAATATTCAAAAAATTCTAAAACAAATAATTGAAAATCAATTTGATAAAGAAATTTATAACGCCGATATCTCAAAACTGCATTTTTCACTTAATACACTAAAGTACTCATGGTTCGATGTTATTATGCACATTATTTTTACATTTCTAATAATATTTTACAAAGTCCACTGTCTGTGAAGCCTCTTTGTCGATGCTTACATCTGCATGGATTTTTAAGAATGCTGCTACAGACCGGTTAGGCAGCAACGCTTTCTTTCTTCTTCTTCTTGATTTTAACCTTAAAAATAATACAATCTGTTAAATTTGACAACGCTGGAAAATGACAGATGAGTGTGTCCATTTTTAACTAAATTTTATTAACAATTAAATTAAATTAATGGGTATTAACAATTAAATTAAATTAATAAGTGTGGGAGAGTGTGTCCATCTTTAATTAAATTTTATTAACATAAAAATACTTTAACTAAATTATTTATTTTGTATCTTCAAGTTTGTGTTTACTGGGGTATTATGCCGTGTTGTTACGACCTTTCGGGCCGACGTTTCGGATCCCATTGCAGGGTCCATCATCAGGGCTGATGAAATTACTTTTTAGTTTACTAGTTTAATATTTTAGTACTGTTATTTAAATTTATTTTATTCATGTTGTAAACATTTATTAATGTATGTATTGTGTATTAAAAAAAATACAACACAAGCAATCATTGTTTAAAAAATATTTAGTTATAGATTATAGTTGTATATTCTTACCCTCATCTCCTTTGCTGGAGCTGGGTTCTGAGGATTCCATTGAGATATTCATCCGTCACACCAATATTCATCTCCTTGGACTTGAATCTGTAGACATAATAATTTTACTTATCATTTACACATGTCAGTGGGAAGTTCTGTTCTTTCTAAAACCAGCAGTGAAATAATAATAACTCTTAATTCATAATTGTATGCATGTTATACAAAGATAATGATGTAATAATAATTAACCATAATTTTTTTTTGTATTTTAATCATACGGAAAACTTGGACAAATGAGTCAACAGTATTGATATTTTATGGGAAACATAGCCTGTAAATTTATAGGAAACAAGATTTTGGAAGGGATAAAATAATACATAAAATCTAGAATTCGGTTAATTTTAAATTAGTAATCCTCTGTGACTACATTCAAAACAATTTTTTGGATATTGCTGCCTTCGCTTTTATACCCTATGTAAATTAGTTTTCCTTTGTAAAATAACTTTTTCTAATAAACTTTCAAACACAATTATAATAAAACATTCCAAATATAATTAATATAAATATAAAATACAATCACTCACGTGTATTTTCGGTTTCAGTATGACAGTTCAAAAGGACGATAAAATATTTCGTTTTTGTAGGAGATATCCTTTGTGAAATGTCAATATTCAGTTTCATATCGAAACAAACATATTATCAGAGGATGTCAATGTCGGAGGCGGTGACGTGGTAGCGGGATTGTAAAAAAATAAACAAGCAAAATCGCCACAAAATAAAGACATATTTGATATTAAAAATTAAAATGGCGTCGCAAATTGTGAACAGTGTAACCAATTTGAACATTTTGCGAAACCAACATTAATACCACTACAATAAATGTTAAAATAGTTGGCAAGGGTAGGTAAGTACTGACACCAAATTAGAACCGCCGAAAAATGAAATTTAAAAGAATTCCCATAAAAGAATTGATGCCATTATAACGGAATCGAAACTTTATGGATAGAGTGCGCAGGCCCTGCGCCAGGTAAGTATGCCGTGCGGTGCATTTATCCGACTATATATTTACATTTTAGAGCCGTCTGTATGGCTGTTGCGAGCTACAGTGCTGCCATCTTTCGCGTGCGCGGCAAACTTGAAAAAACGAAACGTAAAGTAATGCACATAGCTAGATTGTATATACTCACAGAACATAGAATTATATTATACTCTAATCATATAGCAATATAATTTCTGATTTTTTCTGTGAATTTACTATTTATTAAGTTCACTAGGTTTTTTTCTAAAGGCATAATAATGATTAGTATTTAATATTTACATATAAATAATTGAATATTTTTTTAATAAAAAAATATAATAAAAAAAATATTTTTTAATTATTTTTGGATTGGAAGTGTCAATGACTGCGAAGCGGCCATTATTGCCACTCACAGGGCCCTGCAGGCAATGTTCGAGGGCCAATTTCAAACACTGATGGTCGCGCTACGGCCACCGTCGACCGCGCGGCGGCCACCATCTAGCCTAGCAGCAAGCAACTATTAGTTAACGCTCGTGTTAAATGTATTAAATCAACATAATTACCCTATAAAACCAGCCTCAGAGTGTCTTGTGATAATTATCATCAACTTGCATGCAAATATTTCATAAGTGGTTGACATTTTTAATAGAAAATTCTAATAAATCACATTTGAATCAACGCTTCCGGAGATAACAATGAGGAGAGATAATTAATTAATATAAATACGAGAGGGAAACCTCGTCTTGGTATAGTCTGGCACCATGAAGTTCTTCGTCTTCCTGTGTATTGTAGCGGCGGCAACTGCCTTCAAGGTAATTCATTTCATTACTAAAAAAAAAATATATTTTTTTAAATTTTAATAAATTATTTCAAAAAATACAATACAACATTTATAAAATAATTAGAACATTAAAAAAAAGTCTGCAGACTGCAATTGTAACCCGGTGTAAGGGAACATTAAGAAGAAAAATAAAATAAAATTAAGTCCACTAATTAACTAAGTATCGACTTTATCTCCTCCCCAACACACGTCTTTTCGGTTGTTTATGGAATAGTTTCACATTATTTATCTCCTTTATGTTATTGGAAATTCCATTATAAAAGTCGATTGCAGTATATAGGATTCCATGTTTTTCTTTATTAGTCCGCGGTACATCACTTCTTATAATATAGTCTCTTGTTCTGGTGTGTTGTCTATGTATTCTGGTAAAGGATGATGTAACATATATTCTGGTAAAGGATGATGCAACATATACATAATTTTTATTTAATTTATTTATTTATTTCTATTTAATGTTAAGTATAAAATTTTGGTTGGAGTGTGCCTGTCTCACTAGAAATATCTGTGTTGAGACAGGCATAGTTTATAATAGTATGTAGGTACAAAACATAGTAAATAGATATATTATTATAGTAGAATAATTATTTGTATTTGATTAAGCATTGTATATTTAATATAACATAATAAAGTGTTTAAAGTAACATAATATAAAATATATCATATATATGAGGTTATAGTGTGTTTGCGTAAGTGTGCCTATTTTATCTCTCCCCTTGTTTCGGATCCACTGTTTTATTTTGTATATTATGTTAGGGTTGTAAATTGTGGTTAGCCCGGATTGTTTTAATTCATCAAGCATGCAATTAAGTAATAATATTGTAATAAATCAAAATAATATGATGAGAATTTATTCGCCACATTTTTTAAATCCTCTTTCGAGAGGGAGGGGGCGGACGCATAAGAGGGTAGTTTTACAGGGTAGTCTTAGAATATTTGGTTTATCCGATCATGCCAGGTTTTTAATAAATATTTTCTTCAACACCCCTCCGAATTTGTAATCCTGTCTTGTACTACCCAGCCAGCATCCCCATACGTGGTCTGTCATTTGGCCCTTTTGATCATGACCTTTGGTGTCCTGTCATCTAGCATTATTTCAGCGTGCTCAAAATCTTTCAACTTTCAATCTTCCAATTATCAATTGGACCTACTCAATTAAATAATCTAGAAAGAAAGTATTTATGAAATTTGCATTATCATTATCATTTGGTATTTTGCATTCAAAATATGTTCATGTAACATTTTGTATTTTTATTCTTAAAGAAGGTAATCCTAGATTTAATATTCCAACGTATTTGTTTGATTTGCTCTATCGCATTCGACTCCGTTATCACGGACCTCGGTCTAGTTAAGTAGACAGTGAATATTAGGGATGGGTCGTCGACGAAACGAGACCGTCCACGTCCGTCCATCGACGAGACGATCAACTAGTTGAATCCGTCAACTTACGTTACTTACTCCGTCAACAACGTAGGGACGATGGTCAACTGTCTACGGTTCGACGCGACGCTGCTCGACGGCTCAACCGTTGGCTAATTTTATTACGTTAATTTTTAAAATTTAAAGAAGTTCGAAGGAATATAGTTTCGGGGAAAGTAAAACCGTTACTTGTGCTTATATGTAAAAAGAAATATTTTATTATTTATTTGTTTACGCACATTATAGGCTTTTACATATTGTTTTATATGCTTCTTTCTATATATAATAAAGAAAGAAGTTGGTATACACAACAATATCAGGTGTAAGCAGTAAAATATTAGTTCAATAAAAAATAAAATAATTAAACAGAATAGTTTTATTTTATACAGCGAAAAATTGGGAATTCACCGAAACGTAGCACGTGCACATCGCACAAATCAAATAAAAAATAATAGATACTAGCTTATTAAGCCTATCTCACTCATCTCACTCTACGCATGCATTCAAATTTCAAGTCTCTGTCATAGTTCGTGTACACAGGTCTGCACTCTACGGTCTTGTACTTTAGAGTTGAAATGAAATTACCCGTCGAGCCGTCTATGACGTTTATGGCGTCTATTAGTCTACAGCGAGAGATGAGAGAGAAATAAACGGAGACGTTTTGTCTTGCTCTCGCTCGTTGCTTTGCACTACGTTGAATCTCGAATCATCTACCGTCCACGGCGTCCGCCGTCCACCGTCTACGAATTCAGCTAGTCCATGCGATAAACGTAAACCGTCGACGCGTCGACGCAACGTCAACGGTTGATTTCAACTAGTCTGTCCATTCAACGCCCATCCCTAGTGAATATCTTTCACATAACACTAAACAAATAATTTAAATCACTGAAAAATTAAACAAAAAAATGCACATATGTATAATTCTGTACTCACTATGTATACTTAAATAAATAAAATATTAATATAAAAAATCCCTAAAAAAAAAAGATGCTAAACGAACAAACACGCTGTAGAGTCCAAGCGGCTGAAACGAAGTACTGGGGAGGAGTGGCAGGGGTTACGAAATAAGAAACTCGACGATCTGTGACGATCTAAGCATGAAAAAATTGAACCACTGCTACTCTTCATAGAAAAATCGCAACTCAGGTGGCTTGGGCACGTACTAAGAATGTCTGATGACCGAACTCCTAGGAAAATACTGAGTGCGATTTCTGAGGGTAGACGTCCAGTGGGCCGCCCCAGACACAGTTGGGCGAGGCAACTCCAGAAACTGTATGAGGAAAGGATGGGAATACAACGGGCGGAGGCCGCACAATCAGCGCAAGACAGGGACGAATGGACGCGCCCTGTCGATGCAACAAGTCCCCGACCCAAATAGGACAAGGGGAAGAAGATGAGCTGAGATGAAATAAGAAGTTTTACAGAGACGAAGCTATTTAAACGGAAAACTTATATCTGAAGGGACTGTTCTAGAGAGATCATTAGTCCTTGTCGTGAAATATTATACATACGTAAAAATTTGATAATGTCTGGACGTTCTTACGATGGAATTGGTGAAGGTTGCATTGTGTAGAGTAATCACTTGAGCCAGCTCATACAGGTTGTTAGCCCTAGGCCATCATATAAAAATACTTCCATACACGTTTATATATATATATAAATAGCTTCGTCTCTGTGAGACTTATATAATTTATTTAAACAAATATTGTTGTTTAGCTCAATGAGCACATAGCTAGTGGCTATAGGGTTTAAGTTTTTTAAAACTATTGATACTAATGATACATTTTTTTCTTTAGGGAGAGCCACTGATTCCAGGGATTGCCTTCCCTGAAGACATGCAAGAAAGCAGTAAGTAACAATAAAATAATAATATAATTAAATATTCACACGAAGCAAACACGTTGTGGTGAGACACAATATCTTTAAATAAAATATCACTTTGTTTGACAACAGCTTATTGAGTTATTACCAACTAGTTTCAGCTCACAGATAAGGCTTCATCAGGGTTGAATATTACTAATTAAAAACAGAATTACGAATAATCCTGAAAGCATTTCGGGAAGAAAGAGACAAAACGTCAACTTTGGTGGGATTAGGTGAATTGGAAGGGCAACGTATCTAGAATTGGGCTCCGCGATAATTCTAATTGTTTATTAAATAAATAGTTTTCATTAATTTTTAATTTTTTTTATTTCTAAGTCTTCTAATTTATTAAGACGTGTACTTATGTCATTCCTATGAAGTACATATTTTCATGTTTTTGATAAACATCAAAAACTAAAACAGTTACGTTAAAGCCAATATGATTAATAACAGATTAATTTTATGAATAGCCCGTTATTTGATATATTTCCCATTTTGGCGTTCACTTCTAAATTACATACACCATACTGTAGCCACGACCCCATTCAGAAAATGATTTGTTTGCTAGAATAAGTAATGGATAATTAGTTTGTGTCCATCCTGATGAAGATACAGTGCTATCGAAACCGGTAGATGTATAGTTACTAGTTAAGTGGTTAATAAAAAGTTGTTTAATTATTTTCAGATCGCCCTATACTTTAAAATATTGATACTTAAATATTGACACGAGATGGTAGAAGCACAAAGAATTACATGTAATCGAGGAATTTATAGCATTTTACATATTTTACAGTAAATCGGAAATTTCTGCAAAGGTCTGTGATAATATAATAGATTTGCGAAAACACGGGTCTCTATAAATACCGTAGTATCGTGCTGCGCAAACAGTTTGTTTTGACATTTAGTGGAAGCCACAGACAAAGCGACAACGACAACGAATCAAGATTAGACGACGAGCGATAAAATACGTGAGTACTTACTGGCAAGCCTAATGCAATAACCTATTCCATCAGTACATCTGACACAAGTTATTCAGAAGTGATAAATAGTGCGAATCGCGAAATTGGAGTAAAAGAACAGTGCTTCTGTTAAATACAGTACAGTACAGTAGTACAGTGATATTAGTTATTTAACTTCAAGTATTTGATTTGCCTTTCACAGTCCAGATTCCGTGACAATATTTTGTCGGCAGTCATGAAGACACCATGGGATAATAGTGCAAGGGACTTGCGCATGAACCAGGTTATTCAGTTGATGAGGTCCAACCCTAGATATCATAAGAAATGCTACGGAATCCGGTGGTGACAGATTATCCACGGTGTAATCTGCGGGATCCTTGATTATGATTATTTTTTTGTACACTGAATATAATACAACGATATAACTGTTCTAGGTGATCGCATCATCCAGGGATGGCCAGCGGAACCTGGGCAGTTCCCCCACCAGGCCTTCCTCCTCACCTCTGATGGCTCAGGCCGGTGGTCTTCTTGCGGAGGTTCCCTCATCAGCACCAGATGGGTGGTGACAGCTGCTCATTGTCTGTCTGGGTAAAACAGACGTTGAAACCATGTATAACATGACCATTGAAGGCCGGTTTTAGAAACGTCCGTTAGTTAAATTTCAGACCAAATAAACCAAATTTTATACAAATGTAATTTTTTTCGTCTTATAACAATCCGTTAGTCTAATTTTAGTAAAATTTTACCGACGGCCGAAACCAACAGTCGAACCACCAGTTTACCGTCTGCGTCGGTTAGTTGAAATTGACAGAAATATGACAGATAGACGTATTATTTTTTAAGGTTAAGTCCGTTGTCGATTTGCGTTTCATGCCGTTTGTTTAATATGTACATACATACTGTGCTGACTGCTGCTACATTTTCAAGAAAAAATGTTTTCAGATAGCGATGTCGAACTATTATTTTATTCAAATTCGTCGGATAATGAACAAACTCGACGACATAGAGTGTTCAATACACGAGTGGATTATTTTAATATTTTAGATGACTCAGATTTTATCTGCCATTTTCGCTTGTCGAAAAGGTCTGCTTAAGAACTTCTAGAAGATAATGGACAAAATTTAAAAAGGCGCACGTGTAGGAATCTGACATTATCACCAACCACTAAATTGCTTGTTGCCTTGAGATTCTATGCTCTTGGATCAATATATTATTAGCTGCTGCAGATTTTGTTAGAGAATAGATACTGCCAGTGTAGTGTTGTGGGAAGTATACCAAAAATCTGGTGTGAACGAGACATTTAAGGTTATGTTTATAGAAGTTATGTTTCGTTTCCATAGAAAAGAGATATAATTTGCCTCTGACAGTTCTAAAATCATAGACAAGAGCAGTATGATATTGCGATACTTACGGACGGTCAAAAAAGTTTTATAAGACGAGCGTCGGTAATATTTACTAACGAACGGTAATCCACTAATTGTCGATTTAATAACGGATCTTTGGTCTTTCTTTTATTTAAAAATGCATGACTATCAAGTAATACAAAAGATATGCTGGTGCAGTTAATGGTCCAACATACGTAACTCTCCAGTTGATGCAAGCGCAACAAGGGAAACGTCGAATATTTGAATCGATCACTTTAAATAAAAAAGACAACGAATCGAGTGATCTCGACTTCTGGAGTGAACGGGTGTGCTTGCCATCAATTCAAAACAGAACTCGAAATACAAGGCGCAAAAATCCCTTTGAAAATGGCCAGTGCTAAACGTCCGAAACGTATTACCTGTCATTAGAGTTTGAATAGAATTGTTTCATAGAATCATGCAGAAATACAAAAAACCTCCATTGATTATTAAAATTATAGCATCTCTCTTCAATACTTTTCATATAAATACAAGTTGTTGAATGTAAAATATTTAGACTGATAATGCCCTCATAAAATTAAAAATGAAGAACTTAAAAACAATTGTTTTTATTTCCATATATGAAAATTTCAACTAATTTATGTTAAATTGGTAACTCAATTATTATTTTCATTAAATATATATAATAGAAATGTAAAAATGTGTGCTCTAATTAAAATTAAAAAAACTGTAGATTTGGGAGACTAAACTAAAAACTGAGATGACTTGTAAAAACTGTAAAACTGAAGGGTTGGTTAAGGTAATGATACGCATGCTTATTAGCATGCTCAAAACTAGCATGCTCTAATGACTGTACACACCTGCTCGTTATAAGAATGCTTATTTTAAGAATGCTAATGAATGAGCATGCTCAAAGTTAACAATCAAACACACAGTTAAATGTGTGGGGTGTTTTTTTCTTGCCCGATTAATTTTTAATGGGAATTCCAGCGCTGTTCAAAACGCGTGGGGAAATGAGTCGTTGACCCCACATATGTTTTTTCCAGATTGAGCCAAACACAGGTGCACCTTGGAAGCACCAACTACTCTTCATCCCCGGTGAAGATAACCACTCGCAAGTTTTACATCCACCCCCATTACAACCAACCATGCGACCTTAATAACGACATCGCCTTGATTGATCTTCAAACAGACGTACAACTTTCTGGTAAGAGGCTTTCTTCTTATAGCTCAAAATTATAAAAAAATACTTAATAAATTTGAAGCTTGTATTACACATTCGAACGACTGTTAATTATGTTTAGTAATTACTTATTATATAAGACCTATATAAATCCGCCCAATCATGAAAATATATAAGACCTGTGTCCGCCCAATCATGACGTACGGTATCGAAACAAGAGCTGTCACTACCAGAACTAAAAATCTCCTAAGAACAATTATTGAGATGAAGACTCTCCAACCCATTGCGGGACTGACAATCCGAGACCGAGTAAGGAATTCTGAAATACGAAGGTCTTGTGACGTCAAGGATATTGTCCGATGGGGAAGATCTAGAAGACGTTACTGGAGAGATCATGTGGAGAGAGCTTGTCCCATGGGAGTAGTGAGCGTAGCAGCGAATAGGTAACGTCAGGTATCAGACTCCCAGTAAGACCACATAAAAGATGGCGTGATAGCTGGACATCTGTGTTCTAGGTACGGGCCCCGAGCAATGACAGGACGCAGTCCTAGATGAAGAAGAAGAAGAAGAATTATTTATTATTTCGATTTATTACATTATTTGATTTTATACTGAGACAGTCCTAATGAATTTATCAAGGTTACCATTACTAGATTATTGTTATAGATATGGATAAATTAATCACCCTAAATAGAGGAGGATAGAGGAGGAAATAGGCCACATTGCTGGATATGTACTGATGAATGAAGATGTTATAGTTTGGATATATTTAAAAAATAGGTATTCAAAACCTTGTTTTGTTGTGTTGCTGTGTGTTGAGTAGCTTGTTGGTCTTGTGGTTAGGACACTCGCCTCGTGATCCAAAAGTCGCGGGTTCGAACCTCACTCTAGACCAGCAAGTTAGTCCTATTTTCATAGCACAAGCGTTTAGCTTCGTTTGAAAATAGTAAGAATATTGATGTGAAACGTATTCCGTGTTCGCATCTCTATTTAAAAAAAAATCTCCAATATCTCGTATATGACGTATATCCACGATAATCTGTGAGTTGAGAAATTATTTTTATTTAAGTTGAGTTACACTCGTAGAAGGCTCACATGAATTAAAGACGATGCTATTTATATGAGAAACACGTATGAAGTGTCTTATACGATGCCTTAGGGCTTAAAACCTGTACGAGCTGGCTTAAGTGTCTCTAGCATAGTCCAATTCAAACATTTTAATCTGTGGATGTTCTTACGATGGAATTGGTGAATGTTGCATTGTGTAGAATGAACACTTAAGCCAGCTCATACAGGTTGTAAGCCCTGGGCCGTGGTAGAAGAGATTCACCTTAATTAAAATAAGAATCCTGCAGTCCACAAATTCAGTAATTGTGTCCTAATATGCATATAAAAATATTGTTTATTGTTTTTATATTTGTTTAAGCTAACATCCAGCCCATTCGAATCGTGAACCAAGTGAGCGACGCCTATGCTGGACGCGTGGCAGTTGTCTGTGGATTCGGCTTTATAACCGACCGTAAGTCATTTATAACAAAATACATTAAAATATATCTTCTTCTTCAACTTTGTTTAGACTCAAGACTCTGTTTGCGCGGTAGTTTCCTCTTGTGATGCTGTATTCCAGCTATCTCTCCATCGCTTTGGGGGTCTCCCTGGTGGACGCAGTCCATCTGGTACTGAGCTATGTGTGGTAAATCTTGTTTTCCTCATTCCTTGTACGTGTTGGTACCAGTATCGTCGACGCTGTCGCCCCCATCTGACCACATCTTGAAGCTCGCAGATTTCCCAGATTACTGTATTCCTCACGCGAGCATGCAGATTCCTATGTTTCATTTCAGTTGTTCTTAGCATGCTCTTTGTCTTGACAGTGTCCGCCATCGTTTCAATACCATATGTGAGGATAGGTCGCAAACAGGTCTTATGCGTACCTTGCTATCTGTTCTCATATCTTTATTCCTCCATACAACATCTCTCAGGCAGCCTGCCACAACTGAAGCCTTATCCACCTGAGGCCTAACATCTTTGGGAAGGTCACTGCCAAGGTATCTACTGGGTTACTAGTTACTGGGTTACTGGGTTACTAGTTCAATGGGCTCATCATATACTGAGATTCTGGACTCTAATCGGTCTTTTGAGAATGTCATACATTTTGTTTTCGTAAGGAGATGATCATATTATACTATATAAGATACTATATAAGATACTATTTAAGATACTATATAAGTTACTATATAAGATACTATATAAGATACAGATATATCAAATATATGTGAATGGAGAAGACGAAATAAACTTTTGTTTTATGTTTCCAAGTGTTCGGTTACATCCTGCACTAGGGCCCAAAAAACTTTTGGGCCCTAGTGCAGGATTACAGGATAGATAGTGCAGGAAACTATTTTTTCGCTACAAAATGAACGACCAAAATCTGACAAGAACATCGAATGTTAAAGATCTAGGTGTTAGATTTGTAAGCAACCTGACATTTCACGATCACATAGAGACGATCGGTGGTAATGCTTTGAGAATGTTAGGATTTGTTCTGCATACTGCCAGGGTTTTCGAGAATACCCGCGTACTGATAACTCTTTACAACTTCTTGGTGCGAAGTAGACTCGAGAGTGGCTCGATGATCTGGGGGCCACATGAGAGCAAGTACGCTCTTATGGTGGAGAAAGTCCAAAATAAGTTTCTGAGATATCTCTACACGAGAGAGTACGGGCATTATCCTTGGCTTTACCCAACCGAGTTTCTCCAGGGTATGCTTGGCTACAATAGTTTAGAGACTAGAAGGAATGTGTATTTGATTACACATTTTTATCGATTGTTGCGCGGTACGATCGACAATACTGAAATTATGCAGAGCATTGGTTTGTATGTTCCTGATAATTACCTTAGACATCGTCAGCATAGATTGTTTCACATTCCAATATACAGGACCAACCTGCCGATGGTTATGCCTGTTGGAAAAGCTACAGCTATGCTGAACAAGATCGCCTTGGATATTGATATTCCATGTATTCCATGTCCATTCCAAATAAATAAACACACAAATACACACACTCACACAAACTCACTATTGGACATGTTTTTTCTTACTTTTTTATCGATTGTATATATGTGTTTTCTTGTAATTGGCCCAAAACTCTGTACATCAATTATTGTTTTTTTCAAGATTGATTAATTATATGGCTGTAGAAAATCAATAAATGAAAATAAAAAAAAAATAAAAAAATGTGTCTAAGGGGTTTTCCGAAGTAGGATTCTCCTACACCTTTGACCAGATTGTACAGGTCATTTTTAAATGTTTAAGAATAAATATTATTATTTTAATATACAATATATATATGTGTGTGTATATATGTATATAGGTGTGTATGTGTGTGTGTATATATGTATATAGGTGTGTATGTATATGTGTATATGTATATTTTTAGATATAAATTCATAATATGTATGCATTGAACGTAAAGTTTGTAATGTACATATTATGGAATAAATTAAAATTGAATTGAATTGAATACTTTGAACAGGATTCATAAAACTTTGTGAGCATTCTTTCTAAGTCATTTTGTTTTCCGCTATGACTGTAGCGTCGTCAGCATAGCAGAGAATTCGCAGTGCTTCGTTACCAAGAGTGTACCCCAATTTGAGAGATGCAACCTCTGCAATTATTTTGTCCATTATGGAGTTAAAAAGAGTAATGAGCTTAGGTTATCTTGCGATATCAAGGCGATATTGCCTGATGCCAACTGATGTTTTTTATTCTTATTATTATTATAATCTTATTATATATATATTATTACTTGTTATTTTTAATAATAATATCCATTTTATTCAAATATATATGAATCAAAAAACAACATTAAAATATTATTTTTTTATTTACTAGGGCTTTTACAATCAAATAGGCAAAGTGTATATTTTAGGGATGGGTCGTCGACTTATTTACCGTCGACGAAACGAGACCGTCCACGTCCATCCATCGACGAGACGATCAACTAGTTGAATTCGTCAACTAGTTGACGCGTCAACTTCGTTACGCGGACGTCGCGGACGTTTATCTAAACATCGGGACGACAGTCAACTGTCTACGGTTTGACGCGACGCTGCTCGACGGCACAACCGTTGGTTATTTTTATTACGTTAATTTTTAAAATTTACAGAAGTTCGAAGGAATATAGTTTCGGGGAAAGTAAAACCGCTACTTGTGCTTATATGTAAAAAGAAATATTTTATTATTTATTTGTTTATAGGCTTTTACATATTGTTTTATATACTTCTTTCTATATATAATAAAGAAAGAAGAAGGTATACACAACAATATCAGGTGTAAGCAGTAAAATATAAATATAAACTACATATATAAGCAGTGAAAGTATCGGGTATAAGCATTAAAATATGAGTATAAAAATTAAAAATATAAAGTACAAAGCAATGTGTGTATTAAAAAATATATTAGATACACATTATTACATGTGTACAGGGTTATTTGTAAAACAATAATAACCTAGCAGGACTATATTCCTGCCTTGATTATGAGTATTATTTTTTGTAAAACGTTGGACTATCACTACACTAACTCAAATCGATTACGAAAAATTCATTCGTTTCAATACAAGTTAAAAAAAATGATAAAAACCTTTACATTTATTTATTATCTATAAATTTATAAATAAATACAGAATTTAAAAATACTTTACATTTGAGATGTTATCTAGAAATTTATTGAAGAATACATCTTTCAAAGTCAGACTTTCACTTTGTGGTGACATTATTAATAAATAAATATATCTGTATTATTTGTCAACTTTAGTTTAAGGCTCAATTTGAGAAAAGGAACATTGTTCCTGAAACATGTAAAAAACCAATAAAAAGTGGTGTAAACAAAATTATAAAAGATTTATTTTTTTATCTATAAAGTTGAAAATAGGGAATTTTTAATAAAAATTAATTAAATCTAAATTCAAGATTATATTACATATATAATAATTAATGTTGGAATCCTGAATAAGGACCATAGTTAGGTATAGAAAATTTTATTCCCTACAAGTTTGTTTATCATTTATATGCTAAAGTTGAAAAGTAAGGAAATAACACAATAATTAAATTTTAGCATCCCTTTTCAGTTAAATATATAAGAAGTCGAGATCGATCGAATAAAATATTGATTTTAGAAAAATATCTAGCCGGCCTATTAATTAATAATAGTTCAATAAAAAATAAAATAATTAAACAGAATTGTTTTATTTTATACAGCGTTAAATTGGGAATTCACCGAATCGTCGCACGTGACATCACAAAACTTCAAGTAAAAAAATAATAGATAATTGCTTATTAAGCCTATCTCGCGCTACGCATGTATTCAAATTTCAAATCTCTAGTCTTAGTTCGTGTACACAGATCTGCACTCTATGGTAGTGTACTTTATGACGTCTATGGCATCTACAAGTCGACAGCGAGAGATGAGAGAGAAATAAACGGAGACGTTTTGTCTTGGTCTCGCTCGTTGCTTTGCATTGCGTTAATCTCGAATCGTCCACCGACCACGGCGTCCGCTGTCCACCGTCTACGAATTCAACTAGTCCATGCGATAAACGTAAACGGTCGACGCGTCGATGCAACGTCAGCGGTTGATTTCAACTAGTCCGTCCATTCAACGCCCATCCCTAGCAATAAGTCTATGAACAAAATCAAACGGTATAATTGGGGCTTTTAGACGTTGTTCCTCTTCAAAAAACGTGTGCATTTTCAAGATTATTTCCCGAACACCGCTTTTAATGGTTTTTGGCATGGTGACAATCGAAAATTTTCTTAAAAAACTATCGAAACAGTCGTGAACCCCTCTGAAAACAAAGTTTGTCAAAGGTCTGTCAGCTGTAGATCCAATATGGCGTCGTTAGTTCCAAATTTGGCCATTCTTCAGATAAGTTAGGCCCGGTTGTTTCAAGTTCGATCAAAGTAAGCGGTCGATAAAAGCATAGATTTTTACGAAAACGGATCGTCTGATTGGTGGAGAACGTAAAATTTCAGTTTAAACTCTACGCTTACTTTGATCGAATTTGAAACAACCGGGCCTTAGGGCCGGTTGTTTCAAGTTGGATTAAAGTAAGTGTTCTTTAAAAGCATAGATTTTTACGTTCTCCACCAATCAGACGATCCGTTTTCGTAAAAATCTATGCTTTTCTCGACCGCTTACTTTGATCGAACTTGAAACAACCGGGCCTTAGACGGACTATACCTAGGGGAGGGCGTAACCGCGGGCACGCGTAGATCTGAGATCTCCCGGCCGGTTTATCACGCAGTGATTTTATATCACCTCAGACCCCACCCCCTACTAAGGGAGATTACGCTTATGTTTTTGTTTGTTTGAGTGTGATAGACATGGGGTAGTAGCAGGCTACGATAAGCAAGAGCGGCAGGGCGGCACAGCTTGCCGCTCACACTTCGCCGCTCGCCGCTGTTCCCGGACATTAAATTTCGCTCACCGCTCAAGCGTCTGTTTTTTTTCTGTCAATTTTTCTATGGGAAACTGTTTGCAGAGATCAAGATATTTTACGGTTTGTGTTGAAGCTCTCCTACAAAACAATGTCAGATAAGAAAAAGTTAACGGATCTCGAGTGTGAGATTTTAATATCTCAAGTGCAATGTTTGACATGTTTGTGGAATGACAGACATAATGATTTTAAAAATTGTGTGATTACGAAAAAACTGTGGGAAGAGGTTGGACAAGCAATAAATGTGTCTGGTAAGATTACTTTATTGTTTTAATCATTTTCTTAAATGTCGATAACAAATACAATTGTAAAAAAAAAGAAAATTAGCTTTTGCTTAAATAGGTCATAAATGTATTCCTTATTTCTATTGCTCCTGCGGTTGAGCTTCGATATTGCTCTGGAATGGGACCCACTGAACTTCCTAAATTCATTCGTTGTCTCTTCACGGAGAACTGATATGTAGTCCGTGTCATTAATGTCATCCCTGTCTGGCCCCCGTTGCCAAGAACCTGAAAGAAACAGGACATGATGTTTAGGTATAAAATATTTTTTTGTTATAATGATACAAATTATCTTTTTTACAGGGGACGATTGTAAAAAGAAGTGGAAGAATTTGAAAGACAGTTTCAGGAAGAGTCTTCAAACCGCGCCTGCTAAATCTGGTTCTGCCGCCAGTCCGCCACACAAAAAGTGGAAAAGTCTCATGGAATTCACCCGGGATGTAATTGTTAAATTTATTATATAAATATATGTTTTTTATATAAATATCAACATGTTTCAGAGCCCATGGCCATTTGATGTAATGGAAAAAATATTTTTTAAATGTGAACATTTTGAATACAGTGTCAAAAATTTTCAAAACATCATATGTCTTTTATTACATACCTCATTGTTACCACGAGTCTTTCTTCTGGTGTTATTTGCTATTGAAGAGACAGCCTTTTCTTTGTCAAGCGAGGGGTTACTTTCTGGAGTAAGTAATTAAAGTTTTGTATAGACATCCTTGTATATTAAAAAAATCGAGTTTCGTCGTTACTTAAATTATTAAACAAATTGTGATACTCTCCGTAAACCTTTCTACTCCTGTTTATCTGCCTCTCGCCGCTCGTATCGTAACCGGGACCTTACTCTCTATTTTCAGATAATGTTGAAAAAAGTTAAAATTTTATTTAATATACGTTTTGTTTGAAACGAAAGTTGAATTTTTTTTCAACATTGTACGAAAATATAGACTGAATTGGATGATTTAAAATAGTTAACAGAATTTTTTAGCAGATTCGACAGTATACGTGGGGACCGTCGATATATTATGTAAAAAGAAACCCGTATTTCCTTAAGCGCCTAATTTTCACCGCGCCACTCCCGCCCACTGGTGGTTACGGCAGTAGATACCGTTTTGTACCTAACAGGTGTGCACAGTAGATACGTTTTGTACCTAATAGGTGTGCACCGACACATAAAAGTAAAATGGAACGTAGAATTGAATGGAAGAAGTGGATAAAAGACAAACTGTAGATCTTGATTACTATAGTTGGTTTATTCCGATTCATCTACTTATGTTAAGTTAAATTATAATTTAAGTTTATAGAAGTACAAATAATATGTTAAATTAATTTTAGATACTACCTACCTAATTTACGCTCTATGTTTAAAAGAAAAATAAAACATTATTATAAAGTAAAAAAAAAAAAAAAGATAGCCTTAGGTGTCACATCGAAAGTAAAGGAGTTTGATGGGGGTGGCTGAGCGTGGGTGGGAGTAGATGACGAAAATGTGCTTTCAAGCTGGAACGGAAATGGGAAGACCTTGAATGCTTCAGATTCTTTCAGAATAGGCCCGCCGACTGTGTCGGTGAGTCTGGAAGGTTCCAGAAAGTTCAAAAGTTTCTCGAATGCTCTCGATGGTTCTGGAAAGAGAAAAATCAAGAAGGTTATATAAGGTTCCAAACTGAGTGTGTCGGTGAAGGTGTCTAGAAGGTTCTGAAAAAACCGGAAAACGTTTTAGAAGATTCCCAAAAGTTCTACAAGTTTCCAAACCGAGTGGCCGAGTTTGTCGGTGAGTTTCGAAAGTTCCAGAAGGTTTAAAGAAGGTTCCAGGATGCTTTAGAAAGTTCTGGATGGAGAAAGTTCTATAAAGTTCCAAAGTGAGTGGCGGAGTGTGTCGGCAAGTCTAGAAGGTTCCAAACATGCTCTAGAATAGAAAATGCTCTAGAAAGTTCTGTAAGGAGGAAGTTCTAGAAGCTTTCAGAAAGATCTATAAAGATCCATACTGAATGGCAGAGTGTGCCGGTGAATCTAGAGGTTCCAGAAAGAATTATATTGCTCTAGAAGGTTCTGGAAAGGGAAATTTGTAGAAGATTTCATAAAGTTCTATTCGGAAAGGTTCTCTCTGAAGTGTTATAATTGTGCACTAAAATATATGTTGACATTTTGGCAAGGCGAAGACGGTCCAGCAAGGCAATCCAATAACAGGTGCCGAAGCCAACAAAAAAGAGATGTCAACGCAATTCTATGCTTACCGAATTATGGTCCCGGACGAAGCCGGGCCAACCAGCTATATTCTTTAATGTGCATAAGTGGAAACCGTTTACAGGCTCATGTTGACCGATATCATGTGAGATGTGCGACTGTAAGTACAGCAACCAACAGAGCTATAGACTTCATCGATTACCAGCAATCTATCAAAAATTATAAAGAGAATCAATATTTAAGTGCATTCTATCATTGTTCATTTAAATATTTATTTTCGGTTCTATCTATCTAGAGACAAGTGAAGTCACTTGGTTAATTGACAGTCGGTATTGAATTTAGGGAAGCACTTTAATAAAAATATGCAGGATGTGAATGCGAAGATATCCTCATTATTAATTACTCACTTCTGTTTCAGTGAGCACCAAAATATTCAAGCGAATTGGTGAACAGTTCAAAAATTGAACATTTCACTTGCTTTTCTCGCTAGATCTATAGAACTTTTAGAAGTTTATTTGTCAAATAATAATGTAATAGTGACTTGATACATTTAATTATTTATTTTATTGGAAACTCTCGGAATGATATTCCTGTATACAGTAGGTACTCATGGTATATTTTTTTAATAAACCAACAGAATTGACGAATTGTTAGACCGTTTTTACAATTTAATTGCATCTTTGATACTTTTAATTTCTGAACAGAAATCTATTTGGACACTAACAAGGAGACTATCTCATTATTTATTGTTCGATTTTATTATATCAATACGCAAATAAATTGATGCACGGTTTGCTATTTTTTACAATTTAGTCTGTTTGAACATACAATAACCATTATGAAAGAAAGGAAATTTGTTACTGAGACGAAGAGTCTCTTTATGTATTGAAATAAAGCAGACATTTTATACGAACCGTACGAATGCACGTGTAGAGATTTGATTCTCGACATTTCGCTGAAGTCATTTCACACCGTCTATAGGAGAGTGATCGCTCACTGCATGGGTCAAGGTCGTATAATAGTGTGATTGCGGATATCCTTAAACAAAACCCTCACTTCCGGAATTTGTGAAGATACATATAAGAGATAGTCACTTCCTTCAGATGACGAAGAGGTATTTCGATGTAGCCCTGCTAGCAGAGTGCGGTATGAATAAAAGGAAGCTAACCGTCAAGAGAAATTTTCAAGATGAGGGAACATTTACAGAACTCGTTTGAGTCTCCAAAGCTGTCGGAAGATGTAAGTGAACTGCTGCTGCTCTTGGCCCCCAGGGAGATCAGGGAAATCCTAAATCCACAGTTAAATATGGGGAAGATTCTCTCTCTCTAGGGAAGGAAAGAACTTGCCTACTACTATGGAAAGATGTCAATATAAACACTAATGAAGATAATCACAATTTCACTTGTCTGTGGCCGCAGAACATGGCACGTTACATGGAGCTGGTAAAATAATAAAGATTTGTTATAACGCAGATATGATTAAGAATACATTAAGGAATGGTGAAAGACCATTACATTTAGCGGCTTCTAGAAGTAGTGATCATAATGATTTAAGACAATGCTCAAGATACCCGTTGTACATCATTGTACTTCGCTATGGAGAACAGCCATGAAGATAAAGTTAAGACCATATTGAAAAGTTGTGCTTTTTTATTATTGGCGATCATAAAACTAACTAGACACTGCTGGACAAGGCAATGACCACAAAAGAATTGCCAAGCTTCTAAAACTGACGTTAATGCAGGCAAATGTGACCGCACAACTCCAGTTATGTCAGCGCAAGGGGTTACTTATTGAGTTGTTTTTGTTTGTTTTTTCTAATAATTCAAAGTGGTTGATAATAATAACTGTACAGTACCTCACCGGGGTGTAAAGTGTAGCCACAATGATCTTGTATGATTTTTAATTGAAAGGGAATTCCAAATTTGTCATAAACTGGGTATGATTCCATTGTATTCGACTGCATATTTTGCTGGAAAAAACCCCTTTGTGCTAACATCAACAAGTTATGATTTCTGCATCCGATGATAAATCAACAGCTTAGCATTCCAGTGCCTGCAAGAGAAATTAAGGTGTTTCAGAAGCTTTAATAAAAAGAGGAGAACATTTGGATGCTGTGAATGTATATCGTGTCTCCACACCTATGCACAAAGTCACATAGTCCAACTTTTAATGAAGTATGGAGCTAATGTCAGTGAGAAGAATGCATTTAATAGTGCGCATTACAAATAGCCTCAGTTTAAATAAAATAAAATAATGATGTTACAATAAGTTACATTTTATTGGATTTGGTTACACTTCATTGTATGTGGCTGCAGAAGTTTGAGTTTCCTGGATATTCTGCCGTGTTTCTACAATTTTTCTGGCCGACATTTCGGATCCCATTGCAGGGTCCATTATTAGGGCTGATGTTCTGTTATATGTTTTGATGGTGTTCTGGCAATACCTAATGTATCGAAAGCGGGGAACCTTTAAAACCTACAAACATTTTTACAAGACAGCAGTTAAGATTTTGGTAACACAAGTGATAAAGAACTTCTTTGTCACTCTATGCTGAGCGATAAAAAATATTTATCAAGGAAATTTCTAAATTCTGATAAAGAAAGGCGCTGTTATCTACAATTTTGCATTTCTGGATGCAGAGGTGTAGCCGAAGCTTTATTAATTAATAAAAATATTGAAATTGTTCTTAAAACACAATGGGCATACCTTTTTGCACTATTAGGCTGCACATGGGAATTAGAATATAGGCAAAGCACTGAAAAAAAGGAGTTGGGATTGATTCAGAAACTTACATATAATAAAGTTACACACTTATCAATTGTACAAGGGCGAATTTGTATCGTCCGCTATATTCAGGGGGGTCGCACAGTGGCCTTTTAGAATTAAAAAATGCAACCAGGCAACGAATGAGCAGGACCAATAAAGGAGCTATAGCTTATAAAATGATAGCGGGTAAGCAGCGGGATCGTTTAGTATAAATTGCTATCAAAAAGTTTACGATCTCAATGCCTTCCAGAGGCCATTCTGTTATTGTTGAAATTTTAATTAAATTGTGAGTCAAACATAATGTTATTAGCCATCCCAAACTCAGACTCAAAAAAGCATTTTGTTTATTCACACCACACTCTTCTCCTTAATTAATAAAAAAATGTTTCTACTTTTTCAAGAAAAAAAAAACACATACATCATTCATAATATAATTTGAAAAATTTCAAAACTTATATAATTACAACTAAGTATTATGGCTTTTACAAAGGGATAAAATATGTACGTGGACGATAAAAAATTTGATAGCACTGAAATTGAAAATATAACTAAATTTGTGAATGACATCATAGGTCGAGTGTTTTGATTCAATTTTATTGTACTTTTTATGTTAGTTTAATGTCAAGACGTTGGTCATTCGAGCCTGTATAAGTATAATATACCTACACTAAGTGCACTAGAATGTGATATTATTGCTTTATAGTAGATATTTCTTCTTTTAGAGATAAAAACAATTATATAAAGATGTTGTTTAATCTTATTTTGTTTATCATTTGTAAACATACATAGTTCTTCAAAGATATTTTTTCATACCATAATTTTCAGTGTTTAATAGAATGTGATCTGTGCAGGATTTGAGCACCAGCATTTCCGAAATAGACTGGAATATCCTGATTTTATTGGTGGCCCTAAAATGTGCTTTTAAAATTTTTTATATTGTAAATAAACTGAAGGATTGACTCGGAGGATAGCTTCGACACGCTACTGTCGTCATTCGGTCAACACACCAGGAACAGCCGATCCGTAGAGGTTTGGGCTCCTGGCACGTAGTTGACGAAATAAATATTTATCTATACACATATTACATTATTATAAGTATATTATATATTAACAAAGGACCAAGACAGAATCATATACTTCCAATATTCATCAACCTTTTACATCCGCTGCTGAAATAAAAATGCGCATTCCGGTGCTGTTAACTCTGTATACATGCAGCTTTTTGCAACTTTTAACTTTTTAATCATTAAGAGTCCAAAACTTCCTTGTGGTCCAAAGTGGGGTATCAAAACATCCCAGATCATATTTATATAAACGATAATAAAAAGTTTGCGATGGGCAACGCAATCCAACAACCTCGCCGGACGTCTCTTGTCCGAATGCCCAAATTAATGCTTGTACGTTAACAAACAAGTGACAAAACATTAACAAACGTGCAGCGCAGCATAGCTGTCTCCCTCGTTTGCATGTGTGGTATGGGGTTATCCACTGCATTAGTTAGAGTGAAACAAGTAATAAGCCCAATAACTAAAAGATCCTTTTTAAGAACTCTCCACTTTGGAAAGAAGACTTGGAAAAGCAACCTTATTAAGGGGGAAGATGGTAAAATATTATTTGTAATAAATAAGATACCTGGAAATGCTATAAAATGGAAAAAATGGAACCAACATGGAGATCTTCATAGAGCATGAAACTAATACACATGCAGATGACTTGGGTGATCCAATCATCAGAGAAGAATATTTGAATACGCATTCAACCTTCAAGATAGAAAAACATCAGGAGTTAATGAAATACCTACTGAGCTAATTAAATCAGTAGGTAATGGCAATACGGAAGCTCAGTATAAATTGGTTAACATGATATATATGAAACAGGAATAATTCCAGATGATTTCAAAAAGTGCATGATTGTTACTCTACCCAAAAAACTTGGGACAGCCAAATGTGAACAAATCGTTTTGGAAAGAATCAAGACAATCCTTATTCCAGTCCGATTTGGATTTAGAAAAGGAATGGGAACCAGGGAGGCTATTCTAACCCCACATGTTATAATATCAATCAGAAATAAAACAAAATAAACCAAAACACATATATTGCATTTGTAAATATAGAGAAAAGAGACAAAGTGGAATGGAAAAAGCTATTCGAGGTAGTGAGAAGGATTGGTATAAATAGAGATAGACAAATCGTACAAAGTGTACAAAACGAAGTCGCCATAATGAGATGTGGAAATGCCGAAAAAGGAGCAAATATAAGACAAGTAGTGAGACAAGGGTGCTCTTTTGTTTAATTTATACCCACATTAAAAAGTATATTGCTTATTACTCCACTTTAAAAAATATAAATGTCTTATTACCAGCTATAAATATCGCTCTTTGTGCGCTATTTTACACACTTTTTCAGTTATATTTTCAACACTACTATACACCTTGTGTATAGTAGTGTTGAAAATATGTTAAATGTGTTAGTCTATGAGACTCTTCAACCAATATTTAGAGGGCAGTTAAACTCCAAAAGGATTGGAAAAGAGCTGTAATCATGCTAGATAGAAAGAGTGAGGTTGACAACGAAAGAAAAAGTGTGGGATATACAAGGATCATTCATGAGTGGAAGAGGATGCATGGACCAGACTCTTCTACGTGGCGTTCGATCCTCTTTGCCTACCTGCCTACTCCTGCGGAAAACGGCGTGATGGTTAGTTAGTTAGTTAAAGCACGAAGTGCCAAAAATAATTATTTTTGGCACTTCGTGCTTTATTAATTTCTGGTATTCATATATTAATAATGTAGGTATATTATATGAATTGAAGTGGTGTATTGTATTCATTAAATAGGTGCAATATATACATATTGCACTGTATTGTACCACACATCCATAATCTGTGTGCTATACTGATTGTAACTAGCACAAAATAATATTGCAAATAAAACACAAAATACTATATTAGATTTAAAAATACATATTTGCAAAAAAATCTTGATACCAAATTCGCAAATGTATCAAAACTGTGAGGTATTGATAATACAGACAAAAAATTTCATAGTTAATCCGAAAAAGTACTTGGGGTATCAATACTTTTATAAATACAATACTTTTCCACCTATACTACTCATGAGCAAAATACTTTTCTTTATTTGATACCGCTTCCCTAAAGGATGGATCAGTCGACTGAACGAAACTTCCCATCAATAATGTCATCTGCTAGTATGAAAGCTTCGGGAACCTACCAGGCTTTCGTGGCATTGAGTGGAGTTTTTATCAATTACCTACTTATTTTTTGGATTTCCTGTGGTAAAGTGTGCTTTATGGGAGGCCTGCAGAAATTTTTCTGGTTATTGATTTTGATGTGCGTACATAAATATTCTTGCTAATATTCTATTAATGAATTATGAGTACATTTGCTACCATTTTTAAGTATAATTGGGCTCGAATTTCAGTACCTATTCGTGGATTCAGGTTAATCGTAGGATAGAAATTGTTTTTCACAAGTCAATTGTAGTGATAAGTGGCACCATTCCTGAATACACTTTGACTCCATTATAGGAAGTGGTGGAATTAAAATATGTTGGCGTAATACAATTTGATTAAAATTCAATCACGTGCCACACATAAAGTATTCTTTCTGCAAATCTGTTACTTGAGCTTAGATATTTTTTTAATCAATAAACCTTTTTAACTGAAATTCTAAACGACACATTACTTTATAAAGCTTTAAAATACGCAATACTAGTTTATAATTTCAGAAAAAAGGTTAATTAATAAAAAAATACGATCTAAGCTCTCTCCTGCAAAGTAACAGATTTTTAGGATGGCAGTTTTCCCGATTCCCATTTTAGAAGACCTTTTAGGGCCGGTTGTTTCAAGTTCGATCAAAGTCTCCGTCGTCCGTCTAACTTATCTGAAGAATGGCCAAATTTGGAACTAACGACGCCATATTGGATTATCTACAGCTGACAGACCTTTGACAGACTTTGTTTACAGAGAGGTTCACGACTGTTTCGATAGTTTTTTAAGAACATTTTAGATTGTCACCATGCCAAAAACCATTAAAAGCGGTGTTCGGGAAATAATCTTGAAAATGCACACGTTTTTTGAAGAGGAACAACGTCTAAAAGCCCCAATTGTACCGTTTGATTTTGTTCATAGACTTATTGCCGCCACTTCAGGTTAATGCTGCCATGCAATTATAATGATTTTTCCCATACATAGTTTTTTATTTACTATTATACAATTTCTTCAGGTATTTCTGAATCGGCAATTTACAAAATAGTTAAAGAAGGTAAAGTGGCCGTGGAAATGGGCATTAAAATATCTACACCCGGAAAAAAAGAACAAGGATAAGTGGAAAAATTGAATTAGAAGCCGTAAGATGAGAAAAGTTTTAGAACATATTTTATTCGATAATTTTTTACATAGTTAACGACATTTGTATAAACATCTTTTTTCAAAAATAAACTTTTTTATTTATGCACATTAAAGACTGGTTGCATCAACTTACTTTATAGCAATAGTTCATTTAAAACATAGATTTTTACGAGAGCAAGTTGTTTGATCGGTGGAAAATGCAAAATATCTATGCTTTGAACGAAAGATTACTATAAACCAAGTTGATACAACGGCCCTAAACCGATTGATACTTAGGTGTTACTGAGTTAAACATGGTGGTCATGATCATTAGGTATGAGACACCGAATAAAACCGGCGCCACAAATCTTCCGCCGCGTCTCTTCTGTCGTGGAACATCGCTACATTTCTTTCCATAATATGCGCTTATTAAACACATACGCGGATGATCGGTCGATTATACTTTGCCGATTTGGCGCAACGGAAAAAACGCGGCAGATCTGCGTAATGTGGCGCCGGCCTAAAAGAATTATTATCCTGAAAATTGTATTTTTCTTTGAAAAAACGCCATGACGTTGTGTATTTTACTAAATTTATTTGTACGTTAGTTTACTCGTGTCCTGCACGAATTTGTAACAGATTTTTAGGATGGCAGTTTTCCCGATTCCCATTTTAGAAGACCTTTTACCATTACAAGTTACAAAATATTTTCAAGGATCATCTCACGTACGCGCCCCTTGTTACAACTTTCACATGAGAACACAACAAAATGCCAGTGAAAACATGATTCTCCGTAACCCGATGGTCATATCATAATTATAAAACATTTCATTTAAATTCTTAAAACTATAACCTAATAGTAAGTAGGAGTCGATGCAGAATAATGTAATTCCAGTTGTAACTTTTACCACTGGGCACACAGGGCGCGGTAATCTTTGCAGCTGTCATCGACCCAGTTTTATCTATGGTTAGCCACCACTAAATTTCGTGTCTTCGTACTTTATTTTGGATTTATTGAAACGTGGGACGTACAAATATCATGGAATATGATGTGCCTCTCATTAAGCTTGAACCGGATCTTAGCGCCGATGAAGCAGACGGCGATGAAACGTCTTTCTCCACTGCAAAAGTAAAGACGGAGGTTTCTTTCCCACAAGTCTTTGAAAATGTCTGTGTTAAGATGGAAGAGGATCCTGCTAGTGTGCATCTCCCTGTCAAGCCTAATCCAGTGTCTCCAGCTCAAGGCAGCGAAGAAAAAGGCGATGGAGTCCTGCGTACTGATGTAGAAGTATCGCTTCCTGATGTAAAGCAGGAATGTTCGGAGTACTCCAGGAAGGTCGACCAGCACAACAGTAAGGAGTTGGTTTCCTTGAATTATTATTTTTTGTATGTACATTTGTGTTTATAAAGGGTTACGGCGGTACCGCGACATAGACATTCCACTTCTTATTGGGTGGTTCTATTTTTTATTGATGTGTAAAACGTCTTTGCTCTCGGTATGGGGAAAATTGAGCGTCAGGCCGTCAGACGTTAGTCCCGTCTATGTACCTGTGTATATGTATGTGTGAGGCATTCACATAAACATTATTAATGATTAATTATATTACATTTAATTGTAATTAACAGTTTTCAATTATTTTACTAAATATTTATATTGTGATAGCTTGAAAAACGTAGTATGCAGTGCGCTATTTTGCCTTTGCCTTTGTCAAAAAATAAACAAATCGTATGATTTTTTTTAATGAAATGAGGTGTACAGATTACTTTTTATTTTTTTTCGAATGTTAATTTAACAATCGAAAAAAGAAAAAGAAAGGAAAATAATGTTTTTTATTTTCATACATCAATTTTATTTTTTGCAGACTTTTTTAAAATCATTTAAATATATAATAAAAAAACATTTAAATACATTTTTGGACATGACTACTTTATGGGATCTCCCCGGAAGTTCACTATTTTGAACCGCGGCAAGTGAGTGGTTAAAGAATGATGTATAGATAGATAGATAGATGTACGGAAGAAAATTTCCGACCCAAAATTTATTGCTTAAAATGTTCCATAAAGCCAGGAGTTAACATGTGAGATTAGGTTTGTAACATGAAGAAGCGAAGTGTAATTCTGGTTTATTCGGAGATAATGTAGTAAGCCTAGCATCTCTAGCAAATCTACATGTAATTTCCTTATGCCGCGAGCGCTTGCAATGCAACCTGGAGAGAGAGTAAGATGGCCTATCTCCCGTTGCGCTTGTCAACAATCTCACAGAAACTCAACAATTACAGTGGGGTTCACGAAGAGAACGGGATCCAAACGGTAGGGTACAACGGATTTAAAAAATATATTTACGTTGCAGATCTCTCGAGAATACAAGACTCTGTCTCGGAAAACCCAACTGTGTCTTCACCAGCCCCTGAAAAGGAGCCAGAGTTGCAGACCGTAGCTAATGCTGAAAAATCTTCAAGAATGTGCACGCTTCCTCCCGCTGATAAGAAGATGTTTTCATGTTCTCAGTGCCCATACACGAGCAAGCAGAAGGCTTCTTTAAGAGTCCACGAGGTCTCGCATACTGGGGAGAAACTTTTTTCATGTTTAGAGTGCAGTTATTCGTGCAATCGTAAATCAAGCTTAACAGAGCATGTGCTCTCGCACACTGGGAAAAAACTTTTTTCGTGTTCTCAATGCAGTTATTCGTGCAATCAGAAGTCAGGCCTAAATAGACACGCTCTTACACATAATGCGGAGAAACCGTTTTCATGTTTGCAGTGTAATTATTCATGCAATCAGAAATCAAACTTAAAATTACACGCTCTTAAGCACACTGGAGAAAAACAATTTTCGTGCTTACAGTGTAATTATTCATGCAATCAAAAATCCTCCTTAAAAGTACACGTACTTAAGCATACCGGAGAAAAATTATTTTCTTGTTCTCAATGCAGTTATGCGTGTAATCTGAAATCAAACTTGAAAACTCACTCTCTTACGCACATTCTAGAGAAACCGTTTTCATGTTCACAGTGCAATTATTTTTACAATCATAGTTCATCCTTAAAAAGACATCTGCTTTCGCATAATAAAGATAAATTATTTTCATGTTCGCAGTGCAATTATTCGTGCAATCAGAAGTCAAATTTAAAAAGACACACTCTCAAGCACTCTGGGGAAAAACTTCTTTCATGTCTACAGTGTAATTATTCCTGCAATCTTAAATCAACCTTAAAATTACACGTTCTTAAACACACCGGAGAAAAACTATTTTCATGTACGCATTGTAGTTATTCTTGCAATCAGAAATCAAACCTAAAAATTCATGTGCTAAAGCACACTGGAGAAAAACCATTTTCATGTTCACAGTGCAATTATTCATGCAATCGGAAATTAAGATTACAAACACACTTGCTTACACACAAACCAGAGGAACCGCATCCATGTACATAGTGCGCTTATACGTGCAATCCAAAAACACATTTTAAAGTGCATTTGCTTTCACACACCGGAAAATCTTTTATTATAAGTGACCATACGTAAAACCATAGTGAAAAAAGCGTTTTTAGTGTAATAATACAATCAACTTGTGTAGTGCTTCTGTAAAATTACATTTGCTTATACATTTTAAACTGTTGCAGTCATTAATACGACTGAAAATTAGTATGAGCTTACTGAGGGGGAACCGCTTGCGTAGTCACACTACACTTATATATTGTCTTTATTAATCAATAAAGAGGAGTTCAACCTAATATACCAATAATCAGTTAAATTGTAAAAATACCTGTGTTTAAAAAGAAATAAGAAAATAAATATCCCAACATTAAAATCAAATTATCAGGAACCTTTTGGAATTATATGGAACCATAAAGCATACAAAACATCATATATACTCGATGTTTACTAAAATGTATAAATTCCCTAACTTAACTTAAGAGAATAATGTACCAGTCCGAAGATGCCCATGATAGGCTGAAACCGATTCGGTCAAATTCAATAAATAGAGGAAAAAGTTCAAAAGTGTTTTAATTTAATTATTTAAATAAAATTCCACCAAGAGCTAAAAACTTCAAAATTAGAGAATATTCGCACATGATTTAAGTGCAGTGATGACGACGCAAGTCAACCAAAATGTACGCGATGCGAGTCGCCGCGTACGGGGGGATGAGTGAATGGAAGGAGTATACGGGAATTAAAGGGATGTCGAAACTTACCGGCGTGCTCCTTCCTCCTTGTTCCTGGTATGGTCTTGATTAATGGTTCACTAAAACACTATTTAGTGACGAACACTTCTGACTACAACTTGTAAAACGCACTTTGCGATACTGAGGACAGTGCGACAACTTGTGACCCGCACTATCGAAAACGACAACGAAGTTAAATTATAATATCAGTATACTTATTGATGCTACTAAAACTCCAATGCAATAGAAAAATTATAGATTTTCCTTAAGCCAGGACGATTCAATACTTTTTTAATGTTTACTATTTTTATAGTTTGATTTATGAGTTATTTTTTCGCGATTAAATTTCATGTTAATATTTTTCATATTCCATTTTTGGCAAAATGACGACATAAAAGTAATTCACTCATATGAATATAGAGGTCGGTTTTAGAATTTAAGAATATTATTGGTTCCAATTTAAGATTTGAAAATTTTCAAGTTGATGCGACCGCATGTGACGTTCCGCATCGCGTCCTTTTTTTTATTATTAGAAAATAAGCTTCGTTATAAATAGGTTATGATTAATTTTTTAATTTTGCTCAGCACCGTGGTGTCAACCTGCACCAGTGAATGGTACCCACTGCTTACCCAGGACCGTTCTAAGAGCAAAAGCTTCCTTATCGGTCCTACTCAATCTTCTCCAGGATGACAATTTTTTAAATACTGCTTTGCAAGACCGCGCCACCTCGCATCGGTTATATAAACCACCACGGGACCGCACGGCCGCAGAAACAAAGCATTCACTGTACCCACCGTGAAATAATTCTTTATTTAAAAAATAAAAAAATTTACATGGAATAAAACAAAACAAAATATCAACTCATATATAGTGTAACTCAAAAATAAAACACAAAGGAAATCATAAGTAAAACAAAACAGAATTGAATACAGTGTTAAAACATAATAAATAATAGCAACAATTATAAGGAAATTAAAGAAAAGTCCCACGGTGGCGGCAGTGGATGGCTGATGGATGAGAACCGACAGTAAAACATATACTCAGGGCAGGAGCTGCACTCAACAGAAGGAAAAATTACCTTCTGCCCGTAAACAATAATAAACTAAATTAAAAATACGAAAAAAATATAACTCTATGATCTCCTCAGGATCTCCCAGCAGGCCATCCACTTCCCGACAAAAGATCGGAAACATCCGAAGTGCCTTTCATTCCTTACCAGGACGTCGTTTGAAGGACGACGCCCTGGTACTAAAAACACCCCATTCTCATTCAAACCCTCTATCAAATCCTCTCTCGCGTCAGACATAACCATGCGCATTCCCAGAGGATATGTTCCACCGTCTGGGCCACCTGGCCGCATAGGTACACACCACGGGTCATCGGAGAGTCCAAGATCGAAAAGCTTCGATCTAAACTCTCCATAACCCGATAGCATTTGCACCGTGTAGTGGTCCAGCGTCGGAAAATACCCGCTGCCTTGTTCCTTCACCAAGGTTGTCAACTGCACCGCAAGAGGTCGGTAGAAGTGTCAGCGCGTGGTGCGAGGAGGCTACCCCCCCCCCCCCCCTTCAACGAGTACACAGAGAAATGAGGCCGTGCGCCCAAGCCCCGGCCCCCCGTTCAGCCCTTTCGGTGGAGGGCACTCTAGCCGCCGCCACAGGTTTTTCGAGAACGCTGATCGGCGCCATCATCGTCGCTTGAGTAGAAGGCGGCCTGCAGCGCCTCGAACCACCCAGGCGATGGCCGTTTCACCTCGGCGGGCTCCCGAAGAACGCCTTCCTACGGCTCGTTGGCGACCGGAAGACCGACGCCACGTGCTCCCGCGACCTGGACCACGTGCGTTCCCCGCGGATTTCCGCGACCAACGTGGCTTGGTATGCAGAACCATTCGCAGTTTTTTTACGACCGCGGCCACGAGGGTCTCCGATAGTCAACATGTGTTTTTTTATTGTGACGTTTTTGAACTGAATGTGAAAGGACACGACGGACTTATGTGGGGGAGCGGGCGGACTGATTATATTTTGGCTAAGATTAGTTACAAAGTTAGTAATAGTGTTTTAGAACGTAAGTTTTGACTGTGTTTTTTGGTAATAAATGTGTATATAGTATCATAGTGTTTTGAAACTCCCGCTACTTTCCTTGACATTCCATTGAAAAGGTCGCTTTGCACATTGCTTCGCATAATCTGCACCTCACGCGGATTATTCGGGCCTTAAGCATCCCTATCAACCTTACTCAAATAGTAAGTAGGAATGGATGGAGAATAATAATCCAATCGTAATTTTTACATCTGGGCACACAGGGCGCGGTAATTCTTGCCCACTTTTATCTATGGTTATTCACCATTTCGTGTATTCATATGATTAATTTATTTTGGATTTATTGAAAACTGGCATATACAATCATGGAATATGATGTCCCTCTCCTTAAGCTTGAGCTGGATCTTAGCGGCAATGAAGCAGACGGTGATGAAACGTTATTCTCTACTGCAAAAGTAAAGACAGAGGTTTCTTTACCACAAATCTTTGAAAATGTCTGTGTTAAAATGGAAGAGAATCCTGCTGGTGTGCATCTCCCTGTCGTCAAGCCTGAACCAGGGTCTCCAGCTCAAGGCAGCGAAGAAGAATGTGGTGGAGTCCTGCGTAATGATGTAGATATGTCGCTTCGTGATGTAAAGCAGGAATGTTCGGAGCCCTCCGGGAAGGCCGACCAGCACAACGGTAGGGCGTTGGTTAAATTTAATGTATTTTATTTTCACCGCCCTGGTGGGCTTTACACATACAGTACAAGTATTTTATACATACCGAACACTACATTTAAAAAAAAGAGAGAAACGATAAATAGTTTAAAAAGATCTTTTTAAAAATACACAGAAATAAATAATAAAAAGTAAGAACATATTTAAAAAATAATAAATCATAAAAACACTTTTTCAAGTGTATGTTTTTAGGTAAGTATTGCAAAAATACTTCTGGGACATTCTGCCGTATTTCTACGATGTTTCGGAACCTGTTGCAGGCTCCATCATCAAGACTGTTGTGTGACAGTGCATGCGGCGCGTTTTTATATAGTTGCGTCCCTCCACATTGCTGGTGAAATACATAACCACACATTTGACATTAAAGTTCATTACAAAATTCTCGTAGCGCAGTAGGTATGACACCGGCTTCCCACACCGAGGGTTCCGGGTTCGATTCCCAGTGAGGTCACAATTTTAATCAGTGATTTTCTCAAGCCTGGGTGTTTTGTGATGTATTTCGCTTCTGTAATTGGGCCTCCCGGCCTGTTGAAGCGTAAAAAAAATAATGTATTCATTCATCGTCGAGGGTTTCGCCGTATAGTTTAGATTTAAAAGTAAAACCATGATTCGGGTGCTGATTGCTTGAAAGTTCCAGTTATTCGAGTACCGGATAAGTGAGATTTACGGTATTATTATTTTTATTACACAAAATCTATATTCTTTACAGATTCTGCTTCGACAGACTCAACTCAACCTCGGAATATTCCTGGTAAGAAGCCAGAATTGGAGACCAGGAACAAACGTCTTTCATATGCTTTCACTGCAGTGAAAATGTTTGCTTGTTCGCAGTGCAATTATATCAGTAGTGATAATTACAACTTAAGACGGCACATGGTTTCTCATACTAAAGAGAAACCATTTTCATGTTCAAGGTGCTTCTACACTTGTAAAAGGAAAGGTGATTTAAGAAGCCATGAACTCACTCACACTGGGAAGAGGAAGTTTCCATGTTCACAGTGCTCTTACACCTATAATCACAGACACAGCTTGAGAACCCACATGCTCACTCACAGTGGGGAGAAACCATTTTCATGTTCACAGTGCACTTATATGTGTAATCAGAAAGGCAACTTGATAATGCATATGCGTACTCACACCGGGGATAAGCCATTTTCATGTTCAGAGTGCACTTATTTCTGTAAACTGAAAGGCACCTTAAGAATGCATATGCTTACTCACACTGACGACAAACCATTTTCATGTTCGTACTGCGTTTATAAGTGTAATCGGAAAGGCAGCCTGAAAAGGCATTTGCTTACTCACAATGGAGAGAAACCTTTATCTGTGCCGAATGCAACTTCGAATGTGTTACATAAGAAAATTATGCAATCAATATGAATAAGCAGACACGATTCAAATGACTCTGCTTCTGTGTTCTAGCACCGCGTTGCTGACAATATGGCGCTTATCATGGTCTAAGGCCGACAAAGCGGCTGCTCTGCGAGCATCCCGGCCACGAGTTACTTGGTCTTTGGGGGGCTTTAGGCAGTCTTTTCGCGTTTTTACACCGTTTTTCTTTTCACTTCAGTTCACACTCGAAGCTATCCATTGTCGGCAGGAGCTTTATCCTGGACTTTAAATCTTACTGTCGAGACACGTAAATTATTGGATTGATAAAATATTAACAAACTCTGAATATATGTTTATAATACATTACAAATACTCACACTTTGTACTATTAGGGTCAATTATGAGTAGTTGATGGTCTGTTTGTTAAAAAATAAAATAAATATTTATTCAAAGATGTCCCAGTAAAAAAAACATGAAAGACGACATCAGATACTTTCAATATTTCTTTGTGATTTAGATTTATCTTTACTAGTGCCGGGATCAATTACATACGCCCCCGAAATCTTTATTGTATTCAAAAAAATTGATACTCCTATAGATTTTGGCGAAATCGTAATTTATATGATTTTCCGCCTAGGAGATTTTGGAAAATATATTTTAAAAAATTAAAGAATATTTTATGAACCTGAAAAAATGCAGGGATGGTATGGAACATGAGTCTGAGATATAATTACTTAAACTTAATATTTTAAATTATAGAAGTATATTTTGGTTTTATTTTTCTGTGTATGCAATAAATATTTATTGAATTGAATTTAAATATATTGTATTTTTTCGGGGATAATATACCATCACGCCGTTTCCCCTCCAGGGTTGGCAGAGAGGATAGAGCGCCACATTCCTCTGTCCTGACACACAACCCTCGCCTCATCCACATTCATACATCTTCTCATACAAGCTCGACGTTCATTCCATGCTTTACCTTTTCACTCGCTCAACATGCCCAAACCATCTGAGCGATCCTTTTTTTCGATTTATCCATTCAAGTATAATATCTAAAAATTTACACGCCATGAAAATTGATGTTATATTTAAAAATTGTAAGTTTTATTTGTATTATATTTTTGTAAAATAAATAAACTTATTTGGAGTACTCGTTTTGTTTTAAAGGTCATTGTTTAGCAATATCTGTGGTTGAAGAGCCGTTATCCCTCCAAGCATGAAGCTGATGAATTTCAAACCAGCGTGATGACTTGACCAGATGATAATAGTTAATATCTTTAAGCATAAAATATAATAAATAAGTCTAAAATAAAATTAGACAATTTAACATCGCATGATCACCTACAATGTTAGCATTTCATGGTCGAATTTCGACTCTACCCGCTGAATTTACCGGTATTCAATGTGTATGTCGCGATGTATATAGGGGTAAGTAGTTTAATATGTGGCAACAGCTATTCAAGAATATATTTATTGTGGATACAAGATTTTCAGAAGGTGTGTTTGAACGAAATTTTATCTAAAAATCGTGCAAAAATATAAAAAACCGACATTAGGTCTTGAAATAATACAGCATCTTTTTAAATTGTTTTCATATAAAGACGTTGTGAAATCTTCTGAGTGAAGTTTTCTGGGATATTCTGCCGTGTATATATATTGGGCTGATGATCAGCCCAGCCATCAGCCCTGATGATGGACCCTGCAATAGGATCCGAAAAATCGGCCAGAGAGGTCTCATATATACGGCAAAATATCCCAGAAAACTGCACACAGAAGATTCTAAACGGCCGTGAAAACTTGAAAACATGTTTAAGTTCAAGTGTTAAATATTTAGATTGATATTGCCCTTAAAAGGCGAAATACGTCTCATAAAATAAAAATTAAAAATGTAAAACTAAAAAACAAGTGTTTTTGTTTCCAAATGTGTTCAGTCAGAATAGTTGTATATTCAACTAACACCAACAACAAATAAAGTTTGTGTTGTTCTTAGAATGTATTTTTTTTAGAAATCAGACCATTGCACAGTCATAATCCCTATCAATAGAATTTATTTTTAGAAGCCGTCTATAGATACACACTTGAAATCTTTCAAGTCTCTTTAGAATTGTTTCAACGAGTATCCACGATTTCTTCAAGTTTGTGTTTACTGGGGTATTATGCCGTGTTGTAACGACCTTTCGGACCGACGTTTCGGATCCCATTGCAGGGTCCATCATCAGGGCTGATGTGTTGTTGTGAATATTGGTGTTGTGGTTAAGTATCGACTTGCAATACCGTGCCGATACTTAACCACAACACCAACATTCACAACAGCACATCAGCCCTGATGATGGACCCTGCAATGGGATCCGAAACGTCGGCCCGAAATGTCGTAACAACACGGCATAATACCCCAGTAATTACAAACTTGAAGATTCTGAGTGGCCGTGAAAACCTAAGAACATCCACGATTTCATTCCACATAAAAGTAAGTAGGAGCCGAAGGAAGATCGCAGATTTCAAATTTTACATCACGCACACAGAGCGCGGCAATTCATGCAGCCGTTATCGATCCGTTTTTATCTATGGATTTTCATTGCCGGGCTCCTCTTGATATTAATACTGTATTTTGGGGTTATTAAAACGTGGGACTCGTTAAAACCATGGAATATAACATCCCTCTGGTCAAATCTGAACCGGAACTTAGCAGCGATGAAGCAGACGGCGGTGAAACAGTATTTTCCGCTGTAAAAATAAAGACTGAAAACACTTTCCCGCCTTTACCCGAGTTTAAGGAGGAAAGTGATGCTGAAGGAGGTCCCCATTGCGAAGGCTTTGAAAATGTTTACATTAAAATGGAACACGATCCTGCCACTTCGCGTCTTCCAGCTGTTAAGCCTGAACCAGGGTCTCCAACTATCACCGGCGAAGAAGAGGGTACCATGTCGCCCCCTGCTGTAAAGCAAGAGTGCTCGGGGCAGTACAGAATGGCCGGCCAGAACCGCGGTAGGAAGTTTCTTTCTTCGAGTTATTAACATGTCAATTCTTGCACTTTGTGAACATTGAAAATTGCTGTATAGGTCTGTGGTAATTCAGAATATTTTGAGTATGTCTAAAATTTTCAAGAATACACTGCTATCCCCAGAGGGAAATCATCATCAAATTTATATATTGCTATTAGCTGTTCGTACCCGGCGTTGAATGGGTTAAGGATTAAGTTGAAAATAAATTTGTGGGGGGAAACAAATGTTCGATTTGAATGGTATAGGTTTGAATCGAAAATAATCAGGGGTGGGGAAGGGGTAAAAAATAGAGGAGAAATGTCACCTATGTTACCCGCCTAGTCCTAAAGAATAATTTCCAAATTTTGAGTCCGATCGGTCGAACGGTTCAGATTTGCATTGAAAATATATCAGGGGGAAGGGAAGGGAAGGGGTTAAATAATTCGGGGGAAATGTCGCATATTTTACCCGCCGGGTCCTAAAGAATAAGTTTCCAAATTTCGTGTCCGATCGGTCGAACCGTACAGATTTTCATCGAAAATATATCAGGGGAGGGAAAGGGTTAAAAGAATAGGGGGAAATTTCGCATGTGTTGTAACACATGCGAAATTTCCGAAAATAACAGGCGTGTACGCTGAGTCCTTAGGAATAAGCTTCCAAATTTTGAGTCCGATCGGTCAAATGGTATAAATTTGCATGGGAAATATATCAGCGGAGGGGAAGGGTTGAAAGAATAGGGGGGAAATATCGAATATATTACCCGCCGAGTCCTTAAGAATAAGTTTCCAAATTTTGAGTCCTATCGGTCAAACGGTACAGATTTGCATCGAAAGTATGTCAGGGGGTGGGGAAGGGGTATGAGAATAGGTGAAAATGTTGCCTATGTTACCCGCCGAATCCTAAAGAATAAGTTTTCAAATTTTGAGTCCGATCGGTCATACGGTACAGATTTGCATCGAAAATATATCAGGGGGAGGGGAAGGGTTTAAGGAATAGGGGGGAAATGTCGAATATATTACCCGCCGAGTCCTTAAGAATAAGTTTCCAAATTTTGAGTCCGATCGGTCAAACGGTACACATTTGCATCGAAAATATGTCAGGGGGAGATGAAGGGGTATAAGAATAGGGGGGAAATGTTACCTATGTTACCCGCCGGGTCCTAAAGCATAAGTATGCAAAATTTGAGTCCGATCAGTCAAACGGTGTGGATTTGTATAAAGTACAGACAGACAGACAGGTATTGAGTTTTATAGGTATAGATATTAGCCTTTATCAAATATTTATTCATTTTTGTGAAAAAGATTAATATCTGATTTCTAACAAATTTCAATATAATTTTACTACGTATAACATTATACACTTCGTATATTTTGACTTGATATTTATAATTAATAATAGTATTTATACAATTAATAATATACTTATAATAGTAATTAATAATATATAGATAATAGATAAATATAATTAATAATAGTAATTAATAATATATAAATAAATCTTAATATTTTTAAAATAAACTTACGCGTTCCTACGTAAATGAACACTTCCCGTCTATTTCGTATTAGAATACTATAACGATGTTGTTATCCTGAGAATAGGGGGATTATCTTGTCTGCAGCAGCTCAAAATAGTCGGCCAGGATGTCCATCGTCTTCCAAGATCTCTTCTGTTTGCAATTTTGAAATGATGGGATGCAGGATCTTATAATTCTCTGTATGTCTCATTCTAACGCCAAAATATTTAAATTTCTGGTAGTGATGGTTAAACCGGTATTTTAACCGGTTACTTTCGGCAGAGTTATTTGGGATTTGTATCTGAGTGTATCGATAATTGACAACTAATATATAATTGTTGTTTTGTACCGATTGTCGCCCTTAGAATTGCAAAAAATTAGTCTCCAATCATCGACGCAATCAGATGCAAATCTCAAATAACGGTTAGTGTTATAATTGAATAAATTGTTTATTTATCCTTTGCATCCGGATCATTGCCATTAACCCTATCATGACTTTTTTAATGCTGTCACTTTTTTTAATGCTATTCACATCTGACGTGGCTTGAACGTTGTTTCAATGAGCGTCAATGATTCTATTCCATATAAAAATACTGGAAACGTATCATACTCAGTCGCAGATTAAATTACAATAAGCTCATTGTTGAATTAATTTTATAAATATTTTTTCCAGGTGCCTTACTACCACAAGAGCCTGTTTTGGCTAACCCTACTGTGTCTCCGCCTACTTCTGGAAAAACTCCAGAATCAGAGACCATAGACATCGCCAAAAAACAATCAAATACCCGATCTACGACTCTTTCTGAAATGAAAACGTTTCCGTGTCCGCAGTGCATTTATGCATGCAGTGCGAAAAGCGTTTTTAAAAAACACATTCGTACTCATTCTAAGGAAAAACCATTTTCATGTTCAGAATGCTCGTATAAATGTATGAGAAAAGCAGATTTAAGCAACCACGAACTCACTCACAATAGCGAGAAAGTGTTTTCTTGTTCAGAGTGCATTTACAAATGTAATCAAAAAAGTTACTTAAGAAGACATTTAGTTTGTCACACCGCAGAAAAGCCATTTTCATGTTCACAGTGCACTTATACGTGTAATCGAAAAAGCAACATGAGGAGGCGGTTTCTCACACTGCAGACAAACCATTTTCATGTTTGAAGTGCGATTTTACATGTAAAAATAAAAGGGACTTAAGTGGCCATGAGCTGACACACACTGGCGTCAAATTGTTTTCATGTTCACATTGCCCATATTCGTGTAAATGGAAAAAAAACTTAATGCGGCACATGGTGTCTCACACGACAGATAAAACATTTTCTTGTTCACAGTGTACGTATACGTGTAAAAATAAAAGAGAATTAAATAGTCACCGCCTTATTCACACTGCGCAGAAAATATTTTCGTGTTCGCAGTGCTCTTACACGTCTCATCATAAAAGCAGCTTGAAGACTCATACCCTTACTCACACTAAAGAGAAACCTTCTTCATGCTCAGTGTGCACTTATTCATGTATTCAGAAAGGCACTTTGAGGAGGCACATGCTTACACATTCTGGAGAGAAACTATTTTCTTGTCTGGAGTGCACTTATTCAAGTAATTATAAAGTCAATCTAAAAACTCATATACTGACTCACACTTGGGAGAAACCGTTACAATGTCATCACTGTACATATTCTTGCAGTAAAAAAAGCAGTTTAAAAAGGCACATGCTTAAGCACAGCATGGCCAAATCTTATTTATAGTACGCAAAAACATTTTACATAAAATGATTGGAGATTTAAGCAGACATGTCTCGTTTTCTAGGAACTATTCTCACATTTATGACTATTGTGGATATTATATACGGTGATGATTACTGCACAAATGGTGATATAGTCAGTTGTTGATTAGTTTGCTATTGAGAAGATATCTATGTGTCTAATTTAGAACAGTTGTGAAAGACTTTCTGGCTTAAAAAAGCGATTACAATATTAAAACACGCTGATTTTTCACTGAACCTTGCTCCCTGTGATTATTGATATTTCCCAAACTAAGCGTAGCATTAAAAGAACGAAAGTTTTCTCATACAACTGGTATCCAACAGAATTTGAGACATGTACTCGATAGCATTGTGGGAAATGAGTTCCAGGCCTGCTTCGAGAAGTAGAAATGCCGTCTTACTCAGTTTAAAGATGTTGTATAGTGTGCTTGAAGGAGGTAAACTTTACAAGTATCAAACGCAACTTTTCAGCAGCAATTTCGATGGATGAGCAAACGCGTCATAATTTTTGAAACCAGACTACTAAAGGATAGTATGTGCTCTGAGCTATCCCAGAGCAAAGGGTCTTATGGAAATCAAAAAATCTTTTAATACATACCTACTCCTTAAAATATAATTTTCAAAAGGCTAATATTAGTGATGCAATGAATACGAATATTCGTATTCACCGAATATCATCACGAATATTAAAAACAAACTATTTATAACTGAACGCTATGCAAATTACGGTTTGGCTGTGCACCGTGTATTCGAACACACATTGAATACATGGATTTGTTGAGTTCTCAAATTGTCAATTGTTACTTGTTTCACAGCATAACATGAGTTCTTTCATCTAGTTTCGTCGGGTTATTAATAAGGTCAGGTGCTCATTTCATGTAGTTTTTGTTTTGTTATACGTATTGTTCATTCCATTTTATTTGCGTTGTATTTAAATGTGTTTACTCTTATAAAATGATTTCAAATTAAATCTAAAAGCATGACCTCTCGTAAGCTTTAAAAAGTGATGTTTATTTTCGACCGCTGGGAATGTACAAGTGGATAAAAGAAATGTTGTGCTTTTTGAACAAAACTTTGCCGGTGGTAAATTTTAATTATTAAATCGCTTAGTAAGAAAAGAACAGTAGTATATTGTTTATTAACTTGTTGAATTATTCGTATTCGCCAAATAGAGCAGGCTTGATATTTGTGAAAGTACATAGTATTCGTTGCTTCACTAGCTAATATCTACTGGAAATTAGCTTAAGGAGGGTAATGGGAGGGTAATAACCTGACCAGAGGATCTGGTCCTCTGGTCAGGTTATTCACCGAGCTACGTTTAATCATGCCAGCAAGCAAAGGCCAAAGGCTCGGACACAAGACCACTTCGATCTCCGAATGATGTCAGTGTAAAGTATTTTCAAGCTTAAGCAGTATTTAAAATTTTCATGTAATATTCCATTAATGTTTTATGAGCGAAAGTGGCGCCTACTCTAACTATAATTAATCTGAACCCTTGGGGTGGGTACTTGATATAATGAAGAACACCTTTCGTGTGTGTGTTGTATCTACGATGGCGCCATCTCCGGGCAAACTTTGACACTAGTTCCTTAGCTGTCAGTAAAAGAGAAATGGCCTTTTTAGTGCCATCTGTGGAATTATTTCGAGGCTAAAATATATTGGCGTTACACACTGTACTAAATGTTACGTTCGATAATTTTGCCTTTAGAATTAATAGTTAGGAAATTAATAATTAGTATAATTAATAATTAGGAAAAAAGAGTAATAATAAAGAAAGAACACAATAATTACATTGGAATTCTTCTTCTTCTTCATGTGCCCTGTCGGGTCCCCCCGACGTCGGCGATCATCTGAGAGAAAGTTTCCCTGTCCAGGGCAGTGCGGAAGAGCTCTTCCACGCTTCTTATCCCGGTCCACTCTCGGATGTTTCCAAGCAAAGAATGCCACCTCCTTCTGACTCCTCTGCGACCCTCAATCTTCCCCTTCATGACGAGCTGAAGGATGGAGTATTTTTCGCCTCTCATTATATGACCAAAATATGAAATTTTACGGAGCTTTACTATGTTAAGAAACTGTCTGTTTGTATTTGCTCTACGTAAAACTTCAACATTACTAGTCATGTCAGTCAAAGATATCCTTAACATTTTACGATGTATCCACATTTCGAACGCCTCTAGGCGATTTAGCGTAGTCACCTTCAGCGTCCATGCTTCAACACCGTAAAGTAGAACTGACCATACATAGCGTTTGATCAATCTCTGTCTGAGCTTCAAGTTTAAGTCGTCATTACAGAGTAGACTTTTCATCTTATTAAAAGATGCATGGGCTATCTCTATTCTGCATTTGATCTCCGTATCAGGGTCCAGATTGTCAGTAATAATACTGCCCAAATACTTGAACTGTTTTACTCTCTCAATGTTGACACCCTTCAATTGAAGGCACACATTTGGATGATTCTCTCGGCTGAAAACCATGAACTTGGTCTTGCTAATATTTATGTTTGGACCTAATTTTACTGAGCAGTTGTTGCAGGTCTTCAAGACTATCTGCCAACAAAACGGTGTCATCAGCATATCGGATGTTGTTGATAGCCACACCGTTGACATTCACGCCAAGGTTTGTATTATCTAGCGCTTCTTTGAAGACCATGTCAGATTATAGATTGAACAATGTAGGAGAGAGAACACATCCCTGTCGGACTTTACGCTGAACAGGAATGCCTCGTGAAGTGGCTCCATCCTCAAATTTAATAATAGCGTTTTGCTCCCAGTACAAGTTTTTAATTATTCTCACATCCTTCTCATCTATATCATATCTTTGTAATATTCTAATTAAATCTGTGTGTTTTACTCTGTCAAATGCTTTTTCGTAGTCTATAAAGCAAGCATATATATCTTTTCTTTGGTCATAGCATTTTTGCAATAAGATATTTATTGTTGTCAGCGCTTCACGGGTACCAAATCCATGCCTAAATCCAAATTGTGTATCATCTAGGTCACGTTCGCACTTATGTCTTATTCTGGCATGTATTATTTTCAAAAATATTTTTAGGACATGGCTCATAAGACTTATAAGACGGTAGTCATTACACTTCTTTGGGTGTTGCTTTTTGGGTAGAGTAATAAACAGTGATTTCAACCAATCTTGGGGGATAATCCCTGTGTCGTATATTTTATTAAATAGTCTAAGTAGGCAGTCAATATTGTTTTCATTTATTAATTTGATAACTTCTACAGGAATTTCGTCAGGTCCGCATGCTTTTCTAGTCTTAGAATATGAATTAGAGACCGTTAAAATTGCAGATTTGAATCCAAACGAAAAATTTCATTAATTTTTTAAAAAGGGGATTTGTCACAACCGATTAACCTCGCTTAACCAATTTCAGGAAACAACGGGAAGTTGTTACTAAGGTGAAGAAACTTTTTGGAGAGCATTTTCGATCGGAGCATTTTTAAAAAACGTAGTGACTTTTCATAAATTTTATTTCCAAATCTTTAAAAAATTACCTCCACAAAGCGTCGTACTGAACGTTCGTCTGCAAAATGCCATTTTTTTTTCTATAAACATCTTTACAAAACAAAAAAAACAAAACTTTCTATAAACAAATATAAATCAAAACAATATTTTAAGTAGGTTTATTAAATTTGAATGTTTTGAGTAACTCAAAATTAAAACAATAATATGAAAAAAAAAATATTTAAATTAACAGCAACTGAGCAGTAAAATGTGTCTACCATGTGTATTTTATTTACCTATTTAAAGTTATAATTTTGTGATTTTCTTTTAACAAGTATTACACTGACTAGTCCACGACAGCCCCCTAAAAATAATGAGATTCTTGTAGAATGCAACAAACACGAGGAAAGCCTTCAGATTTAAACTTAAATTAGGCACTTTTCTATTATTTCATTCATAAGTACCTTTTCGTAACTAAATAGTTATTTAAAAAATAAAATAACTAATCTTGTTTTTCGCTGGGCATTCTAATATAATTGTCTTATCATCCGGAATGTTCTTTTTTATGATTAATAATCATTTTGATTTGTGTATTTAAATGTTCTTGAAATTATTTACATTATATATACCTACATAGTAGGCGTTATTTTAAAATTTGACAAAGTAAAAGATAAAACAATATTTTAAGTATTCAAGGATAATTATATGATACAAAGAATGTTTATAAATAGAGACGGAGAACATTATGTCTCACTCTCAGAGATGTTTTGGGAAGTTGTAGACTGGGCTGATGTCTATGATGTGTTCCATTTTTTGAGTTATTCCATTCCATATTTTTGCATTCAGCTGTGGCAGCTTTCAGCGCTCATTATTTCCACGGCGTCCCCTGGAAGTTCAAACCACGCTGCTCTGGCGTCGGCCTCTGCCATAATTCACCCAAATTTCCACTCAAAAATGACTTAAGGAATTAACAAATGTACAGTTTGTATAGTAGAAATTCTCACACAAACACACCCACACGAGGTAAGCTGACGTAGAATATAAGGTTCAAAATTGATAGTCAGGATGTCTGGAGACTGGTCGTGAAGTTAGACTTGAAGAACCTCAACCTCGCAAAGCCAACGGTATAATAGTCGAAGTTGGTAGCTGAGTCAACTTGATGGTGCATCTGCTTTCTTCTTCACGCGTGTTTTCGTGATTCCTTTCGATTTTTCTGCTGTGTGAGTAATCATATGCTTACTTAGGTTTCCTTTTACATTGCACGTATAAGGGCACCGCGGGCACGAGAATGGTTTGTCTCCAGTATGAGTGAGAATATGGTTACGTAAACTATCTTTACGTTTAGTCTTATAGGTGCACTGTGAGCATGAAAACGGTTTATCTGCAGTGTGAATAAACAAATGCGTTTTTAATTTTGATTTTTGATTACACATGTAATTGCACTGCGAACAACAAAACATTTTCTCCGATGTGTGAGTGAGCATATGCTTTGTTAAGTTTCCTTTCACATTACACAAAAATGAACACTGTGAGCAAGAAAATGGTTTCTCCCCAGAGTGATTGAGCATATGGTCTTTTAAGTGTGATTTTTGATGACAAGTGTAAGTGCACTGCGAACATGAAAACGGTTTTATTCCAGAGTGAGTTAATATATGCTTTCTTAAGCTGCCTTTCAGATTAGTAGTGTAAGTGCACAGTGAACATGAAAACGGTTTCTCCCCGGTGTGGATGAGTTTATGTGTATTGAAGTTATTTTTTCGATAACTCGTGTAATTGCACTGTGAACATGAAAACCGATTCTTCGCAGTGTGAGAAACCATGTGAATAGTTAAGCATGCTTGCCGTTTACATCTATAAGAGCACTGTAAACATGAAAACGGTTTCTCCCCAGAATGAGTAAGAATATGATATCTTAAGTTCCTTTTATAATTACTCGAAAATGTGCACTGTGTGCATGAAAACAGTTTATCTCCAGTATGCGTAAGGATGTGGTTACTTAAGTGGCCTTTTTGATTACACGTATAAGTGCACTGTGAACATGAATACGGTTTACTTTCAGTGTGAATAAGCATATGACGACTGAACACGTATTTCCGATCACAACTATACGTGCACTGTAAACACGAAAACTGTTTCTTTGCAGGAAGCTTTTGAGAATTGTTTTCCGATGCACATGTACTTGGACTAGGCTCAGTTGAATTTGCTATAACAGAATCTGACAGCCTTTCAAGATCTGTAAAAAATAAAATCATTTAAAAATACGAAAACGGTAGACGTAAATCTGTGAAACATAAAGTATTTAAAATATGAGGAACATATTCGTCTCTGAACTTCACGGATAGTGAAGTTCAGAAACGGAGTCTAAGATTCAGGATTAATTCGAAAAGTGAGGTGGAACTCACGACAGACCCAAGGCCGTTCTACGAGCAAAAGCTCTCGTATTGGCCCCACACTTTCACCATCCAGATTGGCATTGTTTTAATGCTAAACCGATTCCTCGCTATGCCGCAGACGAAGCAAAAGCACTCGTACGGCGTGGCGAGGAAATAGACAAAACTACTACATTGTATCTATAATATAATCGGGAACTTCGTTGAACACAAAGCAACAAGTGTGCATCGCTGTGGCAGTGTCAGTAGCCAGAGACTGAATACTTGTGTCAATTTTTATTTGTGTTTCCTTCAGTTTTCTTTTTATAATTTAAGTTATTGTTCCCCCATGCGGCTGATCTTTTCAAAATAAAAAATAAAATATTTTTTAAATATTAACAAATAGTTAAAGACGTTATTTTTTCCAGTATTTAAATATTTGTCTTACGAATTATATTTATATATGATTTTTTATCAAAAATACCTGTTAATTAATAATACATCTGCATATTTCCGGTAAGCCCAGGATACGTAACAAGAACGTACTTTATATAATTTGTTTGAGATTAGTTAAGAAATAACAGTTCTGTAATACACTAAAAAAGATGCTACGTAGGCCTAGAATCGATCGCGGATCATTCGCGTTGCAGACAAGCTTCTACAACTGAACTACTTTAGCTGCCGTAAACCTCCAATTTAATTTTTATGATGATGTTTAAGATTGGTAGTAGGATTAGGTGAAGAAATTGAATTGACTTATTAAATCAATATTGTTGTTTCACAATATTTTTTAAACATGTGCTCATGGAAACAAAACTATTTTTATGTAATGCGGCATTCAAATTTCACTCAAATAATGAGTTAATGCTATAAGCTTTTATGGTTTTCTTCATATGTATGAAGAAATAATCTTAACTAAACTAACTAACCGTCACGCCGCTTCCCAGAGGCGCAGGTAAAAAGGATAGAATGCCACGCTCTTCTGTCCTGGCACACCACTTTCGCTCCGTCTTTTACACATCTGCTCAAGCACTTTCTTCGGTTGTTGAAGCTTCTAACAGAGCTATCCTCCAATATTTGATTCATCTGGTATGACCAGGTCTTCCGCGGACACCCTCTCTTTCTACTGCCTTCACCACTCGCCTCATAAATTTTCTTTACCATCCTTTCCTAGCTCATCCGCTCCACATGGTCAAAGTATCTCAGCGATACTTTCTTTATTCTATCTAATACGTTACAAGCAATTATACATGCGCTTCTAATTCGTTAATTTTCCACTCTATCGCACAAAGATTTCCCACACAGATACATCTAAGCGACCGCAAGCGGTCCTTTTCGCTATTTCTTTACCAATTCCAGGCTTCATTTCCATATAACAGAGTTGGCACCACAGCTCCATTATATACCAACCACTAGCACTTTCTTTTTTAGATAGATGTTTATTGGCTATAATTACATTCAGAGAACCATTTATTTTGTTTCCCTCAGTCACGCTTCTTTCTATGTCGTTCTCATCTTTGCCGTCTCTACTAAACAACTCTACTAAACGTACTGCCCAAATACACACTCGTTCACCAAACACCAAAGTCGTTCTCATAAACTATCTAAACATTAATTGTTTAGCATGACATCATACTGAGTCTCTCTCTAACACCATCACTTACCATTTGTCTACATTCAGTTCACTCAAAATGCGTACAGCATGCACTGCAGATCAGCTTCATTATTAACCATTAATACTGCATCAGTAGGCAGGACATTGTGAGCCCTTCCATTCCACATCCTTGTTAAATCAAACCATGATGGGAATGCCCCACAAGTTCTTACACAAGCACTACTTCCTTCATACAGACAAGCAATTGCCTAAACGAGCTTACCCTTTACCCCGTACCTAGACAAAACCGTCCATAACAAAGAAATAATCTTTGTTATATTTTATTCGTTTTTCACGAGTTATCATCTTCAAATGTCACACCAGATACGGGTGCGTACATATTTCAAGAATTAATAATCTACAAAACAACTCCCTACCGGTGTGCAGGTCGGCCTTCCAGGAGTGCTCCGAGCATTCCCGCTTTATATCAGGAAGTGATATATCTATATCAGTGTAGAGGACTCCAGGGCCATCTCCTCTATTATCGCTTCCAGCTGGAGACCCTGGTTCGGGCTTGACGACAGGAGAATGCAAAATGGGAGCATCTTTTTCCGTTTTAACCCATACTTCTTCAAATCCAGGATCACTTTTGGCCTCAAATTCAACAGGCAATTGTAGGGAAATAGTCACCATCTTCGTATTTGTGTCCGAAAATGTTTCACGGCCGTCTGCTTTGTCGCTGCTCAGCTTTGTTTCAGGTTTCACTAGAGGTGCAGCGCGGCTCATGGTTTTAATTCTTAACACGTTTCAATAACCTCTAAATGAAGTTTGTATTTATATCGAGATGATGGCAGATAACCATAGAAAAATTGCCTCACCTTGTCTTGCCAATCGTGAAAATATTCACTCCTACTTACCTCCCTTCGAGGAAACCTATTAAGGTTTCCTCGAAGGGAGGCCTATGTCGAAAGACAAGCTGTTTCTAAAAATAATGACCCGAACGCTGAGAATTTAGAATAATTTAAATAATATAATATAAAGAAATAAATAAAATATTTTTAGTTAATAAGATTAGAAATTTTAACAGCAATAAAGGCAAATTTTATTTTATTTTATTTACTAATAGGTTGATGGATATTTTAGTGAATATAGGTCAACTGCTGAGAGCTCTGGTATTTTATTTTTTAACATACAGTCCGTCAACAGGTCATTGATGACCCTAATAGATGGTCATTAAGTGACATTAAAGTACAAGTTTGAGTATTTGGTATCTGGGATTTGGTAGACAAAGGTACAGTGGGAATATACAACAATCGGAAAACAAAGAAAAATAGTTTAATTTGAATTTCCAACGACTCGATGCGATTGATAAAGGTTGGGAAACAAAATAAATATATAATCCACAATACTCAGACAATCCATTTCTTCAAAAAGACCGAAACTGTGTTCTTCATATTTTTACAAAATGATATAGTAGATACATTATGCAATTGCCCTTTAATCGTGTTAACAACGAAAGATCGACAAAAATCTCGTGAAAGACACTTATAAAATCAAATTTTTATACTGAGTAAGAATTGATCAGTAGGGTGTGTCACTTTTTCCAACTTTCGATTTTTCAAATTTAATAGTTCTCAAAAGTTGCATTTTTATATGTTATTAAATGCTGTGTTTACAGTTTTCCTTAATACTGGTACTTTTGGCTAGTTAAAAGGCCTTGAAATATAGAAAAAGTTGTAAAATAACGTTCCAATCAGAACGATATATTTTTTGTATTTACCAATTATCTTAGTAATTAAATGCTTTTTTCTAATAACAATAAAGCCAGCATAAGGAAAACGCCATATTTAAGTTCATTTTGATAATCTGTTAGCTTAAATACCTACCCCCGTTCGGGAAATTTCGGCTTGTTTCGGGTCGCGCCCCCGTTATGCGTGCCTCATTAGGTCAGACTCCATACCGAACGGTTGTATTTGTTAGCTTACTTGTTTTCAACCGTCGTAAAGTTTCTACATATTATACGTAATAAATTTAAATGTTTAATTCATTCATGAAACAAATCACAACGGCATCGAATCCGTCAAGTTCAAAAGAAACCAGAGGTCGTACGAAATTACGTATTTTTGAGAAATATCCCGAAAAATTCAAAAATACTATGTTACCAACTTATGGATATGTTTAACGACATTATGAGTGGGCGCTTCATGAAATGAAACAGTCAAGTAGTTTAAAACCACAAACAAAAGTCATCACTTCTCAAGTGGCTCGAACCGTTCTTGAAGTTTGGAAAAATGCAAGCATTGTGAGCCAGCTTCTTTTATCATATTGCAAACAATATAGGCTACTATTGAAAAAATTCAACAAAGAACCAAAAAGTCAATCGTATTTAGATAAAATAGAAAACTTCATAACTAAATCAACAATTTTTTTTGACATTGCTGCGTGAAAATGCAAAAATTATTCTTCTTATAAATGTAGAAAAAATAAAACGGTTCCGATTAAAGACCACCCATTTCTTGAAGACCAAAGAACCTTCAGATGCATAGGCATTGGAAACATAGTTAAAGGAAGAGAAAGTAGAGAATGTACAAAAAATTCAAATAGTTGGCTGAAGTATGTGATCGTTATGGCGTATTGCACTAAGCAGGCGCTGCTATTGTTTCGGCTACACTGAGTGATATCAGGGAGGCATCAAATGTTGAAAAATGACAACAAAATTGTAATAGAATAGAGTATACGAGAGTTTTGAAAGCTCGTGCCTCGCAAAAATCATTGTCGAGATCTTTTGTGATACCACAAATCAATTTTGAGAGTGATCTGATTTCCTGGCAGGATGAGAAACTTATACTGACTGAACTACCGCTTTTGAGCTATGTACTTATAAAGTGAAGAGCTAAGGACAGTTTTCGTTTAATGAAATGTCCGAATATTCGATTTTCTCAAGTCCCTGCCACACACAGTCAGTAGATTTCTTTCTACTGACTGTGTGTGGCAGGGAAATGTGTGGATGCCTTAAATTGACGACTGTAGCTGCAGGTTCTGTCGTAGGGTAAACAGTTAGAGAAGGTTATATTGCAGCCAAGCAGAATTCCAGAAAAATTATACCAATGTTTAATTCTAAAAAATAACTTTTGCTGTCTTAAAAAATACTCTTTTTGGAAAATTTTGTATGTTTTTAATTTTTTTTTAAATAATTCAGCTTAAAATTTGCAGTAAATTTTTATTTTAGTATATTATCTATATATATATTAACGAAATTAAGTAATCTGATAAAAATTATGTACAAGAAAACAGCACTTTTATTACCTCTGAAAAATCACTAAAAACCAACATTTTCAGAATATTTGGCTCGCTAGAACCAGCCAAAAGTACACTTGAATTGCAACTTTTTTTGCATTTTTGTGTAGTTATAAATGCAATGCAACTTTTGATAACTATTAAGTTTAAAAATAAAAAACTTTTTTTTTTCGCCATACAAAGTGACACGCACAATATTTAAAGGAATACATTTTCTCGTGTAAAATCGTGTATAAACGAAAGATCGATAAAAATCTCGTGAAAGACACTTATAAAATCAAATTTTTATACTGAGTAAGAATTGATCAGCAAATATTTAAAGGAATACATTTTCTTCATATTTTGATATTGACAGCATTGACTTTGTGGTTGGACATAATTATCAATTTGAGAAAACTACTATACTTCGTATAAACCGCACCAAGTGGTTTTAAACGTCTACATACCGGTTACGATACTTTTCCCTTACACTTTTTATAAACAAAACAAAACACTTTAATAGCACGTTTGGTTCAACTATAATGATCGTGATCGCCTATTAAATATACAAATAGCTTCCATCCAGCATGATTATGCTCAAAAATTCTCACCTGTTACCAAGTAGGTACCACAATATTATAATTTTATGAATCGGGCAGACTCACAATATTATAATTTTATCAATAGGACTGACAAATGCATATAGCCGTTTCTTGTATACGATGGATTTTTCTATGGTTATCCACCATTTCACGTATCTTGATTTTCTTGTTATAGATTGTATTGCTATATTTATTGATTCGTAGGACGTTTTTAGCCATGGAATATGATGTACCTCTAGTCAAGCCTGAACCGGGGATTAGCGGTAATGAAGATGACGGCCCTAATCTATTATTCTCTGCTGTAAATATAAAGAAGGAGATACGTTTGCCTGATGGACTGGAAGCGAAAACAACCGACGTTGAGGGCGGTTCCCAATATACAGGCTTTGATAATGTCAAAATGGAAAAAGGTCCAGACGCAGTGGATCTTCCTGTCGTGAAGCCTGAACCAAGGTCTCCAGCTGAGAGCGGTGATGAAGGAGAAAGCGGAGAAGTTCCCCATACCGATATAGCTATATCGCTCCCTGATGTGAAGCAGGAATGCTCGGAATACTCCAGGAAGGCTAACCAGCACACCGGTGAGGATTTTTTCTTTGGATCATGAATTCGTATTGTAAAATACACAGACTTGTTTTAATTATAAAGAATGATAATTATATACAGGTGTATCGTAGCCAACAATTCGGGTCATCTTCACTCAATTTTTAATAAAAATATTGTTTATATTTTGGGTGAAATGTTGAAAGTTTGCATTTTATGCATATTTCTAGCTTTCTTTTGTCGAATATCGAATATTAAATATTTATTTGTTTTGATACAAGTTAAAAAAAATCGTGTGTGTACTCATGTACACGCAGTAGAAGTAATACTTAAAAATCTTTGAGTAACGATTGCCAGAGGACCAAATTTAGTGATCGGGTATTTGTTCTGTTTATCATGGATAAGCTAATAGAAGATGTCAAAACAATGAACCTAGGCTACAACATGGGAGACAAAAAAAAAAAAGATATAATATGCTATGCTGATGATGCGGTATTAATAGCCAACTCCGAAGATGATCTTCAAAAACTTCTGCACAAATTCCATATATCTTCACAAAGATTCAACATGAAAATCTCCGTAGCTAAGACTAAGAGCATGGTGACATCGAAACAGCCAATATCATGCGAGCTTGCAATTGACGATAAAATAATAGAGCAAGTAACGAGCTTCAAGTACTTGGGTATCGAGATATCCAGCAGTAACGACCTCTACGAAGAAGTAAGAGAGCAAGCAAACAAAGCCGCAACTATTGCTGGATGCTTGAGAAATGCTATCTGGAGAAACGAACATATGCTCAGGGAGAGCAAAGTGAAGATATATAAGACCTGTGTCCGCCCAATCATGACGTACGGTATCGAGACAAGAGCTGACACTACCAGAACAAAAAATCTCCTAAGAACAACTGAGATGAAGACTCTCCGACCCATTGCGGGACTGACAATCCGAGACCGAGTGAGGAATTCCGAAATACGAAGGACTTGTGACGTCGAGGATATTGTCCGATGGGGAAGATCTAGAAGACGTTACTGGAGAGATCATGTGGAGAGAGCTTGTTCTGAGAGAGTAGTGAGCATAGCAGCGAACAAGCTGCCGTCTGGTACCAGACTCCCAGGAAGACCGCATAAAAGATGGCGAGATAGCTGGACATCTGTATCCCAGGAACAGGCTCCGAGCAATGACAGGACGCAGTCCTAGATGAAGCAGAAGAAGAGGAAGAAGTATTTGTTCTGAAGCGTGGAACTTTCTACTTTATGTGATACGGAACAGTTCATCAAAAATAGCTGTATTTTTTAATTACTTTTAATTTTCCAAAAAGAAATTTTTTTCCTTTTCGAGTATACTACAACAAGCATTGACGTATTATATGAACACGTCATTCCCATACTAGCTATGTAGCAAATATTGCATTGAAAAAGACAATCACGGCACACTATTTCACAAACGCTCTGCGTGTAGAGGAAAAATCATAACGCGTGCGTTACTGGCGATTGTTAGGACGACATAAAGTTTAAATTTTATATTGTTTTTAGTTATTATTCTGTTGATTGTTCTATATTTAAGAAACATTAAGATTAATAACGATATCATAATATTAATAATTTATTTTCTTGACAGGTCTCCACACACACCAAACTGTGCCTCCATCTACTGCGGAGCACTATACGGAAAAACTGTTTTCATGTACACAGTGCTCTTATACCTGTAATCAGAAATACTACTTAACAAAACACATGGTCACACATACTGTAGAGAAACCATTTTCATGTTCACACTGCACTTATACGTGTAATCGGCCAAATAACCTAAGAAGGCACATGCTTGCTCACACGGTAAAGAAAATGTTTTCATGTTCAGATTGTGTGTATACTAGTACAAGTAAAAAAGAATTCAGCTGCCATGAACTTACCCACGCAGGGAAGAAACTGTTTTCATGTTCACTGTGCAATTATACGTGTAGACGAAAACACTACTTAAGAAGGCATATGGTGTCTCACGCTGCTGACAAACCATTCACGTGTTCTTTGTGCCCATATACATGTAAAAGGAAACGAAATTTAAGTAGTCATGAGCTTACTCACACCGAGAAAAAATCTTTATCATGTTCACAGTGCACTTACACGTGCAAACATAGAAACAGTTTAAAAAATCATATCCTTACTCACAGTGGGGAGAGACCATTTTCGTGTTCACAATGCAATTATTCCTGCTATCAGAATAGCAACTTGAGTAAACATATGCTCACTCACACGGGAGATAAACTATTTAAATGTCCACTGTGCACTTATTCATGTAATCAGAAAGGCAACTTGAGAATTCACGCGCTTACACACACTGGTGAGAAACCGTTTTCATGTACACAGTGCTCTTATTCTTGTAATCAGAAAGGCAACTTAAGAATGCATATGCTTACTCACGTCACGGACAAGCCTTTCCAATGTTCAGATTGCACTTATTCGTGCAATCTGAAGAGCACCCTAATAATTCACATGCTTTCTCACTCTGGGCATAAACTATTTACGTGTTCGCGATGCGTTTATTCCTGTAATCAGAAAGGCAACTTGAAAAGGCATATGCTTAAACACTCTGGGTAAAATATTGTATTATTTTTTTCGATGTACCCTCGTTGAAAAATGTCGTGACATACAAATTGCTACATATTGCTGCGGATAACGGCCGCATGTTGTAGCATATTTTGCGAAGGTGTAAGCAGCCCGGTCCATTGTGCGAGACCTTCCACAAGATCTGATTCTCCCACCTTTCCTCGAATCACCATTTTTTCCATGGGTTCTTCATATCTGGAAACACGACCAAAATATACAATAATTTGGATCTATTTAATTGTTTTCTTAAGGATAGATGCTGCTCAATGTCCATGGTACGCTTTAATCTAAAAATGATGTAGAGAAATATATTTCGTTTCTCACGCGTTATTTTCATGGGCACTATTGTTCACGTATTCCAGTCATTCCATAATGAGCATATTAAGTCATTTGCTTAGACCTGTATTCAAATTTAGGCTTTACAAACGATAATGTTATTATAGAAAAGAGCACATCTGGCTTTTAGCTTCTATAGCAGTAAGTAGGTACGAACAATATCATAAACGTTTTTTTCATGTATGCATTTTATGATTTTTAAATTGATTCGCCTTGAATATTGTAAACAGATGAGTATTTTATATTTATTTTCTTCGCAAAAAAAGTAAATAATCTGCTTTCCTCAATATTTAATGTATTGTATACACATTCATAAATATAATTGTGTTTTTTTTTACATGTTGCATTAAATTGGACTTAAAATATATCAAAAAAAGAAAAATACATGTAATTGCTTATCTGTCTTATTTCAATTTTTAACGTTTCAACTGGACCATGAGGCCCAATTTGTGTAGCGAAGTACAACACAACCTTTAGGTTTGAGTAAAGCACTTGTATGAATCACCATTGCCTACCTGCTGTTAGAAGTTAGAAACAAATGTCATGCGAATTGGACTACGAGGGCCGCAGAATGTACGCAACTGTTACACATCTAGGTACGCTACCAATAACAAAATATCTGCTGCAACTGCCCAACCGGTGGTCCAAGATATGCAGAAGTTATATAAGTAATAATAATATAATAAATAACTCATAAGTTTAGGTATGACTTTAATGGATACAATGAAAGGACTAACATAAGTATCACAATGAATACAAATCCTAAACTAGTCTACCGTTTATAGAATCAATACAATGTACTATCTTAGAGTACGTCTGGTTAATAGAGTACAAACAAAATTGCAAAGTTTTTCGCGCTGTTCTGAGATATCTACATAAGTAGTATTTTATACATCAAAAATTAGCAATAAATATGATTATGGCTATGATCGCCATAAACACCAAAATCCTTCCCGTTTGTAATTGACAAACTCAATCGACGATCTAAAATCTTCCAGCGCCAGCAGTTTTCAAGAAAAAACATTTGTTTACGAGAAAATTACGATATTTAAAAAAAATCCATTCCATAAATGTTCATAAGACGATACATTGATATTTTGCTGTACCTTCAAATGAAATAGATATGAAAACGTTAATAAGTAGAAAAATAACAATTTTGCATACTTCCTCGCTATAAGAAAAGGGCCGCTTGCGTTCGCTTACAATGCAATACAAAAAAGTTAATTATAAAACGACACTCCTTGCGTATAGTATCGAATCTGCAAAAATACCATTTTCGTTTTACTATCTTGAATTATCAATTCTATATTTTCGGACAATTTAAAAAAAAGTTGTATTTCAATTTCAAAAAAAGCAAATATAAAGAAAATTTAAACATTATCCGAAAATGTAGAGTAGGTAGGTAAATCGGATAGTTTAAAAGTGTAAAATGAAAAATTTTTTTTTTCATGTCCGACAATATACGTAAGCACCAGTTGTTGAAGGTATTGTTAAATATTGTAGGTGTGTATTAAAAAGATCAATGTATAACAAATGGGTACCAAAAAAAGTTAAAATGAAAGATATTAAAAATTAAGAAGTTTAAGGTAGTTTATCAAAATGATGTAAGTATATGTTAGGTGTATACAATTATTATTATTAAATGATAAAATAAAATCCACAATTCTCTGTGGGCTGCGCACCTGTCTCGGATGGAAGAATCTTCATTTTACAATTTTTGTACTTTAGGGGGAAGATAGATTAAATATACTTAGTAGATGATTTTCATAACAAGCCGGGGTCCAGAGAAACCTAATACGCTCTCAGGATGATAAAATCTAGATGTACAACATAGAGGAATGAAGGGATATGCTAGGAAAACTAAAGCCCAATAAATATTACAACGCCATAATTGTCACAAGATTGTTTTTTCGCATTTTGTCGTTTGAGTGAGGAGAAGATTAATTTAATGGAATAAATAATTGATATCCATAGGTCAACTGCCGAAAGGTTTTATGTGACTGATAAAAAATATTTTTTCCTCACATTTGCACGACCATTAGCTCCATATAAAAGAAAAAACAGATGATAATAGAATGAGTAGATCATATGAAATCATAATATAATGAGACGATTATAATTATTATTGCTCGTTAAAATTTCTATCATCATCAATCGAGTAAATAGGAATCGATGGAGAATAATTTGTAATTTTCTAATTTTCTAACAGGGCGCGGCGGTTCAGCTGTTATTAAATTATTATTAAAACCATGGAATATGATGTTCCTCTAGTCAAGCGCGAAACGGAGACCAGCGGCGATGAAGCAGACGGCGGTGAGACTTTATTCTCCGACGCTAAAGTAAAAACGGAGAATACTATCCCACAATTGCCTGAGTTTGAGGCAAGAACTGTTAACGTTGAGAGAGGTTTTCAGTACGGAGGATTTGAAAAAGTTAAAATGGAGAAGGATCTTGCATCTGTGCATCTTCCTGTCATCAAGCCTAAACCAGGATCACCGACTGACAGCGGCAAAGAGGAGGAAGATGGCAGAGTCCCTTTTACCGGTATAGCTATATCTCTCCCTAACGTAAAGCAGGAATGTTCTCAATGTACTTATTCAAGTGATCATAGAAGTAGCTTAAGGACCCATATGCTCACTCACACTGGGAACAAACAGTTTTCATGTTCACAATGCAATTATTCCTGCAATCAGAAAGGCAACTTGAGAAGGCATGTACTGACACACTCTAAAGAGAAACCGCTGTCATGTTCTCAGTGCACTTATACATGTGATCGTGGAGACAGTTTGACAATTCACATGCTAACCCACACCGGCCGAAAACAGTTTTCATGTTCACAGTGCAATTCTTTATGTAATCAGACAAGCACATTAAGGATACATATGCTTACGCATACTGGGCATAAACTGTTTGCATGTTCACAGTGCACTTACTCTTGTAATCAGAAAGGCAACTTAAGAAGGCATGCGATTAAACATTCTAAAGTTAAATCGTTTTGATGTTCACAGTATTCTCATATGTACTGTAATATAAGGCCGCCTGAGATAAAGTTACAAAGACCAGGTTATCGGAGATGCGCGCTGTAGCACCTATCAAGAAATGAAGAGGCTGGCAGCTGACAGAGGGGAGTGGAGAGATCGAGTGTTTGGTGCAGACCAATGCTAGGATTGAGACAAAAAAATAAGAACCTATATGATTTTTCATATTAAACATTTACTGGTGCAATTTCACGTTGAATTGATCTGAACAGGCTGCAGATATAACCCGGAAGAAACAATTATTACTTTTTGACGTAGGTACAAATAGGTACAAAATGTATGTGATACAAATTATAGAAGTTAATAATAAATATTGTATTTGTTTTACTTCGATTACTGTAAGTAAATACCAGAACAATATTTTTGGCATAAAATATATTAAAAAACCGATTAATAGAGGAAGTTGGGTCTTTTTATTACCCACACTTACCACTGTACTGTCAATCATTCATATTACAGATACCTACTATTAACGGACTTCCAGTGCTCGCATACACCTGTGAAGCTCGACGTCTCGAAAAGAGAGGTCAAAAAATGGAGTAAAGCGAAGGGGCATATTAAGATTATCACATGAAGCAAGCAACAAAATTTAAAAATAAAAATAAAATGCCATTAGCCTTCCGCAACTAAAATATCACGCCATGCGATGCTGCCAATCGCAAACTATCGACACGTTATTTCTGAGCTCCGAGGGTGAAGAAGAAGAAAAAGAGGCCTAGCTTCAGCGATGTATTATCGAGCTTCTTCTTCTAATGGTGCCATCTCCTATTGAAGGTCGGCGATCATTCTAGCGATTACGATTTTATTTACCGCCGCACGGAATTATTGAGCAACGAATTGTTAATTTATTTTATTTGAAGAAAAAAAATTATATAAAATTACTTAAAAATTAAGTAAATTTATCAGAAATCTATGAAACTTTCGTTTTACTAGAAATAAGTATTTTTTTAAACAATTGCCACCTTAGCTTTCCTTTTATATACCTACGTGTATAAATAAGTATTTAACATTATTTTAATATGCTGTTTTTTCTACTAAATAGTGGGCATTGCTGATTTTGCTATTTACATAATTGCTGTATTTTATGTCATTGCTGTATTTGCTTGTTTCAGTCTAAATTGTCATAAAATCTTACTTTAGTATGAAGTGGCCATTTTATCACGTAACACAACCGTGAATTGGTTGAAGTGCATATTACTGACTTTGATATTAATGATTTGCTAACATGATTTTGGAGCGACAGAGCGATATATCCTCTAAAATCTCGAGTTCGGTACATTCTAAATCTGTCATCCTCGGTTACTGTATTCAAATTTATTTTATAGATATCCCTGTCTTTGTTTTTATACGCCTCAAACGATTTATTTAATCCTGTTAACAAAGCATTCCCGGCAATCTTTTTAAAGGTTCGACTTTGGACATTTTGACGACAGTTGCCGAGAAAATTAAAATTATTTTTCGAAATGTCTTAACTGCCCTCGTGCAATTCTCTTAGGCCCGAATACAGAGTCAATACTTATACGATTTGAAGGTTTAAGGGACCACTCGAAAATGTAATTTGTAGTCAGAGTCAAATCTATATTCGTTATGACGTCACACACCTCGACAAACGAAAGGAATGTGTCCACCTTACAATTGGGTATGAAATTTCTATGGTTCTTCATTTCACAGTCAATGCTTAGCGGTGCGCATGCGCATTATTGACATTATTGTAAGGAAACCGGCCAAATATCTACTTTTTTTGACAGTTGTTGAAAGCTGCTCGATACCTTCCTTTAAATTTTACTGAAGTTGAATTTATTATAATCATGGCGAATTTTGACCTGTTGGACGGGAATTTTACGGAGTATTATGTTCAATACCTCGATGAAATAGATAGGATGAATTTTGAGAATCCTGTTGAATTTTACAGTTCTCAAAATTTTAAAATGAGGTTTCGGCTGGAAAAGTCGACAGTGATGGAAACAATAATGCCATTATTGTTTCCAAATCTAGGACTTTCCACTACGTACATTCTGGAACATACCGCACTCTGGAATTAGATACATCATTCGAGGAACACCTGGAAAAGGTTCTCCTAAACACTAGAATAATCTAGGAGGTTCGATAATACAGTTTTTGGATATAAATAGCGCGGATGTAGGCCGCCGCGCAGATTTGCCGTATTTGACAGGTGGATTCAGTGTGAGATTTTAAGCGTTCACTATGCGCGAGTACGTGTGGATTTCGAAGCGATTAATAAAGCGAATAATCGAGCGAAGTATCTAATTGGCGAAATAAATAAGTGATAAATAATACTTGCGAGAACGGAATATTCCAGCAAGTGATAAAAAGTGTTACCCGGCGATAATAAAGTGTTAATTTACTAGGGATATATAGCGAAATAGCGTAATTAAAAGAATAGCGTTAAGTTTAATTCGTTTTCTGTGACTTTGCACATTGGATAGTTAATTAATCATTAATTAATAAATCGCTAATTAATTTCTAGTGTTTTCATCCATTCCTCCCTAGCCACGACACGTGACAATACCAATACACAAAGTGTATCAGTATACTAGTAGCTATCCTTGCCGTGGTTGGTTGACATCTGGTAACTGGCTTTCGAGATGGGCGCACGCTTTTTTTTATTGAAGAGAGATTTGTTTAAAACCAAGTTTATTAATCAATTGGAAAGACAGTTGACAAAACAAGACAAAGACAATCATCCGTATTCTGAAAATAACAATGTCTGGATCTTTAAGATCTTTATCCCAACACTTAATAGACGATAATAAAAATTAATTATGTCCAGAGCGGATTTTGTAATTCTACGGCTCAAATACACTGTATTAAAAGGCCAATAGTACCAATCGAGGCCTGCTGATTCCTCCCATCATACAAATTGCGGTAGCGCTGCGTTTTTTTGCGACGGGAAATTTTCAGGTAAATATGGGGAATGAATATTTTATAGATGTCTCACAGACACGAAATTATATTTTTATGGGGAAGTAGGTATGGAAGTCTTTGGGTGTTCATAGGGCTTACGACCTATCGTACGGCTAGCTTGAATGATCACTTTACACAATGTAACATTCACCATTTCCACCCATGATAGAATACCATGTTTATTAAATCTAATCAATAGTATATTGATTGATTACTGATGTCACTGTGACAAAAAATCCAGTACTGTTCTTAAAATTTGGACAAACTCAAAATATTCTAAATATGTGGACTTCAGAAACAAAACAACACAATCTTTAAAGTATTTTATCGGCAATTATCTATAACATATTTTTTCAGACTGTAAGCCGCAATAAGCCAGCCAACTTCTTGCAGAATCGTGCGAACCATTTCCCGTCAATTGGCACAGCAAGTCAAAAATTTTGTTAAATTCCCTCGGTCGTCCCAGGTCCTATGTGAAAACCGAGGGCTATTTTATCAAAAAGCGCGATTTCCAGGAGTGGTGGGATGCATTGATTGCAGAACTGAAGAAATAATATTTTTATTATCTACGAGTAATCTTTGGTGCGCAAAGGCAATTCTAAATAACCATATGTGCAACGACTATTTCGGTCCTTTAAAAACCAGACTCGGACCATTTCAGGTCTATCATAACACATGATATACCGGAGTAGGGGGGGTAAGGTCAGAGGTGATATAAAATCACGGTGTGGTAAACCGGCCGGGAGATCTCAGATCTACGTATGCCGGCGGTTACGCCCTCCCCTAGGTACAATCAAAACGTCAGGTGACTGACTAGGACACTGATATCTCGAGGCGGGTGAAGGGATATAAAAAAATAATAAAATCGAAACAATTTTACAAGTTTCTATATTGGGCACTGTAGGAAATTAATTTACATGAAACATTAATCTTAACTTACATACGACGCAGCAAAGTGGTTACTAAATTAAAAATTATATGAACCCTAATTTAGAGGGAGAGGACAAAATTATAAACAAAGAAAGAAAAAAGACAAAACACATAAAAAATCTGATCTTACTGCTAAAATGGATGGTGACGAGATTAAATTAACACTTCGGTAAACACAGGTGGGCGGAGAAAAAGTCTTTAGATCGGGGTAACCTGTTTCGGAGAGTTCGGCAGGTATCTTCTTCGTGCTGCTTCGTGGTGGGCGGCGGCTTCTGGCGTCGGCGTCGTCCTCTGACTGTGTAGGCTACGTCGGCGGCTTCTGACGTCGGCGTCGTGGCGGTCGGCAGCGGGGCGTCGCTTCTTTTGTCACTGGGCGTCGCGGCGGCACTGATACTTAGGCGTTTGCGGCGGTGCGTCACAGCACTCGGTAGCGGATGGCGGTTGTTGCCGTTCGCGCTTTCGCTCCTCCAGGAGTTGCTAGAGTGATCGGCGATGCTGTTTTTACGGGCACCGCTAGAATCTCTAGCTTCTCCACACTCAACTCAACTCGACTCAACTCCTAACTCGACTCGACTCAACTGCCTTCTTGGCGGCCGGCTTCGCCTTATATTCTCTCCCCGGCGACCCAGGGTGTGGTCGCGGGGACTCGAGGGGAAGCCTCCAGTTGGTCTTCTGCCGATTGGCTCCTTTGATGTCCGCCTCCATCGTTCATTCGTCTCTCCAGGTCCCGATTGACGCTATTGGTTACTGAACCCAATGTTGCCTCCGTTCCGCCCCCTATTGTTCTCCCAGTTTGCGGATAATCTCGATGCTTTTCTGGTATGTAGGCCTAAACACTTTGTTATTTCACGAACGCTTTGTTCACTGTTCATATCCCTATCCCGTCACCAAAACACATTGCAAAATGAATTAAACTTAAGGAAAATACTACAGTACAAATTGGCAAAGGCGGAAAATTGAAAACACAAATCCGCATCAACACTTTACCCAACATTACCCAAAAATAAAACTGCTTACAGATACATACTTAATTAAATCGACACGCCAGACATATTTTTATCGAGCAGTTATTTCTACCATTATTGACTAATTACATGGGATTGACGCAGGGTTTCATTAGATCACAGTAAAATTCCTTGAGTATGCATTACAATATTAATCTTATCATTAAGTCGTCGGTTTGATTCTTACAGTAGGCCTCCCAATATTTAACGTTATTTATACATTACAACATTACAGGTCAACCCTTATCATTAACATTGATTTAACGCTATTTATACATTACATCATTACCGGTCAATCCTTATCATTTACATTTAAAATTTACCACTCCGCATATCCTCTTCCTTTCTTTTTCTTTTTAATTTTTTTTTTCTTTAACAATGACAACATGTACTTGATACTTAGTTTTATCTTTAATTTTAGCTTAAATAAAACAAGCTATCGTAATTCTTAGTTGGACCAAACATATTTGTCAATATGTGACATAGAGATACAAAACAAAGGGCTAAAATTATACAGACATCGTGGCATTTCTTAGTGAATCAATTAACATAAAAACTTATTTACAAGGGATACATGCTTCAAGCGGGTCCCCTAATGTTAATGT
>JADDOH010000311.1:0-170521 GCA_016648135.1 Agrypnia vestita | reverse complement strand
ACTTTCTCCACCATAAGAGAGTACTTGCCCTCATGTGGCCCCCAGATCATCGAGCCACTCTCGAGTCTACTCCGCACCCAGGAGTTGTAAAGAGTTCTGAGTACGCGGGTATTCTCGAAAACCCTGGCAGTACGCAGAACAAATCCTAACATTCTCAAAGCATCACCACTGATCGTCTCTATGTGATCGTGAAATATTAGGTTGCTTACAAATCTAACACCTAGATCTTTAACATTGATGTTCTTGTCAGATTTTGATTGTTCATTTTGTAGCGAAAAAATAAGAGTTTTTTGGGCCCTAGTGAAGGATGTAACCGAACACTTGGAAACATTAAACAAAAGTTTATTTCGTCTTCCCCGTTCACATATATTTGATATATCTGCCAAAATCGTCCAAAGTTGATACCTTTAAGAAAAGCTTTAAGTCATCCGCAAATAACAGAAAGCGCGAGTTTAAGATTACATTTTTTATATTATTAATAAAAATCGAAAACAACAATGGACCCAGGTTAGATCCTTGTGGGACACCCGAGAAGGTAAAGAAGCACTCTGACGCGAATAGGCCGTAGGAGACGTATTGGTTCCTATTTTGGAGGTAGCTCGACATTAATTTTAGCATACCATCCGAGAAACCAATCTCATACAACCTTTTCAATAAGACATCATGGTTGACTGTATCAAAGGCTTTGGCGAAGTCATTATATGAACAGTCTACCTGATGTCCCGCGTCCAGAGCTTCCGTGACGTAATTTGTGAAGACCATCAGATTTGTCTCAACCGAGCGGCCTTTCCTAAATCCATGTTGTTGATCAATTATAAATGGCTCTACTCGGGAAGCGACGGTTCTACTTATTATGATTTCAAATACCTTAGCTGGGGCAGAGAGAACAGCTACAGGTCTATAATTTTCTACGGACGACTTAGAGCCACTCTTATGTATGGGAGTAACTTTTGAAGTCTTCCATGTTTCCGGGAAGATCCCTGTATTAATGGAAAGATTATACAAAAAACAAAGTGGTTTTTTTATCAGTTCCACACAACCTTTTAAGAGAAATGTTGGAATGAAATCTGGACCAAGAGAATGAGTATTATTTAATTTTTTTATAGTGTCGGACACATCCTTCTCACTGATATTTTGAACATCAATAGACTGTGCACCGATCGGAGAACATTGCCTAGCAATGTTAATATCCAGAAGCGGAGGTTCACTACTATACACTGTTTTAAAATGACCTGCAAACGCCTCAGCAATATCTGCACCCCGTACCATTTTTTCGCCCCATGTCATGGAGTTAACATACACTTCAACACTCACTCATCACATCAGCCCTGATGATGGACCCTGCAATGGGATCCGAAACGTTGGCCAGAGAGGTCACATATACACGGCAGAATATCCCAGAAAATTATAAACAGAAGATTCTGAACGGCCGTGAAAACCTAAGGACATTCGTAATAATTTCGTTGTCTGTTTAAGGATTTAAAATAGTACATTAACTGCCGGTAGGGGAAATATAAAAAAAAATGTAAATATTTTGATAAAAGTCGTGATTACTATTTCATGGGTGTCGGCTTTAAATAAATAAATAAGTATTTATTATTAAGGAATCATTTTTGACGGGTTACCACTAGTGTAGTATTAATGGCAAGTAGCGAACAAGATTTAGAAAGTATAGTTATCAGGATGCACGGGAAGTTGCTCTATTATGAATGTAAATAAGTCAAAAGAGGGAGGAAAGTAAGAGAACGTGTGAAATACTCGTAGAAAATGAATACTTGGAACAAGTTGATGAGTTTGTGAATAAATGTGAATGAGACGAGACTTGTGTGTCAGGACAGAAAAGTGTGGTATTCCATCCTTTCTAAAAACGGCTAGTAATTTAATATTGTTTTTTTATTCACGTAAAATTTTGTAAACTGTCAATAAATTTATTACATTGTTTATTTATAACCGTATTTTATGAAAGCATATCATGTTAAGAATGTTCTTAGGTTTTTACGACCGTTCAGAACCTTCTGTTTTGTTTTTTCTGTGATATTATGAGTAATTCGAGCCAATACTTAACCACAACATCAACACTCACAACAACATATCAGCCCTGATGATGTACCCTGCAATACGATCCGAAACTTCGACCAGGAAGGTCGTAAAAATACGACATAATATTCAAGAAAATACGAACCAGAAGCATGTCATGTTATTATTTCAAATGTTACGATTTTTTTTATAATCTTTAATAACAATACGAATATAATAAAAACTAATGTGTATCTACTCATTGAAATAATTAATTTCCAACTACAATTTTGGTCTTAATTGTTGCTTAATTAGAAATTTAAAATAATTTAATTATTTTTATTAGTGCGTTTCCACTCTACCTGTAGTGTGTCATCATGCGGAGAACGCTAGGAACTACCGTATAAGATGATAATGAAATAAAATTATCAAAGGCAGAAGGACGTACCCAGTATCAACTCAGTTCTCTACCGGCCACAAGCATGGCAGCTCATCGTTGGTGAACTGTCTCTTCTTCCGAAGAAAAATTATTTAATAGTACAACCTTCCACTAGTCCCTTCAGTTTGAATACCTTTTTTTAAAATCGCAATGTATTCAGAACGAGCTGATTAATTATTTGAAAAATAGCAATCGCCGAGATTACAATACGACGCTAGTAAACAACCCTAATGATCATTGTGAATAGTGAACAGTGATAAGTTACCAGTGATTACAAGAAGGGAAAGCTATGGAGAATGCCTCTAGTACCGACGACCACAAAATTACTACAGATGTCGTTGCCACATACTTGGGGGGAGTACTCCCAACAAATCCAGAAAATGTCACAGGAATCCCTAATATCTGTACAGTTGAAGACATGCCGGACACACTTTCATATTTCGCAGGTAATTTAGTTTTAACAATATTTTTATATGTATGTTCTGAGAACACAATTACTGAACTTGTCCACAGTGGGATAATTATTAACTAAGATAAATTATAGAAGTCACACAGAGACGAGTATGAAAGTCTTTTTATAGGATGGCCCAGGCCACCTGTATGAGCAGGCTTAAGTGATCACTCTACACAATGCAACGTTCACTAATTCCATCGTAAGAACGTTCACACATTATAAAAATACTTCCATCCACGTTTCTCATGTAAATAGCTTCGTCTCTATGAGACGTATATCATTCCGTACTATTTTAAATCAGTCGTATTTTTAGTCAAATTTCTCTCTCTAACTTCACTCTCTGTACTCACCAAAACAAAATTTATATCCATTTCAGATTAATAATAATATTATTTTATTTCCAAACATTTTTTATAAAAGATTTTTAACGATTGTACTGGCTTCTTTAGAGTGACATTTAAGCTAATCCAAAAAATTATATTAAAATTTTTAAAGAATGTATTGAATAAAATAATGAATAATCTGATATTTCGTGATGTTGAAAAATAAAGGTGTATACGTTATGTAACATTTTTGGTCAAATCAAAATACTAATAATTATTTTCTCTGCGTGTTTCAGTCATTAAAAATTTCTTGGTGTTTTAGGAGGAAAAACAATAATATATGAGCATTTGCAATATAAAGCAATTTTTTTCTAAAAAAATATCACTTCATGAGCTATGCACCACACTTATTGTATTTTAATAAGCCTTGGACCAAATGTAAATCTGGTGAAGAAATCGAAAAATCAACATTTAAAACTTTGAAACACGATATTTCATTTCGATTTAAATCTCATATTTATGATTCATTGCTTTTTCAAAGCTACAATTTGGTAGTCTGCTTATCAAATCGAATACAAATTAGCACTGAAAATATATTTAACAGTAATATTAATTTCTCCCACAAAAACTAGATTCATGACCAATCATTGTAGTATTTCGTCAACGATTCATGTATATTTTAGTAAAAAATATAATTTACCGAATTTAGACATTGTACAGTTCAGCGCCCTTGAACTGAGTTTTTACAAACTAATATTGTAAGTGACGTCACGAATTAGTTATTGTAGCTACCAACCCATTGAAATAATAATAAATAGTTTAAAAATGGTCCAAAATGATTTTTAGTTTGTACGTATTTGGGAACTATGGGATATAAGTAGTAGAGATGGTAAGACTGAGAAGGGTTACTGCTAGAAATAAATTTAATTCTTTGAACGCAATTATTGCCCGTATGAATTTTTCATCTCAAGCAAGACTATTGCTTGCCCGACGTAACTTGGCATGCGGCGAATTTTGAACTAAAACCTGCCCCGCCCGCACCCGGCGGTAACTGTCATTTAGTTCAAATTTGTATTTGGTCGGGAGCTGTGACATCTTGATTACCAATATATACTGAATTATTATGTCCAAAACATCCTTAACAGTCCGGGATGGTGCAAAAACAATTGCCAATGAAGTATTTAAGTTTTGCGAAGCTGAAAAAGCGAATAATGGACCGATATTACCGTCTGACAGTTTGACAGATAGAACGCCATTACTGCCTGGTTTCTTTAGTGCTGCCCGACCAAATTTCTGTATTTAATACGACACCGGTCACCGGACATTCTGTACATTATGTATTGTGTAATAAATTTACACCCTGACAACTTCTGTTACGCGATAGGGACGCCCTCCCTCGCACGCCAAGTTATAGTGGTACGTCTATAGTTAGTGGTGGAGGATTAGAGCCAACACTAACGTGTAGGTGAGGTCTGAAATTGAAAAAAAATGTACGGAAGTAAACTGAACTACGAATGAAGATCGAACAAATTGACAAAAAAATGATTAAAGCGAATGAGGATCTGAGCATGAGGAATGTACTGAGATATAACTAATGGTTGTTGAGATGGTTTTGGGTACATGGAACGCATTAGCAAAGAAAGCGAACAAAAAAATATATAGAAAATACATGAGGCTCGCGTTGATGGCCTATGGACCTGAATAGCCTTTTCCCTTGTACGTAAAATTACATTGCCAGATATTTTCACCAACTGCGCTATGTCTTGTCAACAACATATAGCATTTCTCTAACTTTATTTACAAAATCTTTATTCGACACATGGTATTATTTATATAATTTGAATTTGAATTGACAAACCTAAATTACGCGACGCGAAAGCTAAAAATTGTGATTCAAATTTCAGTACAGTGAACAATCAAAGCATACGAAAACTGATAGTAGGTACGATTTTATGAGGAAATATAAGTATTTTCCGATAGGATAATAGTTTTTGTTGTAGCATGTGAATATAAAGTACGTAAAAGGTTTTCGCGGCCGTTCAGAACCTTCTGTGTGTAGTTTTCTGGGATATTCTGCCGCGTATATCCCAGAAAACTACACACAAAAGATAAAGTATGTATCTACATATTTATATTTGTTCTATTGTTACATGTTTACGAGGAAGCAGCTATCTGTGTGAACAAAGCACTTGATGCAATCATATAATGGTAGATACAATCTTAAGATAATTTTTTGATAAGCATTACTGAAAAAAGTATTCTTCTTGTACTCGTATGGATACGGTACACCGTTATTAAATCACTTATTTAGGGATTTATTTTATTTCAGCTTATCAATAATTTATCTTTTAAGCTTCATATCAAAACTTAATCAATGTTTAATTTAATAAACTTAACGTAATTAAATCACTGCCTTAAAGTATATTTATGTTTTTTTTTCTAACCACTCTATGATAAAATTTATTGTTGTCAAATTATTTATTGTTCGAGGCTGTATCAAAGTTTTTGCATTTGGATTTGGATCCGAATCCCAATCCAGTTTATACAGTATTTATGAATTCCGGGGTTAGCATGTGCAATCCAAAAAAATTTGAGATCGATATTTTGGCTTAATTTCGGGGTGCTTAAATTAGATTAAGACTGACTAATGAAGCACTCGCTGCTGCTGTGTATTTTTTGAAAGAAGAGATGTGAACATGAAACACGTGTTATATCAATATTATTACTTTTCAAACCAAACTAAAAGGTTCTCTGAAAATATGACTAATTTGCTGGTCTCCTGGAATGGGGTTGGAACCACCGACCACTGAATCACTAGGTTAACAAGCTATTATTCATAATACAAAAATTGTTTTACATTAAAACTGTCATTTGCCTTTATTGCATTATTCAAAGATTCCATGGTTACTAAAATACAAATACTCATATCTTACATACATTGTAAGTATTTGTTATTTGCTAATTATTAAAAAATAATAAGCAAATGAGTATTTTTAACTCGATTCCCGAAGTCTCGGGATTGGGATTTAGCTCGGAATTGAATTCACTACTCTGGTCTCTATTAATATTACAAGTGGTTCCAACACGAGTTTATCTATTGCGGGATATTAGATCAATAATATGTAATCATTCTTACATGTTTCAGTAACAAATGTATTTTTTTCTAGCTTTAGACCAGTACGGGATAGTATTATTCACATTCGGCGCATTGGTGGTATTAATTATACTAGTGATATATCTGGATACTCTGAAGTATGTCATAAAGCATTCTCCCTCAAGAATCAAGACCCATACAGGATTCGTCATCAGCGTCTATCCGGTAAGATGTATTATATTTACAAATATTTTCTGTCTTTTACCTCGACGACATTTCTCTTTCTTAGTTCAATAGCCTCGAGCGTTGATTCATCATCTGATCATAGGTCTAACTTTCACGAATTTTATCTGTATAAAATGAGTTTTGACATTTTAACCACTGTAATGAAAAAGTGCATTTGTAATTAAGTCAGAGATTTATGTTTGATAAATGAAGTTCATGATTAACACAATAATTTATACAAAACGTTAGAAATTAATAAAACAATTAAAAATAAAAATAACCTAATAAACAATCAAATACCTGCGTTATTAAAATAAGTATTAGTGTATGTAAAAATTAATTACTGTTGTATATGTTAATAAATACCTACCCTTCCCCCTCCGTCCTCCCTTTACTTTATTTATTTATCGACCATATTGATTTAAAATTATTTCTAATATTGCCTCTGAAGATGATGGTTGTGCCCATCGAAAGCGGTTAGGCTTATATATAACTCAAATATGTAAGTGGAATAAAACGCTGTGTATAAATTATTGTGTATTTATGTTTGAATTAATTCACAAAAAAATCTGAAAAATAATGAGTAAAGCAATTTTTCGGCTTGAAATTTTTGTCTCGAGATATTACCTGAGAGAATGATGCATATGATGGGATAAACATAATTCACGCACGATTGAGACTGATATTGTGCCATCTTGTTCATATGTGTACATGATGTAGCTATCACCGTTCTCTTTGATTCATTAACCGGAACTCATTTTATTCAAGTGTTTATAAAGTTAATAGTGTGAAACAATAAAAAAGAATTTCCTTAAATTTTTTGTTGTGACTTATCACTATGAACCGCCTTTATTAACATTTCGAAAATAGTTTCATAGGAACGCTTAAGGGGGATGAAATATATGTACCTTTCTAAACTAGCACCAATTAGTACTCACTCAGGTAAAAGTTAACTCGTTTTTTAGGGAGTTTAAAGGGCTGAATTTCTATGTACCATACACTAAAACTTCAGTGAAATTTATGAGAACATAGACAAACACAAAGCGATAATTTCCAAATTCTGTTTAGATCAGATATAATGTTTTTTTTCATTATTCGTGATGTTTCTTTTTGGTATTATTTTGTATTGAATAAAAGGGGAGAGGAGGCCTAGGAATTCAAAATCATTATAAAACTCAAATCATTATGTCTCCACCTTAGCGTAGGAGAATACATCGAAAAAAATATGGATATTGATATATTCCATGTGTCTGAAGGGGTTTTCCGAAGCAGGATTCTCCTACACCTTTGATCAGATTGTATATGGTATTTTTAACTGATTACATATTCTTATTTAAATATATATATGTAATGTACATATTATAGAATAAGTAAATGAATTGAATTGAATTGAAATTGAAAAAAAGAAGAATGTCAATATTACGGTGAAATAGCGAATGTTCCCTGTCTGTGCTGGTGCTCTCACACCAATTTCTCTTATCAATGCATCCACTTTTCACCATCAAATGTATGGTGTCGAGATCTTTATATATACTTTGTACACAAAGAAAGAAAATAAACTGTGCTTATAAATTGCTTTATACTTGACCCGAAAGTTTAACGGATGGTTTCATATCCAAACCAGCACCTAACTTAACCTAACCTAACCCAACCTCGCAACCGGCAGAAATACTAAAATAATTTCTCATAGTCTGATGTATTCAGGAATATTAAAAAAAATAAAATGCATTTATTATATTCAAGAACAGATTCTTATTGTGAAGTTGCAATTTTTTCAGAACAAAGATCTGTGAAATTTAAAACCAAATTCATTAATCAATTAGAAAGACATACAGAAAAATCAAATAAACGGAAAAATATTGGGCTGCTACCGGGATTCGATCCACGGATCTCCTCCAATCTGGGGCAGGCGCGTTAACCAATTACGCTATAGCGGCCTCCTACATTTCCGTGAATATAATGAACTTATCTCTAAGTCTCATTTATTAATTGATTAACATATATTATTATCCATTTATCCCGGATTGGAGGAGTCCGTGGTTCGAATCCCGGTAGCAGCCAAATATTTTTTCATAATTTTTTTTTTGTATCTCTTTCTAATTAATTAATAAATTTGGTTTTAAATTGCATTTAGTCTAATTAGTAATAATAAGATTTAAAATAATAATCGTAGAAATATAAAGTGTTTATAAATAAACACTTCTTTCAGATTATGATGTGTGGTATTTTAATGTGGGTGTAAAATCTCTCGATGTGGGAAGTGGCTCGGGAGCTGAGCGTCATAATACACGTAGCATTTATTGCTTGTAAAAATATTCCCTACGCGGCTTCTATTGCTTGCCCAACGTAACTTGGAATTTGGAACTAAAACCCGCCCCGCTCGCACCCGGCGGTAACCCCTCGCCCTGTCATTCAGTTCAATTTTGTATTTGGTCGGGAGCTGTGACATCTTGATTACCAATATACACTGAATTATTATGTCCAAAACATCCTAAATAGTCCGGGATGGTGCAAAAACAATTGCCAATGAAGTATTAAAGTTTTGCGAAGCTGAAAAAGCGAATAATGGGCCGATATTTCTGTCTAACAGTTTGACAGATAGAACGGCCGCCATTACTGCATGGTTTCTTTAGTGACCTGACCAAATTTCTGTATTTAATACGATACCGGTTACCGGACATTCTGTGTATTATGTATTGTGTAATAAATTTACACCCTGACAACTTCTTTTAAGCGACAGGGACGCCCTCCCTCGCACGCCAAGTTATAGTGGTACGTCTATAGCCTACGCCTCGCGCCGCGCCGCCCTAACTGACCGCGAGGTGCGAGCGAGACCGGTGGTCATCCATCTCGCAAGATGAATTATAGAAGTCTCACAGATACGAAGCTATTTATATGAGAAATGTTTTTGAAAGTCTTCTATAATTCATCTTAATTAAATAATAATCCCACAGTGGACAAAACCAGTAATTGTGTTCTCAGAGCATACATATAAAAATATTGTTACGTGTTTCAGATGTTTGCGGTGGCCACTTACTGCGCGATAGTCGTTCCTCGAGCCCACTTTTTAGCTGAAGCTGTGTCTCAGGGGATGTTCATGTTCACCCTTTACCAGCTGTTCTGCCTCTTTGTGGACTATTGCGGAGGGGAAGTTCAACTCATCAGGTATCTAATCAACTACATAATATGTTCAATTCCTAATTATTTATTATCTACGAGTGTACGGATGCAAATAAAGAAATAATATTCGTGCAAGTAATTTTCTCGTGTAATTAATTACTAGGTACTTATTAATATAAATGCAGCTACTGATAATTATTTCTACAAACAAATAGATGAGCTTATAATAGGGAGCTTTGAACTTGGTAATAAATAATCTTTAAAGAAATGTAAATGCATTAAAATTTCATTCACAGTGGAAACGGTTAATGATGATAAATTAAAATAAAGTTCAACGAAGTAAAAAAAACTTTTTCAAATATAAGATGTTTCCCTAAAATTGTAGTTAAACTCAAATTTAAATAATTCATAACGTAGCTCTTCTTTGTCCTTAGAGTACATAGAGTAACATTGACACGATGCTATGTTTTCTCAGTAGATACTCCTGTGTGGTTTTGGACTCTTTTGAAGCAGAATTGAAAATAATTAAGATAAATTGTAGAAGTCTCACAGAGATGAAGCTATTTATATGAAAAGCATATATGAAGTCTTATAAATGAGAGTCCAGGGCCTAAAACCTTTAAGACTGACTTAAATGATTACTCTGCACAATGCAAAGTTCACCAATTCCATCGAAAGAGCATGCACACATTATAATTTTTTTTAAAGTTGTGTGTATATCCAAATCTGAAAACCTTACGTATATTTGATGTGAATATGCTAGAGATATCCGTAGTCCTTCCTGTATTAAGCAATATCCTTTTTAATGTATATATGTTATTCTTCCAAATTAATAAAGATGTACACTATACACATTGCCGCTCTTTACTTTATATTTTTAACTTTTAACTCATGATTTGGTGCTATTTCTGAAACTTCATATTTCGCTACTTATAACTTATATTGTTTAATGTATGTTCTTTTTAATTTTATGTTATATTTTAAGGTAAAAGCCTATACACACTGCCGCTATTTACTTTATATTTTTAACTTTTAACTCATGATTTGGTGCTATTCCTGAAACTTCATATTTCGCTACTTATAACTTATATTGTTTAATGTATGTTCTTTTTAATTTTATGTTATATTTTTAGGTAAAAGCCTATACACATTGCCGCTCTTTACTTTATATTTTTAACTTTTAACTCATGATTTGGTGCTATTCCTGAAACTTCATATTTCGCTACTTATAACTTATATTGTTTAATGTATGTTCTTTTTAATTTTATGTTATATTTTAAGGTAAAAGCCTATACACATTGCCGCTCTTTATTTTATATTTTTAACTTTTAACTCATGATTTGGTGCTATTCCTGAAACTTCATATTTCGCTACTTATAACTTATATTGTTTAATGTATGTTCTTTTTAATTTTATGTTATATTTTTAGGTAAAAGCCTATACACATTGCCGCTCTTTACATTATATTTTTAACTTGTATACTCATGTTTTGGTGCTATACAGATATTGTTTAATGTATGTGCTTTTTGAAATTTATTTTATACTCTTTATGTAAAAGCCTAATGGGCGTAAACAAATAAATAAATAAATAAATAAATAAACTAGAATATAAGTGAAAATTAATATTTTTAATTTCTTTAACTCTTTTATAGACCAGTAAATATTTCAATAATATCTTTATTTATACGTTCTGAGAACACAATTAATAATTTCAGCCATCATATACATGTTTCCCATACATGTATAATAAATATTATTTTGAGACTTCTGTAATTTATCTTAGTGAAATAATAATACCGCAGCGGATAAATCCAGTAATTGTATTCTCAGAATACACAAGTTAAAATTTTGTTTGAATTGAAAATGTTTAAAGCGTTTGAAATTAAGTTAATAGTACTGACACAGACATATGCTAAAAATAACCTGGACCGATAGAATAAGAAACTTGCTAATGAGAATTCAGAAGAACAAGGAAATCATTCTTACTATAAAGTTAAGGGAAACAGATATACTTTAAACATATAATGAGACACCCTGAGATTGTATACGAAGATTTTGTTTCTAAGAAGAAAAAATCAATGGCTGAATAGGTCCCGGCAGAGGAAGAACTTTGAAGAAGATTAAAACTTAGAGAATGGTTTTCTAGTAGCCATCAACCATTTACGGATTATATCCATTACCTATAACTTCTTTCAGGTATTGTGTATGTACTGAACCACAACACCAACACTAACAACAAAACATTAGCCCTGATGATGGACCCTGCAATGGGATCCAAAACTTCGGCCAGAAAGGTTATAAAAACACGGCATAGTATCCTAGAACACACGAACTAGAAGATTCCGAGTGGCCGTGAAAACATAAAAATTTTCTTTCAGGTTTTTGATTGAATTGAACCAGAAATAATTATTTTTTGAAATATTTGTCTTAAATTCTTCTTAAAAATGCTTTTATTTTTATGTTTCTCATTTTCTTTTTGTATTCCAACTATACGTTTACATATTTAGTATTTGAGGGTGGAATGTAACGGATTCCTAGTTGGTTTCTCTCTGCATTTGAAATAAACAAAAACAAAGTAATTAAAAATAACTTAAACAAAATTGACGTGTCCTTCTTGGTCTAGTGGTTAAGATACTTACCTGGTAAACTGATGGGCGGGGGTTTGAGCCTAATTCCGGAACAGCAAGTGTGCGCAACTCTATTTTTTTATGAAAAATAATGAATTAAATAATAATTTAAATAATATAAAAAAATAAGTATTAATTACAGATGTCTCATGGAGTAGAAGCTATATTTTTATATGGGAAGGTAGGTAAGGAAGTCTTTCTTTGGGTTTCATAATATAACGTTCACCAATTCCATTTATGATAGACTACCACATCTATCAAATTTATGGAAGTTGTATATTTTTTAAACTTGCACACCTTGTTTCGTATGTGAGTTTTATTTTTAATACTTTGATTAGTATTTCATTAATAATTATTTATATCTTGATTAATGGTGTCCCCCTGGGGATAAAATCCAGTATTGTGTTCTTGAAAAAAAATTTGGACATACTCGAAATATTCTGAAGAATTTTGAAATTTTATACACCTTTCCGTGAAGAAAAATCAATACTATTGTTCAGTATTTGCGTTTCTAGGCGTTTATTACTCGCGCGACGAATCTGACAATTTACGTCTCGACCGGATAGTGGCATTTTGTGTCAATTACCAATAATTACCAATGGAATAAAATCTCGAAGTAACCTGTCGAAAGAAGTGTCGTGCTTTCGCAACAGTTTGTATTCGGTGCTCAGATTGCAACATCTGTTAAGTGATCATTGACCACGTCGCAGTGAAACAGAAAGGAAAATGAACACTCTCTTACTGGGGAGTTCGGCTATCATCAGTATTCCTTTATCATCTTTCCATCTCCATAAATACAGTCCACATTCGTTTCAGAATTACCCCTCCACATCCCCTTCGATCATCCTTCCCTATTATCGTAACTCTCATCTTCTGATTACCGGCGATTCGCGCCGGAAACAACTTCTGAGTACCGCTTTCCAACCATAATACACATTTCATCTAATGGTTTCTCAATTCTCAATTATCTGTGTATTTCAGGCGGGTGAAACATGACTCACTGGACCCCAAGGTAGCTCCATGCTGCTGTTGGCCATGCTGTCAGCTACCTCTATGGTCCGTCAACAAGTAAGAAACAATCATTTTACAAATTTACTCTATTACATCATATTTCTTTATATCAATCAGTAGATAGGTACTAAAAAAACTAACCCATATAAACCAAGTTTTTATTATACTCCTTTCTTATTTACTATTTGAAACAGGTTTGGTTGAAACACGAATTGTTCTAAAAATAAAATTACTTTCAAAGTCTTCTGTCAATCAATATCTGAATTAATCCATTATTTTCATTTTTTTTTAATATTAACGTTCCTCGAAAACCACTAATTATTTGAGTATTTAATGATGCAGAGTTGGAAAATGTTCTAAATTTAATAATATCGCAAAATAATCTTTCAGGCGAAATGTGAAAACACTAAGAATGCTGGTGTTGCAGCTTCCGGTGGTCCATGGATTGGTGTTCATTGTACTTTTGGTGATGTGGGCCGAAGAACAGGTATATTTATCCTCAAACTTTACGTGAAGAACTTGCTTCAATCCAATTAATGGATACATAACGATAAGCTAAGTTAATTTGATGGCAGTATACATGATACACATTTTTATATAATGTTAGAGACACGTTTATATAAAAATGAGGTTTAAATAAGATAGAGTTATAAATGCCTTAATTGAGAAACAATATTGATAGAAAACAAAGAAAAATGTATACAAACAATAAAACAATAAAAACCCACTAATAACCAAATATGAACATTATCGAACCTGTACACTTTAAGTACATAATGGGGTTTAAAAGCAATGGCAGCAATATCCAAAAAAATAAAAAATGTTTTGTGAACACTTTTTTTGTATCTATTCCTTCCAAAATATTGTTTTCTACAAAATTTCGAATTTTGTAGGTACATTATAAATTAGTAATTCTCGATGACTGCTTTCAAATTTTATTGGATAATGCTGCCTTTGTTTTTATACCCCATATATACATTAAAATGAAACGCAAAGAAGAAGCTAAAGACAATATACATATTAGACATACATGTTCACTTTGGTTTAATTTATAATATCGACTCAATTATGAAAAAATTAAGAAGAAATATGAAAATATATGTATCTGGTGACGTACAACTAATATATTTTTATAAGCCAGCTCCGATCATTCGAAAAAACATGTTCAAAACTGCTGTAGATGCTTTGCAGTTATTTTTGATAATTCGATCTGTACAGCCAAGATATATTTAATTTATTACATCCCTCTTCTCTTCATATTTCCAAAGTATTTTAATATATGAAATATATCCTGTGTGTGTAAAATTTTTTTCATGTCTCAGGTACTAATTATAGCATTATTAAAAAAAAAATTCTTATACATACGAGTACAAACTTTATTTGTAGAATAAACTTCCCTCTTTCCCCATGGCGAAGACCGCATTTTTAGTTTAATTTTATAAATAATTCTGATTCTAGAGTTTATATCAAGTAGGATTCACATACTTGCAACCGATAATGATGACGTCCATGTTCCTCGGAATTTGGGGACTGATAATGACAATCAAGATGCTCAGAGAGACCCTCGGCGACTATTTCCTGACTGCGAAGTTCATCAATCTAAAACTGGTCCTGATCTTATCCCAGTTCCAAGGACAACTGTCGAGGGTGCTTGTGTGGACGAATGCTCTACCCTGCAACCCGCCCATCACTCCTGCGGTATACGGAAACCGTATGTCCTTAAAATACTTAAATTGATTATGAAGTGAAAATTCTTTAGCAACAGTGCAGTAATGACAATTGGTTTTCAAGTTCATCGACACGTGGATTTGAAACAATAATCGCATCCAGAATATTTCGAGTATGTTCAAATTTTTCAAGAACACTATACTAGATTTTATCCCCAATAAATTTGATTAGTATAAATACGTATAATAAACTGTATAATTTTGATAGATGTGGTAGTCTTTCATGGGTGTAATTGGTGACGTTATTATGAACACCCCAAAAAACCTCCATACCTACTTCCCATATAAAAATATAGCTTCGTCTCTATGAAACATCTATATATAATATATCTTGATTAATAATTGTATCGTTTTGGATATCAACCCTATCAATTCAATCAATCCAAATAATCAAAAATCACATCCCTTATCTATTATAAAATATGTGTTCACGGTTCTCGGTGTAACGAGAAGCGACGCATTCCTGTAAACGGCACCCCGACAGATGTGCGCAAGTTGTATGCGCGCCGACATCTCGCGCAGACAACTGCGCGCAGACTATTACATGCCGAACGAAACTGCAAAATTAAAAATAATTTATAAAAACTTTTAACCTAACTTTACCTATAGTCCACTAATAATGAAGGAAATTTTGTGAAACAATCCATGGAAAAGTTTACCTTCAACAATGGAACACTTCAAAGAAAAAATAAGGCTGAAAAACGTCGAATTTCTTGAAGAGCATGAACCGATTGCTTTTTTACTCCACAACCTTCGAATTTTCCTTAAAAAATTTTTAGATTATTTATGATATTACATTTTTAAATAAAGTAATGATTTTTTTTACATGCATTTATTTGCTTGTTTTATTTTAAAATAAAATTTAATTATTTCTGAGGGTATTTTTTAAATATTTTTCTTAAAAGCCTCATAATTTTTTTTCTATCCTCATTTTAACGGGTAATTCGTTAAACCACTTCACACCTCTAAATGTATACCTATAATGATGCTAATCTGATCTTATGGTGATCTGCTTATGCTGTATTCGCAACACACACTTATTTGTTTGCGCTATAATTCATATATATATATTTTTTACATGTTTCAGTGATTTACAATTGTGCAGTGCTTCTAGAAGTGATGGTTTTAGGATTCTGGGCGAGAAGATTGTACAAAAAACCAATTCCAGATTTTGAGATTCAGCTGACTGGCGTACAGGAGATCTATTCGTGTCCAACAATCGGCTGCGGCGAACAGAGACAGTCTGAACTTCATACCGCTCCCAGGATAAATCAAAACTCTTTTAAGAAAAATTCCAACAACTTTATAAGTGTCAGATTATAAGCTTCCTTGAATAACATGCATTGTACATACTCTAGTATTCGTCATTTAATTTTGTTATCTGTGTATTCGCATTGCAAAGAAAATATGTTTGAACATATTTTCTTTGCTATGTACATATGTATGAATTTTGTTTGTCGCTTATCTGAAAACATGGCAGCTGTGGCACGGAAATTTAACAGATTAACAAATTTTATGAAAATATTCGATTTGAATTGACAAAAAGAATAGTGGGTGAATCTTCGTGTTAAAAATTATATTTGTGTATTGATCTCATTGTGTACATAACTAAACAGTATAAAAATAATAAATAATATTTATTTATTTACAAAGTAAAAATTTTTAATTTCTTGTTTTAACTTCATTAGTTGAGGAGTGACCTTTCAATACTAAGAATTAAGATGAATTACATAGAATTCATTTTTATTCAAATATGGATTTGTATTATTAATTTTTATTTAATTTATGTCCTTTCCGAAACATGTTGTGTGATACTCTATAATAAAATAGAGGAAAATAACAAAAGTTGTGTATTTATTCATTAATAGATTTCCACAAAGAAAATGACACCACATGCGATTACTTATTGTGTAATGTGATGACGCAAGCCAGCTTATACAGATCACAAGACCTGGGCCACCCAATAAAAACTTTCATACTTTCCATTTAAATAAATTTTGCTCTGACAGACTTCTATAATTTATCTTAATTAATAAATATTATTAATTTTGAACTAATGTCGTTCGGCGGTACCTACCGGTCCGGCCATATAAATTCGTGAGATAAATGGAAATTTAAGGAAGTCAAATACCTACATACGTAATAAACATACAAAATGAAATCTTAAATTCATTATTGCAGATTTATTCCTATCCATTATTATCCAGATCTATCTATTCAGATTTACTATTTGAATCTCAAAAATATATAAGATGTATCCCAGGAGGTGCACTAACTAAATAACCTACCACCACGCCGCTTTCCACGGGGGTCGGCAGAGAGGGTGGAGTGCCGCTCTCTTCTATCTTTACCCACAATTATCCTTTTCTCATGAAAGTTCGTTTCTTAGGGAGGCTTCTAAGAGAACCATATTCCTACTAATTATATTTTTATTTTTTATTCATGATTTGTTGAATTCCACAAAATTTTATAAAAAAGATTTTAAAATAAATCATCACCATATTCATTATACTGGCTTTAAATAAATCCCTTCATTACTAAATGATCTAAGTCTTGATTCGCCATTCATTGACCTCGATTGGCAAGTGGATCTCTCCGGAATTTATTTATTAAACGAAGACATGGTAAATCGATACTCTGTCTGCCCTTCGACTTAGGAGATGCTAGGTGCAAACTCATGAAATGAACACCTAAATGAAGATATTCTAAATGAAGACTCATTCAACCCAAATTCAACAACGATAAGTTGTTGGATTTTTATAAAATTGATGTCTAATTTATCATAATGCTATAAAAATAATGATTACAGCAGGGATGCCAAATACTATTTTCGTAAATTGATCCAAATATCTCTCTATGGATCTATTTAGGAACAAATAATCAATGGAAAATATCTGTTGTGAAGAAGTTAGGAAGATACATATGTTTAGTACCTATTAAAAAAGTTTATTGTTTGATTAAGAGAAACCAGGCGGCCCTCGTAGTCTAGAGGACTCTCAAACCAGGGGTTTGAGAAACCTCTAAACCTCTAGAGAAACCCAGTGAGGTCAAAATACATACTCGTATATGTTTTTCTACGGTTATAGGGCCTCCTAGTCTGCTGTAGCGTTATTTTTTTTTAAAGGATATGTTATAAATAAATCTTTTAACAATTATAAACGTGTGAGAAAGTACAGAATATAAATGATATATTTGATAAGTTCTAAATCAACCTTTTAACATATATTATTACTAATTGCCAATCTCGTAGTTCTCACTGTCTTTTAGTTATGCTGACTTGCGCCTGTGTGATATTAATATTCAACAACGTGTTGTAGTCTATTTCAATATCCATAGTTCAAGTTCATGCATAAGTTTCTGTCGTCATTGTCACTGACATGACAGGCCTAAATTGGCAGCCGTCCAAATATTATTACATGACGCGTTGAAAAGACATGAAACTAACTTGGTGAAAAAGGTGGGATTGTTAAGAAGAGACATGGTGATTTGTTGGCCACATTTATAACTCTGTGACTCATGAGGCGGCTTACTGTCAGATAGATTAACATGCAGAACTGTCGTGGACAATGATAACGGTTAAATCATAGTCAAAATTATCCGGCGCCAGCCGTTCCGATCTGCATCTTCCTGGCGGCTTCTCTGAGAGTCATTAGTTGCGGACTTCAACAGATCTGTTCATCTAATTGGTGATCTTCCGCCATGACGGGCTCTCTCGACTATGCCATGTACCAACAGCCTCTCTCTATTGCATCAATATGTCTTGTGACATGTCCAAAGTATTTCGGAATGTTTTTTTACTATGGAAGATAGACGTTGCTCAACTTTTATTTCATAAAATTGGGCGTTTTGTGAGCTGTTCATGGGGTTTGCAGAAGACGTGCCAGTACCACGTTATCCTTCCTGACATCTTGTATCCACGTCTCAGATCCTACAAAAAGATTGGGAAGACTTGTTTAAGGCTATGGCAGGATAAATTGAGATAAAGCAGAAAATTAAGTGAAATTCTCATCTGAGTAGACCTCTTTCCATTTGAGAAAGACAATCGAATTAGTATGCGTAAGCCGTGTGTGATATGCACATTATTTCATGGTGTTGATGTTTACGGGTATAGACACCAACACAACGAAGCAACGTGCCTCGGATGCACGGCTTGCACATACTAATTGGATTGTCTTTCTTAAGTGGAAAGAGGTCTATATACCAGTAGGTACCATAATAATATGTAATAAATAAAATGAACATAAACGCATATTTGTAGGTATGGCATTTAAATTTATATAAATAGGAATAACTTCTGTGTATAGTTTTCTGGGAAATTCTGCCGTGTGTATTTTATATTTATATAAATAGGAAAAACTTCTTTGTGTAGTTTTCTGGGATATTCCGCCGTGTGTATCTGAACTCTCTGGCCAACGTTTCGGATCCCACTGCAGAACCATCACTAGGGCGGATGTGATGTGTATGTGTTGATGTTAGGCTAAGTATTAGCTTGCAATACCGTACCGAAATCAGGATGTCCTAGTTTTAGTACCAATGTGTCCTAATATCCCAGAAAACTAAACACAGGAGATCTGATCGGCCGTGAGAACCTGAAAACATTTTAAAGGAATATCCTCATTATTCTTATCTCTATTTATTTAAAAAAAACGGTAAAAATATAAGACAATAATAAATTACTTTAATTCACGCAATAAATGGAGTGTCATGTGATAATATTGACACTACGTAGCTTTTCGCATAAAATGTACGTTTTACGTTATTATGCGACCGGACAAACCGGTGAATGGTCAAAATGACATGACACAGGTTGTCTCATAGCTAATAGCAAAAACTTCAAGGGAGTTTTCTTCATTCAATTTTAAATAGGAATTTTTTTTAACTTTGGGTGAAATGAGGACAAAAATTACAAATTTACCGTCAATACTCACTAGCTAGCTTACGAATTAGCAAATAAGGATATCAATACTTTAAAATCATAGTTTGACAGCAACCTACTGATACTCAGCGCAAAAAAAACTACATATATCTTATTACAATTAATACCTATACATAACAACAAAATTATAATCCATGAGCAAAAATGTAATACGAACTGTAAACTACCTAACAATAATTGTACATTAATCAACTCCACCTCCGAAACAAAATACCTTGGTGTGATCATTGATCAACACCTCAAGTGGAATAGACACATCATTGAACTAGTAAAAAGAATAAGGAAATGTATCTACATATTTGTTAGATTAAGAAATATTTTAAGTACAAAAATTATTAAATACGTATATTACGCCATTGTTCACTCTCTACTCATATACGGTGTTATCGGATGGGGAGGTTGTTATAAGAAAAATATAAACTCACTAAAAATATCACAAAAGATTATCATTAAAGTAATACTGAAAAAAAAATCTACATTTTCAACAAAAGATCTCTTTAAATTGTTTCCAGTACCAAACGTAGATGATATTTTCAAGCAAGTTTCCATATTAAAAATATGCAAAGAAAAAAACCTTACAGAAATCCAAGAATATTTCAAACTTATGAGAAATGGAAACCAATTTATAATGCCTAAATGTAAAACAACCCAAATGCAGCATCACTATATTTATAAAGCGATTAATTACTATAATAACTTACCTATCGAGATACGATGCATCAGTAATCTTTCAGAGCAAATCAAAAAAATTAAAATTTTCCTAAAATCAAACTTAAATTCAAAAATCATTTAAACTTATAGCTCTTTTCAAAATAAATCCAATACTTTCATTATCAACTTATCTTTTTTACCAATAAATAACTTGTATATACTACCTATATATCAGGGGCGTGCAGTAGGAACATGGCAACATGACTTTTACGTAACCAATTATTTGGAAAAAAAATCTGAATACAACATATATTTCGTAATATTTCCATCACAATTGTTGTCATAGTATTCATATTTTGATATATCATAAAAATCTGTAGCATAAATATTTGATTTATATATTTTTTTCTATTATATACGTGTACAAAAAGTCATGCTTCAATGTTCCCGCTGCACGCGCTTGCTATATATTATAATAAGAACTGTGGCTCCCTCATCAGACTCAAGAGCTTCTCTTCACTGATGAGGTCCTACATGACTATAAAGTATTTAAAAAAAATGTAAATCTAATATGTAAATATATAAGAACTGTATTTGTACTATATATTAAATAAATAAAAAAATATATTAATCACGTTTTCTAATTCGGCACAGTATCTAAAGATCAGCTCGAGTAGTAATTGTACAAGGTGAGAATCTTGGCTAAGTCAATAGTATGATAAGCATCACAAGAATTTTGCGTAACAAAACATATCGTAAATATTTCCACATTTTTTATAAGGCATTTTACCGAAAAAGCAGCCATTGACCTTGTTGCTTTTATTTTAAACTCGATCCCTCCACGATGAAAGGTGTTGCCAAGAAGCGGGGAGAGTTGTAATCCCAGTGGATTTTTGTAACACGAGAAAAACGCTATTTTTGTACAGTACAGTAGACTCTCAATTATTCGGATGGATAGCGAAAAATCCCGGGTAATACAAAAGCATTGAAAAATTTACCAAAAATACGTCATTAGTTATGCGCTCTTTTGTAAAGTAGTGACAATGACAATTGGACGTACCTAACCCACATAAGACAGTTAAACAAACAAAATTATGAACATGTTTTAAGAGAGCACTTTTCATAAAACACGCGTTTGGCCACCATGAGCAATGTGGAACATTTTCATTTAGAAAAATGTTTTATCAATGAGTTTCAAATTAACATCTCGGCTTTTAAAAATCGTATATTAACTTTTATCACCTACATATGCGCACCCCAATCAAACAAACACACGTTCTTTTTTGCACATAGCTCCTATTCCCACCAGATACACCCACACTATGCTCAATCGCAATCCCAGCCACCTCACTCCACTTCTTCTCTAATATTTGAACTCTTTGGATGAAGAAATTAGATCTGTGTGAAACTGACAAATTTCTACCATCTTTTAAAATAATGTTAGCACTTACTTTATATTATATTTAACAACAAATTATTTAGAAAAAAACTCCAGAATGCCGCATTTACGGGATGATATAAATATTGCTTTGATATCAAATCAATAAGACTTTTTGAAGAACACCCAGACATCGTGGATGACTGAAATTATAATCCATACACAAATATTGATGTGTCATGTTTTTTATGCCATTACTGCACAACTGTTGGGTGTTGAAAAGTTATATTGCACCATCGAATATGTGGACAAAAATAAACAGGATGAAACCTTCGCTTCATGCCTTGGGATTTAAACAATAATATTTAAGAATACATTGCACTCCACATTCCCCTCACTCAATATATCACACGAATAAGACCACGTAGATTCACGACTACTTTCTAAAAGTCTCATCTAAAATTGCAAAAGTCATAAATGTAAATAAACTAAGTAATACATGCGCATAAATAAATATGTCCCGTTTGTTTTTGAGTGGTGGTGTAGTAATCACCGAATAAGGTGGACTGTCGTAAATCTATGTCTTGTCTATTTTTGAGCGTTGGGGTAGCAATTATCAAAATAACTTGTTGTTTTCTTAATACGGCCGCATTTCTAAATAATTTATTCAACAAGAAACAATACAATAATCTAAAATCTTAACCAATTCTATTAATGAACTGAATATCCACCTGTGCGTAATTTGTTATTTTTAATTAGATTTAGATTTTTTAGTTTGGTATATTGGTGATAATTGATTCGTTGATATCAATGGTCTACGTTACAAAATAAAATGGTTTAGAATATTTTGAGTATGTCCAAATTTTTCAGAACAGAACTGGATTGTTGTCACAGGGACATCGAAACGACGTGAAACGTGGCGTATAATTGAAATATATACAACTTCCAAAAATTAATAGACATGGTATTCTATCATGGGAAAAAAGGCGAACGTTACATATGTGTATACATGTGCATTACATATTTAGCCAGCCGTACGATAGGACGTAAGTTCTATGTACACTCATAAAGACTTCAATACCTACTCTCCCTTAATAAAAAAATATACAGTTTCGTCTCTGTGAGACATCTATAATATACATTAATTAAAATGGTTTAGTTTATATTTTATTCAGAATTATTTATCATTCGTGCACTCTGTGGGCCAAGTAAAAGTGTGTTTGGATTGACTTAAAAAAATATTTTGTGATAAAAAGAACCAAGCGCAAAATATTAACGTTTGTTTTTATGAAATAAAAATTCACGTGTTGGGGTAACAAACACCAAAAATATGATGTAGATTTTTCGGAATACGGCCGATTAACGTCTCCTGTCGCGGGAGCGGTAACGCGCTAAGAATCGATAGTCCACTGGTCTCTGAAATCCCGCCAAAAGACGATTGCAACACGCATCGACGGCCGAGCGCACGCGCGGCGGGCGACCATCTCGCACAGTCCCTCGCGCGGCCGCCGTAGAAAGTGGCGCGCCCGCCGGGCCCAGTTCCGAGTCGTCCCGCCCGAGCGCCTCCGCCGCCCACGTTTCCCGCTCTTTTCCGGTTTCGGTGAAAAAACCGCGCGGCGAAACGTCACTTTTCTTTCTTTTACAGTTCGTTGCATAATTTGTTTTGTTGTGTAATTTTATTACAGATTTCGCGATGATAATAATAATAGCGCTTTTGTTTAAATAATTTTGTTGGTCGTAAACCAAAATGTTAGTAGTATTTTTTCGTTCGAACCTACGATACGAATTGAAAAAAAAACTCGTGAATACGAAGATGTTGCCTTATTTAATCAAATTATTTTCTTTTAAATTTTAGTGATATGAAAATATGTTATAAATAAAGTTTAATGAATGTTTTTAGTTACGGCAAATGACAAATTATCGACAGATTACACAATAATAATAAAACAGACGTAAAACATTAGTCATAATATTTAAATTGTGTACAATTGATTGACTGGATTTATAGCGATTAATATTTTTTCTATTGAACATGATGAATCCTAGAATTTATTTAATTAATAAAACAATGTTTTCTCAAATTATAAAGTGAACATGCTATATGATATGGGAGATTTTTATAGGAATGTGAAATTAAATAAAAGAGAAATTTATTTATGCAGACGGGAGAGTGATTTAATGGAAAGTTGGCTAGATTTTGTGAATTTGGGTAGGAATGTGGAAAAGTGATTGGAGTGAAATTAAGTGATTGGGTCGCAAATTATAATTTTTTATATTATTCAAAGCTACAACAGCACGAAAGGTTTATATTTATTATCGATTTGAGAGTAATGTGATGTAAGTAATGAAAAATCTATCGTTAAATTAAAACGTATATTGAATTATTTATTTACATTCGATTTACCTCGGAACATTGACAAATGCAGTTAATTTGACGAAGATGTTGGTTTAAATTGCTAAGATTAAAAATGATCAAACCATAAAAACTGAGTCAACTGATTTAATAATTTTAATTAAATCAATCGGGAATTATTTATTATAAGTAGTAAATAGTCAAAATATTGTATTATTGATATCGAATACTGAAAATACATATCTCAAGATCCGGCATAAATTTTTAAATATCACCTGGCAGGGCTCAATGAAATTAAAGTTTATCTAATTTTTAATAATGTTTTGGCATTATCATCACTTGGCATGTGCCAGATAACATCTAATATTACATTTTTGGCTCGTAGAGTGAGTAAGATGAATTTCTCGTTATTTTATATTTTAATTCGATTAAATGTAAAACAAGTCTACCGGTGCGGTCGGTTCGATATTCCGAATCAATAATCAAATTTTTTTTTACAGATTTACAAACATACAGATTTATCATCTTTGCTCGGGCTGAATTTTGGATGTTTTTGGATCGGGGCAGGAGCGTAATCCATTATTTTCCTCTTAATTATACATAAACGAATAAAATAGGCGATTTGAAAGAGATTTTAGAGAGGTTGACATACATAATATGATAGCGGCTATATTGCATAAATTATCTTGAATGTTTTATGTCTATTATTAATAATGTAGTGACTTGGAATATGATTACAATATTATTAATTGTTCGGCGTACGATCGCACTGTTGAAGTAGTTACTGTGGGTCAGTGCATTTAACACAATTTGTAAGCGACCATTAAACTGCTTGCAATGTTTCTTCATAATTTTCGCAGTACCCACTTAATTTTTTCCATGCCTCGAAAAATTGAATAGATATTCAAAGATTTTTTGAATCGAGATGAAATGAAAAATTGTATCGATCTTTAAAGATTTTTTGATATAAGTAGGAGGAATTAAATATTTATTGCAACCAGAATGTGGTGAAGCTTTTTTAAGGATGCAAAGGTATCCTCGTATTACAGAAAGAATTTTAATGTACATGCCTATAAACTACTTCTTGATATAATTAGAAGTATACATGAACGTACATCAAACGTTATACTATCATAAAAATTATATCTAATATTAAAAACCTATTCGCTTTCATACATGAAAAGCATTTTATTTGACTTGTATCAAAGCGCATCAATTTTAACATTCGATAAAATGAATGTGTTCTTGAATATCTGTTGTATAAATGTATGTCCAAATAAAATGAATTATTAAATTAATTCTGGCGTCCATCTAGCGGTGGCATTGCAAAGTAATTTCAACTACCGTATCAAAAAAATGGATTGCTCTATGGACAAAAATAAAAATTAATCAATTAATAAAAATAAGAACTACATATAAGGTCGATATTTTCACGGAAACATAGAGGGATTGCTATAGCTTAGTGGTCAGAGCACCGGCCCCGGAAAGGAGGTTACCTGGGTTCGAATCCCAGTAGTAACCCTAATATTTTTTCGTGAATTAGATTTTTCTGTACGTCTTTCTAATTGATTAATTAATTTGATATAATAAATTACTTTTATGATAGTCTTACGTTTTACAAAAGTCGAGTCGGATATATTGTAAAAAAAACTGCAAAATGAGATGCCGCGTATCTCCTTAACTGTTGATATTTCACTCCAAGAGTAAAGAATATTTTCATTTCAAAATTGAATGAAGAAGACTCCCCGGAGTTTTCGCTACTAGCTAAGAGATACCCTGTATCTGCGAAATATGTATAGACAACTAAAATTAACTTTATTTTGTGTCTACTTGGCAAATCACTTGAACAACAATATTGATTGCAATATGTATATAGGTATATACATATATATGAACCATTAAAGTGCCTATCCACAGACATATCGAGATATGAGGCGAAAAGTAAACGAAAAGTGATGCTGCAAACACAAATAAGTTTTGAAAATGACTCTTACTTAATTAACCGAAAATTTCTAATAGGATGCTAATATTTTTTTCTAATATTTAATGCTAATATTTAGTAAAATATTATAAGTTATTAATTTCCTTTTCAAAATCATCAAATCTACACAGCGGCTCCCAAACTTCTTCAGTTCACGGCGCCCTTACTGCATTAGGATTCTTCCATAGCTTCCCAATTGTCTATCTGCGAATGTGTTACAGTTTCTCTGCGTATTCGTGTCCTTATTATCTCCTTGGAAGTATTTTTGAAAGAAGTTAATGAGGTATTAATGGTCTACGAAAACAGATTTTAAATTGCGAGAGAAGTCAATTCATTGGATGTCACGACTAGCAATAAAGGAAAACGATCTTGTCTTCGTCTTCATTAATTTTTCTTTTGCATAATCTTTTCGAGCGATTTTAAAATGAGTAAGATTCCCACTGGTCTATATTATTAAAATAAAAGTTTAATGCATAGTGGGTATAATTTTTGTATTAAATATAATTGTTACATTAGATTAGATAAGATTAGGTTAAGTTGAATTAATCACACAGGTGCGCTGTTTTAGTGGTATCCATTGAATGAAACAAGTAACTTCCTCTGTTTGACTAAGTTACATACATAAAAAACATACATAAAAAATACATAATTGTGTATTACGAGTTCATTTATATAAGAAACGTAAAACGAAATGTTGACAAAATATTATTTCCAACAAACATACATACATAGATATCTAATAATTTCCTAACGACGAGTGACGAATTGCAATTCCATAATGACGTTCATTGTTATGTTATGACACAAAAATTCAAATAAGAAAGTGTTTTTCAAAATCTCGTCGTTATAATGAAATCCACATAAAAATTAAACAAATGAAATATTAAACTATATAAATCTGCACTCACTGCAACATAAAGTGTTTTTAAAGATTTGTAGATTTTTAATTTTGTGGTTCTAATTAATTATGACCGGTTAATGACCTCTAGGATATGCGAAATACGGGTGGAAAAGCAATTCATCAAAGCTTAAAAATATATATTTAAAAATGCTGACTGCAGTAATGCAACTAACCTATCGTCATGGGTGTAATAATAATCTCATCAAATATTCACAAATACACTCAACAATCCCTGCCCGACCAATGAGATCTGCAACCCTATCTCGTGTCAAGTTTTACAATATGAATTTAGGCTATTTCTCTTCTGTCTCTATAATGATTAATTTTACAATTTGACAATGATATCTTATCTATTGACGCCAACCTGGATATATTTTTTTATGACTCAAACTTTAAGAGGTCAGATTAAAATAAATTTTACTATCCCCAATAAAATTAATTTCGAATGTCCGTCCGTAACTTCCTATCCGATGGCTGATCTCATTCCGTTTTAAAAATTGGTATGATTTCAAAATTGTTTTTAAATAAAATGAGAACATTAACTTTATGCTTTTTTAATAAAATTCTCTGTTTTAGATTTTTCTTTAACATTTCAGTTTAACGAAAAAATAAACCAATAAGTGCATCCATTATTTTATCGCATATGCTATTGGCATAAATCATTAATCAAAATACGTAAATCTATGTGTAATAATGTCCATCACTAAAGCTACCAGATAGCTAAAATAATAATGGGGTGTATTATAATAATGAGGCATAAGAAGCAAAAAAAACATAATTCTTTATTAATCATTTTCATCACTAAAGTTATCAAGACGCTACACTTAACTGGCAATCAAAAAAAAAGTCGTTGTAATACATGCTTACCATAACATAATTTTTTTGTAATATCATCCATTCGATCGATTAGAATTCCAATGTCATTGGTTTTTCTGAAATAAAAAATGATTATTAATAAAATTAAAATTAATAAGTTTAATATCTTCACCAATCGACGACATTTACTGTTACTTTCGAAACTTGAGTTGTGTTAATAAACACATGTGGAATTAAACAGTGTCTAATTTACAAATTATCCTTAACGAAGATCATTACGAAACACTACAAAGTTGACGCCGATTCTATCAATAGAATAAAATTAATTACAGTTGAGTTTTTAGTCCACCCGTAGACTTAACTGACTAACAACGCAAGTACCTTACTTGCCTTTACCTTAGAAATTAAATGGTAATTACCCAATCACAAGAATGTTCTCAGTCCTCTAGTGGTCGCCTAGCGAGGAGGTTTACAAGATAAATATTTTGAGGAAAAGCATTCGCGAAATAGAAATGCGAAAAAAAAAATCGAAATTATTACACAATAGTCAGTCACATTTCGAAATGAAATTTTCTTAGAAATTTTTTAAAATTTTCAAATTTCTTAGAAATCTACAATCCATATTTTCATTCAAAATTGAGGAAAACATTAGATAATTTTTAAACAATCATCAAACTTGTTAAACCTTTTATCAGTTATTGTTATCAGAGTCAAGCTGTTTAAAAATCTAATATTAATGGATACAGTACAGTAAACACAGGTGTCAGTGATCTTCGTGAGCAGTGAAACAAACGATGGATGTTATCCAAGGCTCTGCTGATGAAGAAGTGGCCAAGGATGTGGTGGCCACACACCTCGGTGGAAGACTGGGGCTGCCGACTACCTTCGGAAATGGCACCAGGATCCCGGACCAGGGTGTCTGCAATGATGAAGAAATACCAGATATCTACTCGTATTTCTCAGGTAGGTTAATACTTTTAGTTTATATAATTTGATTATTCATGGACTCAAGATGTTTCAAGGAATATTGTTGTTCAATAATGAAAACGAGGGTGGGTGGTGCTATGTACTGCCATTAACAAACTCAAACAAAAATAAGCATGTAACGACCAACCGACAATCTATTTAAAATGTACATAAAAAATTTTACCGATTCAAAAATGTATTCATTACAAACTGACAGAAGAATATGCGAATTACAGATTAAAAACACAAGTACAATACAGATATATGACAAGACAAATAACGAATAAAAAACTAGAAATAGAACAAATAATTTTTACGGAAACCGGATTAAACAGTATGTAATTCCAAAACTATTTAATAAACTACCTGATATGCTATTAAATGAAACGGGAACAAAAAATATAGAAAAATTATGAAACACAATGAACTGCGACAATTTGAATTTTTTGTATACTTAATACTATAGTGAATTTTTTTAAGGATTAAGTGTTTTAAGATTTTTAAGTGTTCTTAATATAATACATATACTGAAATATATTGTTGTGCACAAACTACATACGCAGTTTTGCAAGATGTCTATAAAAATACATTTAAATAGATTATTATAAATAAACAATAAAAAAAAAACTTAGGTAAATTCAGTACGTGATTTTGTTGTTTTTATTATATTTCGATTTATTAAGGTTCCGCAGTAAAAAAAGTCAGTTAAAATATGTTTTATATGAATTTGATCCAAAATCAGTAACTACTTTCTATAAAACATATAAAACAAAGGCAGCCCTCGTAGCGTAGTGGGTATGACACTGGCTTCCCATACCGAGGATTCCGGGTTCGATTCCCGGTGAGGTCACAATTTTAATCTATGTGATATAATAAGCCTGGTTGTTTTGTGATGTATTTCGCTTCTGTAATTGGACCTCCTGGCCTGTTGAGGCGTAAAAAAAAACCTGCTTAAACAGCCAAAAAAAACACTTTAACCTCGTTTTTCTCTTAGTGCCCTTTTTGAAGATATTTCCTTTAATCTTAGCAGAGCAGTGTTGTGTAGTAGCTGCGGTCATTAAATTTCCATTTTCATTAGGCCGCTAAAATACAATAAAATTTTCCACAAAACATTTGATAATGATAACTGATCGATAATAAATAATAACAGAAAAAATAATATATCAAAATTAAACAAAAAGATTTGTAGGCAGTTACAAATTAGCTTCTGGATTCGAATGAAAGTCAAATTAAGCAAATCACTTGTAAATATAACCAAATTGAGGGATAAGTTGTGGAGGAGTAGATAATAAATACCGAAATATTACCGTCATAAAATGAAAACTGTGTACCTTTAATATTTTTTTAAAGTAAATAAAAATATTTATTATGTCTATAATCTTTCAGTTCAGGATATTAAGAATATAGCTACAGATACACATGCTTATTTAGTGGCACGTGAGCATGCGCAGTATCGACCTTCTTTAGGCCTTGCTTATTAGTGGCATGTGTGTACGCACTTGATTTTTGAGCATGCCACTGTCATTCACCATAGAGAAGGGGTATCTTTGGAGCATGTGTGAACAGACTTGCTTATTATGAGCATGCTTATGTCATTCGCGGGCTTCGCGGCTAGTATTATCAATGCGATCTTCTCAGTCCGCGACAGATGAAACAAATATGGCGCGTTGGGGAGATGATAAAACATTACTTTTCGTGACTTATTATAGGAATCACGAATATCTGTGGAATACTCAGTCACCGTTGTGTAAAAATAATATAGTGAGAAATAATGTTTATGAAACTTTATTAATAGGCCTGAAAATGGAAACTCGGGAACTTTTTCGATTTATTGGTTCACTTGAATTTTCTATTTCAGTTTGCAAAGTTTCCATTTTGAACAAGAGCGTCTCTATTGTATGACAAGAGCATGCCACTAATAAACATGTGTGTTTGATTGTTAGCTTTGGGCATGCTTATTTATGAGCATGCCACTAATAAGCATGCCAGTAATGAGCAAGTGTGTACAGTTGTTAGGGCATGCTTATTAGTGGCATGCTCATTAGCATGCCACTAAATAAGCATGTGTATCTGTACCTTATCTCTAGTTTCAACCAGTTATTATGTCGCTTAAATGAAACCGGCGGCAGATACACAAAGTAATTTATGACTACCGAATTATAAAAGTGGATTGCTTAAAAATGGGTAATATATGTTAATCAATTAATAAAATGAGACTTACAGATAATGTCGATATATTGACGGAAAGGTATAGGCTGATGTTGCGTAAAGGTCACGAACTTTCCCGGATAGATAGGGGATCCGAATTCGAGTCCCGGTAGCAACCAAAATATTTTTTCGTTGATTCGATTTTTTTGGATGTCTTTCTAATTGATTAATAAATTTGGTTTTGAAAAAAAAAGTTAAAAAGTGGAAGAAATGCTTCGAATTGTCGAATGCTGTCGCTTTCTATAGCTGATACATTTTTGTGATTGCATCAAAATAATCTCTCGTCCAACGCAGTATAATCTTGAGAGGCTAAAAATATTTATTTATTATTATTAAAATATTTATAATTATTTATTTTATTTCTACGGTTTACACATTACAATAAAAAAAATCTTACACATATCTTAATAACAGTGTGCATTATATATGTAAATATATATATCTGCATGCATGATCGTTTATAAATGTATACATATACATACATACATACATACAAACATATGAAATTTATAAAACAATATCTTTTGTAATAATTGTTGTTTGTTGTTTTTTTTTGTTTGCTAGGGATTTGATTATGTTAGAATAATGCGTATGTAAAATGTACCTTAAATAGACGTAAGGGGGATATTCTTCGGCACTGATCCAATCCCCTCCCATAAAAACGGGGTTTTGTTTATCTCTTTACAAATTAATAATACTGTGACAGAATGTTTAAAAAAAAATTTTTTTTCTAAGTACCTTACATAAATCACAAATTAAGTAAAGACAATTATAAAGTGTTTATCAGTATGAACGAAGATATGTATTCATATATGTATTATATTAACAAAGTTTAATAAAATAATCTAACAATAAAATGTTTTTTTAGGAGATTTCGGTAACGACTTAAGTTAACGTTGAGAATAACTGCAATTTGTGCATATTCGTTTCCTAGGATGGAAAGTCTGTTGATGGTGGAGTATTTTTGGTGAGATGTGTTGCTTTTGTTGCAATGAAAGAATGCTTGTGAAAGGGTATTTCTGGCCGATATCAGAAAATATATAGACGTTAAGACTTCCGGAGAATCCAAGTTAAAATCTCAATTTAAGTGATAATTTAATAAAACAGAAAACTATGGTACCAAAAGGTTTTCATCAGTAGTTAGGTAACTAATAAATTATGCCTTTTTCAAAAAGTTTAGTTTACACACGGCTAACAAAGACAAATATTCTCATGATTATGCACAATTGCTTATGGCCTCACAATTTCAGTACAAAATAACAGAATTATGCAAATGAATTATTTGAAAATTTCCAATAATACATGATGTATGCAATATAAACAGCTAGTATTATAATATTATACAAGACTTTTTCTATAGATACCTACGGCTTGAATATATTCCGTGTTTAAAATATACTATTAAAGGATTTCAAAAGGTGTGTTTAAAAAGGTATAGAATGGCTTATGTCCACGAAGGAGATTTCGACTAAAATTAACAAAAACATTTATATTTTTCATTATCAACGAAATTATAAAAAAATAGCACTTCGATTATTGTATTTATAAATGAAAATTAATTAATCAAAAAATAAAACAAATTTTATTATTACAAATTATTTATAAAAAGGAAACACTTGTTTAAATCACTAATTTATTCTTTCCGGCCGATTATCTTTTCATCATCATTTTCTATTAATTAACACTTCCATATTACAAATAATCAAAACCTTTTTTGAAATATTTATCTTTTAAATTTGTTCGTTGGAACCATTGATTTAAAGACATGATGATTTATCAATAAATTATTGGTTCAAAGAAAATGTTTCTTTTTATGAATAAACTTTATAAAAAACTAACCCATAAAAACCAAGTTTTTATTTTACTCCCTTTCTTTGTAAATTAAGTTTACCATCATGTAATTAAATAATTGATTGAATGAAAATGAAACATGCCTAGACAAATATCTATGTCAAAAATCTCTAAAAATATCTCGTTATTATTTGATTTCTTCTTGTCATCTGTGAACCAATTGTCATAAATTTTCGAAATTCGTAGTGAAGTATCTATTATACCTACCGACGGAGTAATTAAAATTTTAAATATTCCGTGACGTTATCAGGCCGCCGTTGGTAGTAATCATATTTTTGTAATGATTCCAATTTGAACAAACCATTAAAATTTCTAAAAATCCAAAATTATACTATAATTTTTTTTTTAACGAAAATTTGAGAGATCTTTTTGATCGTCGCCACGAGTCTGCTTGCAAAGTTTCAGCTCGATTTGATCACGGGAAAAGGATTAAAAATCGATCCAAAGTTTTTTCGTCAGACAAGCAATCAATCAATCAGACGCCATGAGTTAATATAAAGGGAGTAAAAACCGTATGTATTATTTGTGAAGCATAAAAGCAAAGGCAGCAATATCCCAAAAAAAATTAATGCAGTCATCGAGGATTACGAATTTATAATGTATTGAATTCGAGATTTTATAGAAAACGGCCTATACATTTATAGGAAATGTGATTGTGGAAGGGATAAATACATAAAATCTAGAATTAAGTAAATTTTAAATTAGAAATCCTCGGTGACTGCACTCAAAGCTTTTTTAAAAAATTTCTGGATATTGCTGCCTTAACTTTTATACCCCACAACTTATTTTTACAAATAACTGTAGGTAAATATTCTAAATTTGTTAGTTTTTCAATTGATAAATAAATAAATAAATAAAATAATTAAAAGTCTTTAAATTTAGTGTGCTAACATTGTTATTAACCTAACAACTTGTGTAACCAAAAATGAAAAGTTAACTTGCAACCTTAGTCTAATATTTGGCTAAGATTTATAAAATATCTTTGATTACTTTGGACGTGACTGTGTACATATTTACAGTAGCTGCTTAAGGCTTAGCATTTTTCGGTAGCTATTCTTAATACGGATAATCAACAAATAACTGTAATCTTGTACAATGATCTTTTAGCCAAATATAAATAAGTTCCATTTGCGTATTCTTAAGATGTGTGTTTTACTTTGACCGTAAGGCATATCTAAATATAATAATTTCGTTATCTCTCTGACTGTCTGTCCGTCTGTCCATATTAATCCTTCCTATGACATAGAATAATATATATATATATATAGATTTTGTAGCCGGTAATGATAACTCTAAATTTTTAAAGTGAAATATTAAGCAATATTCTCTTAAATGTACATATACAACATGTCACCTAATTAACGCAAACCCTGAAAGTACTTTGTTAAGAATTGACTACTAGTCTAAAATGTTCAAGCAACCATGACCTAATATCAATAGTTATGGAGACACGCAATATCAAAGTTTGCATTATTTTTTCAATATTTCTGACTTATTTTTTGCAAAAAGTTGAACTATCATTACAGTAACTTATATCGGTTATGAAAAATTCATTTGCTTCAATACAACTTAAATAAAATGATAAAAACATTACAAAAATTGAAAAACATTTTTTTACAAGGTTTTTATTATTTTATTTAAGTAATATTGAAACAAATGATTTTTTCATAATCGATATTAGTTACTGTAATGATAGTTAACATTTTTTGCAAAAAATAAGTCAGAAATATTGAAAAAATAATGCAAACTTTGATATTGCATATCTCCATAGGTCATGGTTGCTTGAACATTTTAGACCAGTAGCCGATTCTTAACAAATTACTTTCAGGATTTGCGTTAATTACTTGACATGTTGTATATAATATTTTTTCGAATTATTTTACACTTTTCCTATATAAATAGCTTCATATGTATCTTCTTCTTAATTTCTTCATGTGTCATTTCTTCACCTTGACATAAAATTACCGATGACTGTTAAAAAACCAGAAAATAGTTTAAGAAAGGTCGTGAGTCATTTATCTTTTGACCAATAAGATGTGGCAGGTTCAATTCCGATAGCTTATTAACTAACGGCCTAAGCAATTTTGTAATATTACATGACCTTGCCTTTGCAAGATAACGCCACAACTTCAAAAAATATTCTGAGTATAAATGCTCTAAGGAATTATGGCGTGAGTAGACAGAATATTGCGGTAAATTGCGTCAGATGGAACAGTATGAATAAGTACACATTGTGTAGACGGAATATTGACAATTTATGTATATTGCACTGTGGTAAGAAATCTAGCATTTAGACTTTTGCAGACCTCAATAAGTTACGTCTGTATGCATTTACCTATTATGTAAATATAATATTGAATACATTTATTGTTGGCAAACAGCAGTCACCGCACTCACCCATAAAATAATTAACCCGCTGATAAACGCGTCGATTGTTTTCTGTGGGACTTTTTATGTACAGGGACGGACTAGTCAGATGTATCTTGAAAAGATTTGTTTCTTAATTATTTTACATCAAAATCGATGCTAATCATATTTATTAATTGATTACTATATTATTCTAAATCCGACGAATACTATTATTTACAATACGAGAACTAACCATAAAATTAATAATGAAAAAAACTAACCAATAAAAACCAAATTTTTATTATACTCGCTTTCTCATTTGTATTGTTTCCAATTTGATATTCTATCAACATACTCCTTTTGCATCAAGTTCATGTGGAAAATCTATTCCATCCATGTATATTATTATCCTTAAAACTTATAGAATATTGAAAACGTACCTAATAATTGTTATAGGGGGTCACGGCGTCGGCGAAATTGTCTGATCAGACCCATGGCTCGAGTCAGACTAGGTGAACCAGGTTTCGCGCCTTTTCCACACGTCGGGCTCCTTTCTCATTTGTGTGGTTTAGAAAAATTTCGAAAAATCTAAAATTATACTGTAATTAATTTTTTTTAACAAGGGATATGGAGTAAAAATAGCACAATTTTAAAAGCAATGAAAATAAATAAATTATAACATATTATTTATTAAGCAAGTATATTAAATTATAAGGCCCCTTCTTAAGAATGAATCTATGGCACTCTACTTCAATTACTCCCAACATAAAGGATGTCTCTTAGCTAGTAGCAAAAACTTCGTGGAGTCTTGTTCATTCAATTTTGAATAGAAAATATTCGTATACTCTTGATGAGATCTTGACAGTAACAGAGATAAGCTATATCAAAGTTTGAATTTTTTTCAATTTTTCTGGATAACCTTCTGTAAAACGTCGAAATATCATAAAAATAATTTATATCGAATATTAAAAATTCATTCGCTTTGATGCATGTCAAATAAAATGATTAAAACCTTGCAGAAATTTTAAAATTGTCATTTTCTATTTTAGAGCGAACGAATTATTAATATTTCTTTTAAGTTTCTCTAGTGATAGTACAACGTTTTATAAGAAATAAGCCAAGAATTTTGAAATGATGCAAACATTGATGTCGATTATCTGTTGACATTTCACCCAAAGTGTAAATAATACTTTCTATTCAAAATTGAATGAAGAAGATTCCTCGAGGTTTTTTCAATTAACTAAGAGATACCGTGTACAGGTATTTCGAGTTACTTTTAAAATATAAGATCACACTTCAACATTTTTTGAGTCTGTAATACGCTTATAAAATCAGGTACGAACGTAGATATTTACAAGTATATTGTCCAGTTGACATTCCGGGCTTGTATGGTGGTATTTTTTAAATAAACACAACATTATTTTAAATATACACAATATAACACCGACGAAAGGAATTGGCAAAAAAGGAACAATATTTTGCTTACATACAAAATTACATTTTCTCAGTAAAATATAGTATATTTTTAAACGAGTGGCTGATTTTGATCAAAAAGGTTTAATATATATACATATAAATATAAATATATTTTTAAAATGTAAGTTTGAGAATCAATATCTAATGTTTTTTTAATTTATAATATATTTTTGTTAAAAATAAGGTCAAGAGAAAAAGAATCTAATCCGGCCTCAATTGGCTATGCTGTAACTATCTTGAATACTAGACTAGATGTGTTCTATTTTATAACACAAAATAATTTTTAATTTCTTATCTTGCTAGATTTGCCACATATGTGATTCACAAAACGATTACACAGAAAAATATAACGTATTTCGTTTTTGAATATCCGCTTCGTTGCAATTACTTTGGGTTACTGTAGGTACCGTTGCAAACATTGCAACGATTATACAACGCACTCTACTCAGTAGACACTTGGTAAAATGGTTGCAATTGGATCAAGCCTTTGTTAGTAACTGCGAATTAATCACGTTCCCTTTCATAAATACGCCGTAACACTCCAACGACACTTAGACCGGTTTTTACGTCAGAGGTTTTGCAATATTCGAAGGAGGCTTTATTCTAGTATAGCCTGGTAAAAGGAAATACCGTCCGTTGCACACATTTAGAACATTGACATGTGCATGTTGCCGCTTAAGTGTGGAAATCAGGTATTTCTAAGATTATCTACACACTGCAAAAAATGTTCTTTAACTATTAGGTTTTCTGAAAAACTGAGTTTTTCAGATACCGCCGTTTTAGATTTTCATTGAAATTGAAAACCGCGGTTAGCCAGGGTCTTCAATTTTTCAAAGTTGAGTAATTTTTCAAAAATTAAAATAATATTAAAAGAAACATGCAAAAAATACATTTTTATGCATTTTTATTTGATATTAATTATTACAAAAGAAAAAACATGAAATTATATTTTATTAGAACTTAAATAATAAAATTTAAGAAACACTCAACTATTTAAATGTTTATCATTTACCTAATCTAGATCGCAATTTCGTATAAAATTTGGCACATACGGGAAAATAGAATAAGGTTGTTCGGAAAGTAATTTCGTTTTTTTTCTAACAGATGGTATAATTTCACGGCTTACTTCATACTTAAGCCTCATAGTCATTATATATTTTGACAGCTGGTATAGCAAGTCTTGTTTGTAAAAAAATTGTCTGATTCTATGCAAGGGTTTTTGTTTGGTACCCTTTGAAATATGGAGAGTCGAAAGCGGCATTTTTGGCAAGCAAAAAAAAATTCGATGTGTATGGAGAAGATTGACAGACTACCGGTGCCAAATCTGGTTTGCAAAATTTTGTTCTGGCAATTTCGATGTTAAAGATGCCCCAAGTTCTGGAAGTCAAATGTAATAAGAATTAGATAAGAATAAGAACTCGAGAGATCGCTGAGAGGTTAAATTTATCGAATTCAAGTATTCATGATCTCGTAAAATGCTATGGTTTAGTTTCAAAACTCGACATATGGATACCACGCGTTCTTACAGAGAGAAATTTACTGCGTCGCCTTGACGCCTGTGATTTACTTCTGAAACGTCAAGGAAATGATCAATTTTTGAAGCGAATCATCACGGGGGACGAAAAATGGGCTGTTTACAACAACTTTAAACGCAAAAAATGAACCGTCTCAAAGCTCTTTGAAAGCCAAGATTCTTAAAAAAGTGATGCTCTCTGTTTGGTGGGATGTCAAGGCAATAGTTTTATTTGAGCTTCAACTGGACAACACCACGATCAATTCTGAAGTGTACTGTCGTCAACTCGACAGATTGAAGGATTCACTTAAAAACAGAATAGGATAGAATTGATTGTTACTTGTTCCGGTCTCTAAAAAAATTTTTAGACGGTAAAACCATTACTTCAGGTGAGTACCTACGTTAAAAATGCTTTAAATCAAATTGCCAGCAAATATCAGAAATTTTATGCGCGTTGAGTCATGCTACTGCCAAAAAGATGGCAAAAGGTATTGGACCAAAATGATGAATAAATAATCAAATAAAATATTTATATACTATAAGAAAATCGTATTTCATTTTAACGAATAAAAACGAAATTACTTTCCAAACAACCCAATAGATGTAATTAAAAAAATAACTTGCCCCGCATCTTAACAAACGTGTTCAGGATTGCCCCGAAACAAACGGCCGGCCGCGCGAAGCGTAATCAAGAATTTTCCGTAGGTACATACAATATTTTCTATGTAAATGTACAAAGATGATAATTCTTTGTCATAGATAAATAAACAGACAACTTGAATTTTTTTTAGATAAACATACTTTTTTTAGATAAATAAACAGACAACATGAATTTTTTTTATATATTTTTTTATCGTGTTTCATTTTTTTTATCAGTTTTCTTTTTAAATCTTAAAAAAAAATTACGCGCGATCGCAAGTCCACATTTTTGGTGATCTCCTTGTTAGTCTAGTATTTTGGACCGAGTAAAACGAGTGAATATGTATGTAGATGTCTATTTAATCTTCATTTTTAAATTTAATTTAAGTTTTTTAAATAACGCAAATTAATGCTTCATAGATTGAACTGCATCATTTAATTTTTCTGGAACCATCAATTATCGCCTCTTTTATTTCGTCCTTTAGTGAGAGTATTGGCATCTCTGCCGTTGGATTTTCATTCACACTTGAGATATTTTGAGAAAACGAAAACCGCGGTTTTGAGGCGATTTTCGTTTTTTGGTTTTAGGTTAAAAAAAAAGGGGTTTTACGATTACTACTTATCATGGTTGGTTTTAACTATTCATTTCATACCATATTCATGTTCTTTGAATCCCATATTCATGAATAACAACTATTTAAATATCTTACCTTCACACCGTTTTCTACGGGGGTAGACAGAATGAAGTGCCACACTCTTCTGTCCCGACACAAAACTCTAACCTCATCCACACCGTATGTCTTGGGATGAAAATTAATGAATGTTGTCGAAACCAGTCTTGTCGAGTTTTCCGCGGCTCTCTATCTATTTCATTTAACACTTGCGTAGTTTATCTTTTTATTTTCCATTCTCTTTATTCTCTTCCATTACCATTCTCTTCTTAATCATTCGCTTTACATGACCAAGCTACCATAGCGACCCTTTTTTAATTGCATTCACTAAGATCAGCTTAACATTCAATATTAATTCCATAATAAATGGATTAACATACGCCATGTGATCTCATTTTATTGTTTCAGTCTACTTTGGTTCCTCTTCTGCCAGATCCAGGCTTTAATTCGATACTTCGTGTTGGTACTAGAAAACCATTGCTAGTCTTGCTTCGGTTGGCAAACGTCTATTTCAAAATGTTTTGTTGTTTTGAAGATAAATGCCGATTCTATCTATCAAATTTAATTGAACATAACTTTAGGGTTATTACACTTTATTTATCATAATGAGAGCTAACTGATTATGTATATGCCTTTTTGCCGAAGAATTTTATAGAATATCACTATATTTAAAGACATTTTTTGCTATTTATATGTTATTTATTTTTTCCCGCTAACGAGAAGAAAGTTGTGAAGTAAAATGCATTTTATTCAATAATCTGTATAATGATTGTGCTAAATACGCATCAAGAATGCATTTTTTCCATTGCCAGCTTCGACAATTTATCAAATCGTATACTTATTTTTTAAGAAAGTGGGTGTATTATAAAGATAATTTTAAAATATATTTATATATTATTTTACGAGTATAAATATTATACATACATTATATAACATCCGAGTCACTTTAGGATGAGATACTTAGATGTTTTTAATTTATTACATCAATTTTATTTTTTCTGGGGGAAATTATATTATTGGCATTTAATTTTTAGGTTAGTTAATCGCAGACACTAATAGCTGCGCAGTGGCCACTATCGACCGCACGGCGGTCAGTACACTTAGTCAATTGCAGACACCAATGGCCACGTAGCGAGCAGTAATGGCCGCGCGCGGGACCTAGCAGCAAGCAATCGGCGATAGTCGATCTTCCACTAAAGTTTTCAATTCATCGTTTTCAATAGTAGCAAGACGTGTCCTCGATCCTTTTCAGTTTTAATAGTTACGTCTCCGTTTCTCAACTTTTCGAATCAATGCCACACTATTCATTCAGAAGTGGTTCTTTTAACTGCTTAGTTAACACTACTTGCTGTTCGAGATGAATAATGTCAAATTCAATTTCAAGTTCAAATTCATGGAAAATTACATGGTTTTTACTCCTTTTTTCAAACCTATTTATAAAGGATTAGAGAAATGCAAATTAAGTGCCCCACTCACCAAATATAAATTAACAAAGTTTTTCTAGTTAAGGACATTCAAAATGATATAATATTGAAATCGGCCACTATGGTTGGTACAGTCTAATGTTCAAATTGTCGTATATTTAATTTTTTATTTTAAACTTTCCGCGCATATTGAATACGGCATAAAAATAGTACATTATCAATGAATCATAAAATATTTTAAGGTTAAGTAAGTTGTGTAGCAAATATAAACATAACAACCTAACCAAACTAAAATCGAAACTTTCGATTGAAAAAAATTGAATTGGTTAGCGCAAAAAATCTAAAGTGAAGATACAATCGATGATGGCCAACCTCCAGTAGAAGATAGGATAAAAAAAATTGAAAAAAGTAAATTTATGTTAAATCTATACTGTTTTACAAGAAATAGTCAAAGATGAGGTTGTTTTGCCGCGGTGATGTAAGAAATTTTAAAACGTATACTAGACAGATTGCGTGCGATCAAGTGGCATGGAAGCTGGGATGCGCATGCGACTGTCAGCTGATTCGTTACGACAGATGTCCCAAAACTTTCAAAATGTGTAGGTCTATCGAAATATTTCTAAAATTACTTAAAATTATTAAATCGATTGGGTGGGCAACTTTCAAAAATAAAAAATATTATATAATAACTAGCCGTACACCTGTGGAAAATCGCGGAACACAATTTAAGCATTATTTATATATATATATATATATGTATACTGTCAAACAATTTATACTGTCAAATGTCAAACGTAGGAGGCGTAAATAAATGGTTTATTTTGTATTTACATTAATTTAGTTACGGCATAGACAGACAACAAAATTATTATATTTAGATTAGATTTTAAAAACTAAAAAACTTTGTATAAAGTAGACAGATGGTTTTTAACTATCATCTTCGTCAAGACGGATGCACAATAATTTAACGCGTGAAAATAAAGTTATTGTGCGTCCGTCCTAACATACAGTGATATTAAAACCGTTTTAAGCGTAGTTTATACAAAGCTTGAATGTCCAACAACAAAGTTAACGCCATAAACATCAAAAACAATAATATTTATTTATTTTTATTTTTCTTCTTCTTTTGAAGATTAGCGCCCAAGTTGCAGTATGCTGATTTATCCTATGAGAGATGTATAAACCACGCTTAGAGGTGGCTCAGTATCTCCAGTATTTGAGATACTAAGCCACCAAGATATCCTCTTTCTGCCTTCCCTTTCTATCTTCCCTTGCATTATGAGTTATAAGAGATTATATTTTTCATTGCTTAGAAGTATACATATTTTCTTCATTTGCCAGTTGTAATTTTTACAATAGAGGTTGTATTTTTAATTTTCAAAAAATTTATCAAAAAGCGCTAATTATTTACTAAGATATTATACTTTTTAAAAGTATCTATTTATTTAGACGTTTGAGTTTTTTCGTAATTTTTTCAAAATTATTTCTAATTACAATAAAATTAGCCTTAGAAATAAAATTACTTGGTGGATTTTAGTTTGAGGATCACTGATTTATGACTTAACAATCACTCCACAATTAATGATGTCATAATCAGTTCATTGTTCCGCTTCCATAGTTCATTAATGAAAATATTACAATGATTCATTTAGTATATTTGTTATTTCAAATTGCTTACGTAGCTTTCACTCAGCTTTCCGTTTGGACATTACCTTACTTTATTTGTAAATTCTACCCTGTATTTATTGTACATAAGTAAACAGTTAAATAATGATACATGGGGAAATTATTAGCCTTTTAAAGCCACGAACGTTCTGCTTTGCATGTCGCTCCAGGTCAAGGGCAAAACAATTTTCATGCACTTTTCAACATAACATGAAATAAATAAAAAAACATATGTAATTAAAATGTCGAATACTGACAAACTTTTATTACGGAACACAAAACTTTTTGGTAAAGTTTACATAATTCTATAAAAATTTTGTATACCATCGCCGTATTTACAACTAATTAATTTTAATAACTCAAAGTCAAACTCAAATGGAACTGAACTGGTCATATTATGAGTACAAACAGAGAAAAACGAAAGAAAGGATGCATTGGAATGGTATCCTAGAAATGTAAAAAGACAAAAAGGACGTCAAATCAAGAGATGGAAAGATGACTTACCAAAAGGACGGAGAAGAATAGCTCGCGACAGAGATGAGTTGAAGAAACTAGAGGACAACCTGACCATCAAACTAGCTGCCGAAGAATGCCTACTTATCTAATATAATTAAGTTAATATTCTATTAAATTAGATTAACGTTACATTTACTATGTAAACTGTACTATATTTGGTCAGCTAATAAATAAAGCTAATAAATAAATAAATAAAGGCTTTATTTATTAATTAATTGTGATAAGCCTAATTTTTTCAAATTCATTGATATTCTTCGGACCTCTGCACATTCTTGCTCTGTCAAAACTAAAAATTTATAAAAATAAAAACTTTTATAAATTAATTAATTATTTTAAAATTATTTTATAAATTATATAAACAAGAAACAATTTAAAGATGTCTTTAGCAAAGTCCATTCGAAAATATTAAGATTTATAACATTCAAAAACTTGATAATGTGTGGATGTTCTTACGGTGGGATTGGTGAACGTTGCATTGTGTAAAGCAATCCCTTAAGCCAACTCAGCCAGGTGATAAGCCCTGGGCCACCCCATAAAGACTTATATAATGTAATTAGCTTCGTCTCCGCGAGACTTCTATAATTTATCTCAATTAAAATAAAATTATCCGAAATAATTTTAATTCAACTTTAGTCAATCTCACTGATTAGTTATGTTTGTTTACCGAGTAGACTTACACAGGTGAACCCTGAAAAAAAAGACGAATTTGACTTACGTGGATTTATGTTGTTATAGGCTAAAGATATTTTTTTAGTTAGCGAACAAATCTGGCCAATAGGCTACATTAAATATAGCCTGGCAAAAAGTGAAAAGGTTAAACACCTGTACATTTAATTACTACATGAATGACGAGGTATTTCATAAAATTATTGATTTGATACTTTAACGGTGACATACATATTTTGCTCCATGTATGTCAAAGTGTCTATAATACCAGATTCTTAAAGAGAATTTCATCAATCTTTTCAGTGATTGGTCAATATATAGGTGTGAGTGATTGCAAAAAAATAATAACGTATTATAAAATATTTGATATGTTATCTGATACATCAAGCTTGTGTAGTTTTATGATATGTTTGATATTATTTAAGATTATAAATTTCAAATCTAGTCAATATCGTCATCATCATTAGCCTGTATATTTCGACTGCTAGATATTGCTCTCCCCTAAGGATAATAATAAAAATAATAACGTATTATAAAATATTTGATATGTTATCTGATACATCAAGCTTGTGTAGTTTTATGGTATGTTTGATATTATTTAAGATTATAAATTTCGAATCTATTCAATATCGTCATCATCATTACCCTGTATATTTCGACTGCTAGATGTTGCTCTCCCTTAAGGATCTCTAATAATTCTCTCAGGCATTTTCATCCGTCTGATGTTCAGTACCAATAGTATGCGTTTTATATGAGGGATAATAATTAATGCGAGAACAGCATGTATTTTTAAGAATGTTTATAATTTTTTAAATTTCTGTATATTTTGAAATGACATTTTTTACAAATTCCACCCAAAACTTTTTGTGTGAATTCTATTTCTCTTTTCTATGGTGAATTCCATTGAGTACATTTGTACTTTTCTTTTATTATTTTTATTTAATTTACTGAGTTCAAAAGTAAAAAATTCAATCCGTTTCTATTTACATGAATTAGTTTACGTAATTCATTAAGAAACTTCGTAAACTTCGTAGGTTTTTGAACATTGCACATATGAAAATATTTATTTACGACGACATTGCCATCTATTATATCAAAAAATGTTTGAGTTATTTTTGTGAAAAGAAACGTAAATCTGAAATTAGTATTATTTCGGATTCAATTATATACACGTAAATCGTCTTCGAAATATATTGAAAATTTTTGCCGTATTACCTATATATAAAATATTTATTTATTTAGAAAATCCTTCTTTACAATACTTCTTTTATAGTGCAGTTATTTTTGTGGATTAAATCTTCTCAGAATAGTTCATTATATACACTAAAAAATACAAAACATGTATATAACCATATAGGTAGATATATGTGTATATATTTTTTTAAATATAGGTATATAGTAGGACACAGCATAACCTTAGTTTATACCCACTGCACGCCACTGATATCCTGTATCATGAAATAATTAATATTAATGATTATTATAAAATATAAATGATTAGCTGTGCCCGCGGTTTCGCACGCGTAGATTTTTAGTAACTTTTAGTAATATTTTATCAATTTGTGTATTAACTTATATAAGTATATGTCGTCACGGATTTTTTCATAGAACTTTTTGGATTCTACAACTCCTCTATAGAAAGTATTTAAATACCGTTAAGGCAGCGTTCGAAAAGAATCATCGCTCGACCACTTTTTCGTCGACTTTAGTTGTAAAATAGGTCACCATGAAAAGCCCTTTTATTTTAGCAGGATAATATATAGCCTATGTGCCAGGGGCGTTCAGTGAGAACACTGCAGCATGACATTTACGTATACATATAGATATATATCTCGTTATATTCCCATCACAATTATTGTAATGTGATTCATATTTTAATGTATCATTATATTATGTGAAATAAACTCTCTTTTCTAAAAAATCTTATTTCTATGTTTTTTCCAAAAAATTTGTCTTCGTAAAAGTCATGCTTCAATATAGACACTGCACGCGCCTGCTATATCCACCCTGAAAGTGCATTCTAAAAATTGGTGAATCATACATCCAAATTTACAAACTTACAAACTTTAACTCGATATAGAATTATATTTTAATTTAGTTAAAGTATTCAAGTTTCTCTAGGGCTTACACTATTCATAAATGATATGTCATATTTCATAAATAATAAGCAATAAAAAATGAAAAACCTGAAACAATATCATTTTCGTAATGCAAGCCTAATTATAAGTAGTAATAATTCTCTATTCAGTATATTTAATTGAAAACTCAGTACATGTTCGTAATAAATATGACATTTGATTAATTATTTATGATGTAGTAATAATACACACATATACATGCATTATACTTAAAAGAAACTGAAAGTACATTATTAGATTCAAAATGAAGCAATGCAAAAAATAAATTCATAAAATGTTATGTTAAATATAATGTATTAATTAATATACAGTATTGTGCAAAGCAAAATAAAATTAAAAAAAAATTTAGGAGATTTTGAGTTTGTCCAATTTTTTCTGAACACAGTGCTGGATTTTGTCCCAGAGACATCATTAATCAAGATATATTATAAATATCTCATAGAGAAGAAATTATATTTTTTATGGGAAAGTAGGTATGGAAGTCATTGGGTGTTCATAGAGCTTCTTACGACCTATCATGAAAAATAGATATCTCATTAGTGATATCTGTGGTTAATTAAGGGGAATGATAAAGCTTTACATGCCGGTCGCACTAATGATAATTACAATATACATATGAAACGGGTTGTGAAACTTAAATATATATACAAATTCAAAAATTTGAGATATATGGTATTTTATTATGGTTGGAAATGGTGAACGTTACATTATGTAAAGTGATCGCTTAAGCCAGTCGTACGATAGGTCGTAAGCCCTATGAACATAAAAAAATTTCCATATCTATTTTCCCATACAAAAAAACTTCGTCTCTATAAGATATCTATAATATATCATACAAAGAAATAATTTGTCAATTATGTACCATTTTTTTAAAAAAAATTAAAAAAACTTTGAATTGAATATCTTTATAATTTGTTATTTTTAATTTTTAAAAAAAATGTGTGCAGTCATAAAATTTATAATAATATTTTCATAGGTAGACAAACGAAATTTCTTTTAAATTATTTTTTTTGTTAGGAATAATTTTATTAAAATCTTATGTACACACATGGATTTACAGAATTTATTTGATTAAAACATTACATTAAACTCATTTTTATAAAAGTAAATGACCAATTATACTCTAACAACAGATAGACACGAAAGAGAAATTCATTAGAGAATCATGTAATTACTGATGGTCTTATTTTCCTGTATGTATTCTAAGCTCCTCGTCATACCCTACCTGTTATTTTTGCTCCACCTCTTATATTCTATAAAACATACTTAATTGTATACCTACTACTGTATACGTTAGGTAAATTGACCATTTGTTTATTTTACTGATTAACGTAATATTTTTGATATATGTGTGTAACGGTAGATCATTAAGGTCTATAATGTTTTAAGCATTATAGACCCAAACGGAATTTTCGATACACTATAATTATTAACTATAATATTGGATATTTTTTCGAGTCACATATTAAATATGTAAATCCAAAAATTAAAGCTCGCATTATAATGTGTAAACCAAAAACATATAGTAAAAAAATGAAGAAATTGAAAATAAAGCTGATTATGTTATTATTATCAAATTAGATTACACTACCAATACGATTGTAACGGATTATGCCTCACTACACAAAATAATCTTAATTCTTTTTGGTGAGGTATTTGGTGAGATATAAAAAAAATGAATTGTTTACATTTCTTATATATTTACATATCAAATTGACATTTTTTAAAAATAACTTATAGTCAGGTAGAACTCATCAGAGAAGAGAAGCTCTTGAGTCTGATGAGGGAGCCACAGTTCTTATTATTATATATATGTACATATGCGAGTCATTTAATAATATGGTAATAAAGGTAATCTGATAATGAAGTATTGAAGTATTTTGAAAAAGCTATAGGTTTAAATGATTTATGAATTTAAGTTTGATTTTAGGAAGATTTTACATTACATTACATTAAAACATTACAACAACTTTTTGAAACCGTCCGCTTTCAGTCGTCAGAAATAATTGTTGATAAAATGGCCGAAATATTTGTGGTGACTGAGTGAAGAAAAGTTTGGAAACTGAAAAAAAAAACCCATTCCCCCTCATAAACTTAAAAATTTTGGGACTAAATGATGAAATCTCCGGAAACTGAAACAATCCCCGCCACTCCCATGAATTCGAAAATTTTACATATTTAGTAGTACAGTTTTGAAGTAGTTCTTCATGTAGCTCATTGAAGTAGACGATAATATTTAGCTACATGCCCAATTTTGTAGCATTTAAATTAGCTCAATTCTGTAGTTGATCGAAATAGTGATGGAGTGTGTTCTACTACAAATTACTTAAACTATTATTGCTGCATGACTGCCCTCATCTCTAAACTTCGTGTTATGAGCAGAAAAGATTATTTTTCATACGTTGCCAAATGCAATTATCTCCATAGTCTCATTTCGGAGGAACTTTCGAGAACTAGTATCGAGATAAGAAGTTTAACAATTATTTGGTTTTACAATTACAATTACAATAGTTTTACAATTACAATTGGTTTGCAGACACGGTGTCTTTATTGCTTGTAGAATAAACCTCCGCAGTAATAAGTTTAAGGAGTAATTCAAAATATTTTGAGTACCTATGTTTAAATTTTTCAAAAACACAGTTCTGGATTTTATTACCAGAGGGATATCATTAATAAAGATATATTATAGATGTCTCATAGAGACGAAGCTACTTTTTTATATGGGAAAGTAGATGTCTTTTTGGGTGTCCATAGGGCTTATAAGCCCTCAAAATTAAAAAAAAATTAATCACAAGTACTCGCATTATTCTGAATATATAAAAACTGGTCTAAAAAGCAATTAATTTATTTTTTATTTTTTAAATTTTCAGGTGTATTCTAGTGTAAATGTTAATAATTCGGAAGAATGTCATACATAAATAAAGAATAATGTTCTAAAAACTTAAATCGAAAATAAAGATATCTCATTACCAACGGCTAGTACTGTACTAGTTTATGAGAAAGACAAAATTTTCAACCACAGGTGGCGGTAGTAAAAATACAACATACATATGGAACAGAGTGTGCACATTGAACATATACATATACATCTTTAAAAAAAAATTATAAATGTAAAAGTCTATCATGGGTGAAATTGGTTAACGTTACATTGTGTAAAGTGATCACTTAAGCCAGCCAGCTAGGCCGTAAATCCAATGGACACCTAAAAAGCCTTCATACCTACTTTCCGTAAAAGTAGCTTCGTCTCGTCTCTATGACAGTCTATCTTGATTAAGAAATAATGGTTCTGTTACTTTTTCATGGCCTCGTGGGACTCGATATCGCTTCCTAACACTATTGATTTTAGGAGATAATTTTGATGATCCCAGGATCAGTTCCGGCTCCGGTAGGAAATGCTCATTTGTTGTTAATTTTCTTCTTCTTCTTTTGTGCCCTATTCGTTCAAAATACGTTGTTTACTGCAGCCCACAATACCTCTGCAGTAGACTGACCAAGCCACTGTCCAAGGTTTTTAATCAATCCCCTTCTTTCAGGGACCCGACTTCCAGCAATCCCTTATGTTATCACATTATGGGATGCAAGATGTCGTTGTCTGTTACGTGTCCAAGTTGAATTTCAAGTTTCAGATTATTAATTTTACATTTACGCCTTTATTTAAAGGGTTCATTATGCGTCGATTGTCACATTTCCTTTAGCAGCAGAGTCATGTATTATTATTCCAAATTTAAGACACTTCAAACCCAAAAGATTTTCTGTTACTGGTCTACACAAATGTTTGAAATTTTATGCTACAATTACGATGAAATGGTACTTTCATTGAAAAATAAGTTTAGAATTTAGAAAACCAAACCGAAATTATTTTCCTACTAACCTAATAATTGTTTAATTGTAAGAGCTAGATTATGAAAAAAATAAACTGATGATTTAATATTTCAAAGGTATTTGAATATTAAAAGGTGACCGGATCTTTTTAAATGTATGAACTAGGACAGTCCTTGAATTGTTCTGTGTTCTTAAATATGGGACACGGATGACTATAGCAGTAGTGATGTATGCACTAGTCACGAGCGAAAAAGATCTTTCCCACTAGATATTGTGTAATTTTATGATTCTTCGGTTCAGATGCATAACCGACCGGATTGCGCAATTTGTCAGCAGGCAATAGGTACCGCGCATTGAATGCAGTGGACAACTTCGAACTTTCGAATCCACTATTTTAAGGGTCTTCGATTGACTTATTTTTAGTACCAAACGCAACAATATTGAATAAGAGTTTCATGCAACATTAATAAATTGTCTGGTTTAAACAGGAAAATTATTCAATAGTTTAATATTCACCTAAACATATTAATAAATTCTCTTAATAATAAATTAATAACATAGTGTTAACGAATACGTTGAGATAAAAAATTGTACGGACGCGTAGATTTTTATTAACTTTTAGTCATATTTTATCGATTCGTGTATTAACTTTAACATATAGGTTTTTTTTTATAACTTTATGAGTTCTACTACTTCTCTATAGAAAGTATTTAAATATCTTTTACCGTTAATGCAGTGTTCGTAAAAAAACACATCGCTCGACCATTTTTTCACCGACTTAATTGTAAAATAGGTCACCATGAAAAGCTCTTTTATTTCAACGGGACAATATATAGCCTATGTCAACTCTGAAAGTCCTTGATAAATATTGGTGAAAGAATTTTTGAAATCGGATGAATAGTTTCGGAATTTACTTCATACATCCAAACTTGCAAGCTTTACCTCTTTACGGGTGTATTTGAAGAGATTAATGCAGATTTTTTTTATGAACCCTAACATTATTTTATCGTTATTGTTTTACTTTTGCAAAAATTGAATTAAGGTTCCATTATATTCCATTCCATATATTATGTAAATATTTATTGTAAAACCAGTGGCCGGTGGTTCGAGCCGCATTCCGGGACGCCAGCAAGTGAGTCGATTTTCATAGCAGAAGCGTTTAGCTTAATTTGAAAATGATAAAAACTTCGATGCGACACATACCTATTCTCTGTTCATATCTCTATTTAAAAAAAAAGTTAAAGCCAGCTTCTATTCTATTATATTTTATTTTTTACTTATTATGTACTAGCTTATACCCAATTATAAACCTTACTTGTCTCAACAGCTGATAATCAGTATTCATGTTTCGTTTTTTTCTTTTATCTTAAATTTTCGTCTCTTGCAAGTACCGCTCTAAGGTCGTGATTTCAGCCGTATTCTGTAAATAGCAATATTGCTATTTCGGTGTCTTGAGAGTTATTGTATAAAATTGTAATGCCGTCAATTTTGACGCTTTAAGTTTGACAGGTTTAAAATCAATGAATTCAATCAATCAAAAAGCTCTAAAACGTAAACAAACGTAAACACCATTTGTCGAGTCATTCCTTTGCGTAAAGATCGAATAAAGCATTCGCCTGCACCAATTACAAAATATACCTAAAACTGAATGTATAAAAAAGTTTTCTAACACTCCACTCCTGTTTGAAAATTTAGTATAGGAAACGATGCAATAGAAATCGTTCTTGTCGGATATTTTACGCAACTTTTTACGTTTTATGAGTCGTAATTGCAAACGTAATTTTTATTGCGAGACTTTAAACGAATTTATATTATTAATGTGGCGTTTGAGTTTTCTAAAATGCAAACGCTTCGAATGCACTCTGTGCGATGCACCAGCTGACACACGCAGATTGGAAAGCTCCCGCTAAACCGGTTCTTCGATGTGCGGAAGTGCAGTGATAAATATAAATGTATGTACACTGTGGAGTAATGAATCATAATTAGAAACTGACAATATACTTTAAAGGGTTACTGCACCACTCTGGAAGCCTGAAATTTCGGTAGAAAATTGGTCATTTTACACAAAAAAATTATTGAAACGGAGAGGCGGCCGTAGCAACATGCGTGAAACGGCCGGTTCGGGCTTGGTGGCCCGGGGTTCAAGCCACATCTCCGGCCGTTTAATTTGTTTTTTTAGCCGTGAATTCGAACGAAATTAAGGACGTTACCCGAAGTTACGGGGACAGACAGACAGACAGACCGACGGACAGACGGAAAGACAAAGAAATTATTGTTTGATATTTTTTGGCACTCATTTAAAGTATATTTTAAACTATTATTATAGAAAATAATAGTTTAAAAATATAAATAATAGCTTAAAAAATAGAAATTTTTTGAAAAATAAAACGAAATAGACGCGTGTTCATTCACGTGGAGCTCCCCCGCCGTAACTGAGATGCAACATTACCCAGTGTACGTTTGTCCGAGACAAAAAAGATCTGATTACTATGGAACACCTCTCTCACGTCAGTAGATACTTTATCGCTGGTTAGAATCAACAATGAAATCGCTCGTTAAATTTTTTGTCGCTTGGTCACACTGAATCGCGGCAGTTGCGTTCGCGCTAGCTTCTGTGATTTGAATTATCTCACAACAATGCAAAAACTAACTGCGCAGTGGCCCGGTCAAACTATTTTTATAACCAATGTCGCTCGCGATGCTTCCAGGATCCAGTGGAGGATTCTAGACCCGTCCAGCAACTTCCAATTCGCTGTTAACGGTGTAGATTGCTGTAAAATTCTCTATTTTGTGCAATTCCTTCCTCTTTTACTAACTCGTGATAGTATTAAAAGTTATTCGATATTTCTTTTCATTTTGTAACATATTTATTGGGATATCGATGAGGATCAGAAGGTAGGTCGGTGAATTAAAGATCGACATTACTTATAATGCCGTCGTACTATGTCAGCTTAATTATATTTGAAAAGCCAACAAAGCAGAAATGAATGGGGTCAACTGAGTGTACATGTCATATCGTCACATCGTGGTACATTCTAAGAAAATGATGCAAAAAAAAAAGCTTTTTAGAACGGCTAGGCTTTCATTAATGGGTTTTCGCAAAAACGTAGTGTGAATATAGAGTTACTTGAATATTTTTTTAAGAAACAAGGTGTGAAATTTAAATGATCTCTTATGTTTCAATATAAAAGTAGCGATAAAAAACTTTTTTATACTTTTAATATTGATGTGACATGTATTCCGTGTTCACATCTCTATTTTAAATATGTTATAAACATAAATAAGAAATATTAATTATTATTTCATCACGATTATAGTTTGTTATTATTTTATAGTTATTATATTAATTATAGTTTGTTGGTCTTGTGGTTAGGACTCTCGCCTCGTGATCCAAAGGTCGCGGGTTCGAACCTCACTCTAAACCAGCAAATTAGTCATCATAGTCATGATTACAGATTTTGAAATAACATTCTATAGTGTAGGTACACGTCTACTATTACCAAAAATAATATTATTTCAGTAATAAATAAGTTTTTACGCAAATAATTGCATTTTCATCTACATATTTTTAATTTCGCGCAAAAACGCCCGCAGCTGTCATTTCATCTACGTGACGTCAAGCCTCAGTAAACATTGCATAGTGTCTATGGCAACGGTTCAAAGACACGGCGATGGGTACTGAGGCATGACGTCATTCGCTCTGACCGGTGTTTCAGTTAAAATGGCGGATTGCGCAAATCTTATTAATCTCAATGTGTATATCAAAACTGGATCATTTTTTAGAATCCTTTCAAAATATTTACTTCTTTAAAATCACTTAATCTAATACTGTCATCATGCCTGTTATGTTAAATTCTTAGCGGTTTAAGAGATAATAAAAAAACAATGTTTTATTTATGTAACTTCTAATATTTTTAGAAGAACTGTTGATAAAATGCCTGAGTTATATGTTGTATTACGTGGCCGAAATCAAAAACAGATCGTGAAATCGCTATGGGGTGTAAAGTTATTATAAAGGATATTAGAATAAGTAGATATCAATATATTTGTTTATCGATCGCAAATAAGATTTTATATATAATATAATGTAGGCCTATTTATGTAAAATAAAAATCGAAAATATCGATATATTAATTTACTCCATAAAATTATGATGTCGGCAATAGGTTTTGCTTGACTTTCGATAGCTTTTTCAATGTTATGAAATACTTTTTTATATATATTCTAAAAGCCTAGAACGTAGGTAATAAGAAATATACTGTCAAGAATGGTAAGCATAATAAATTGCACACTGTCACTTTGGAAGAACACTATGGAAGGCTCTAGAACAGTCTACAACTATCTACAATGTTCGGGAGACGCATGAAACAACCTAAAAGCGACGGGAACCTAGAAAGGAATAGAATAATCCAGGTGGTTCTAAGAACAGCGTATCGCGTATATAACGTAGCACCGCGCCGCGTAAGTAGTAGAGTTATTTTGACATTTCGATCGATGCGAAGTACGCGCAGGACGACGGCGGGAATTTCGAAGCGACAGATATCGAGCGAAATAATCAAGCGAATTCTTACCTGACAAAATAAATAAATGCGACTATTACAAATGAGAATTTATAATGGAATGTTCTAGCGAATCCCAATTATAATAATTCCGTTGTCTGTCCATCCGTCCGTCTATCGTCTAACGTCCGTAATTTCGTTCGAATTCAAGCTTAAAAAAAACGAAATTAACCGGCCGGAGATGAGTCTTGAAGTAACCATCATCTTATGTGCGGGACTCTTCAAAAATAGACTACATATAGAACTAAGCCGTTTGTACGAAACGAACGAACCATTTGTATCCTGTAGAGCGCACAATATATTTTCTAAAATATATTTTCTTTAGGTACACTAAGTGCTTCTAAACATTTTCTCTGCAGTCGATGGCATCTCTTGCATGTAGTGGTAGGATATCCGGCTCTCACCCAGGGGTATTGGTTTCGATTCCCGATATCGGAATTTATTTTAATTTTTTTATGATTAAATCTATTTTATTTATAACATTAATTATTTAATTATGTTGTCATGTTAGTTTAACGCACGCATAATCACCATAATCGCAAGAGTTTAAAATAGTAGGTGCCATCAACTGCCGGGGAAATATAAAAAAAGTGTTCAAATATTTTGTTTAAATCGTTATTAATATTTCACGGGTGTCGGCTATAAGTAAGTAAATACTTATTTTTTAGGAACCGGCATGAAAAAGTTAAATAAAGTATTCTCAGTGGTAATAAAGTGTTTATAGACGGGTAATAAATTACGAAATATTGTGATTTAAGGAATAGCGTTAAGTTTAATTCGTGTTAAGTGACCTTTTTCCATTTAATAGTTAATTAATCACTAATTAATAAATCGCTAATTATTTTCCAGTGTTTTCATTTGCCTCCCGCAGCCACGACCCGTGACAATGTCTGCGATTTTATATGTAAAAGGTATTCAAGTACGAAGACCCGTCAAAACTAATACACCAAATTCTTGACTTTATAATTCTCGACTGTATAACTACATGTAGATGCTTGTCATTTCTAACACTATTTTACTGTAACATTCGACACGCGTAAAAATATATGTTGTATAATTTGCGTGATAATTTGTCCTAGATAGTTTCAGTACACAGCGATAATTTAAGAGTGGAGAAGCTAAGGATAATTATTTATGAAATAGAGCTCCATACGCCCCTGACAATTTTTAAGAATAAAATAGATATGCGAACACGCAAATTGTACCTATCGCCTAATTATTTATATTAATTTCAATTAAATTTTATATACAAAGTTGTCTTTACTTTTTGAATGAAGTGTGAACAGAAGGAGATAGGTGATATCAAAGTTTGCATTTTTTGTCAATAATTCTGACTTATCTTTTGTTATCATTAGACCACCATGAAAATTATTCATATTTATATTAAAAATTCACGCAAATCTTATTAATGATAAGTTTTAATAAATTTACCTTGCAAAAAAATTGGTTCAAATTTCTGCCCCATTTTCTTCATTACTCCCTTTATATTAACTCGTGGCGTCTGCTTGTCTTCTTGTTTGACGAAAAAACTTTGGATCCATTTTAAACCCCTTTCCCGTTATCCAATCGAGCTGAAACTTTGCAAGCAGCAATCGTGGCGACGATCAAGAAGATCTATCAAATTTTCGTTAAAAAAAATTAATAAATTTTTGGATATTTCAAATTTTGAATGGTTTTTTCATACAACTTATTAAGTTGTATGAAAATATTTCAATGCGTCTGGCAGAAGCGAAACCTGATTAAAGCATAATTTTGGATTTTTGGAAATTTTTTATTACTCCCTTTCGTAGCGTTGCCCAACCGAAGCCCAACGCGTAGGTTAAGCGAAAAAAAATGTTTCAACTAGTAAATGAGAAAGGGAGTATAATAAAAACATGGTTTTTATAGGTTACTTTTTTTTATTTGACTTAAATCAAAGCGAATGTATTTTTAGTATTAGATATAAGTTAGTTTCGTGATACTCTAATGTTTCACAGAAAAAATAAACAACACGTTTCACCAATAATGTGAAGTATTCAAAATTGAATGAAGAAGACTCTCAGGAAGCTTTTGCTACTAGGTTTACTTACCTTTACTACACCTTTGTAGTCACTAGAATAGCATCGTGCAGTGCTTTTCATAGCTAAGTATTTAACATACAAATCGCTTACATTAGTATTACTCAACACTTTCTCCAATACAAACCCGGCGAGATCATAAGAACCATCCGACCAGTCGGTTATCTCACGGTTATCTGCGTCAGAATGATCGTAGCCTGTTTAACTGGAAATAACTTTAAAAGCATGCCGATGTTGGCATTTCTTACTGACGTCATGATCCTGGATAAAATAAAATTGCGTAATTAGATATAAATTTCGTACATAATACCTACGTATTATGCAGCGGCGTGGAGTACTTATTTAGTATACACGTAACTGCAATTTCTACAAAATAAAACATGTGTCGCGTCATGTCTCTCATCACAATAATTATAATTTTATTCAGATTTTAATAAATCATTATATATTTTATAAATGTTCGCAGGTTTTCACGGCCGTTCAGACTCTTTTGTGTGTAGTTTTATCGGATATTCTGCCGTGTACATCTGACCTCTCTGACCGATGTTTCGGATCCCATTGCAGGGTCCATCATCAGCCCTGATGATGGACCAGGCAAGATTCAGAGAATCACCAGGCAAGGGTCTTAAGCACTAAATCAACATGCTATGTACATTGAAACGTATACGTTCAAATCCGCTTTAAATGCAAATTTGCGCTGTTTTTCAACACGTCTGTAAAAGCGAAGACGTGTATTCATAACACCGCGATGCGCGAATATTGTATTGTGTTCGATAGGTACATGCGGCAGACTTTACGAAAAAATGTGGGAAAAACATGCCCAGCTTTATTTGTCATTTATAATTTATTCCGCTATATGATATTAGTTAACACATTAACATGTGAACTATTCGATTATTTGCGCGCGAACCTACACACTATGTATATTACGAGTAGGTATATATCAAATAAATATAAAATTGATGTTTATTTCGCCGATATTATAGTTCTGCACAGTTTTTTCGATTGTGAACGCCCCTGGTATTATGTATAGGTATGTAAGACCTGAGAACTAAGGCATGCGCACGAACGTAAGTGGTGCATGTCTTGTTGTATCGCAAGGAGACAAATAATGGTGGTCTTGTAAAGCACGCATAAAACGTCACGAGATTCAGGTAACTTCGCAACCGCTGCAGAAGACGGGATTGGGCACAATCGACTTTTTGGATGCAATATGAACATATAAAATTCTCTTTAGTTTTAAGGCCCAATGTATTATTGATGCACAATCATCCGCTGTTTATTTTTTAATTAATGTTAATTATATTGTAAAAAAATCAAAAACGAAAGAAAACTCAAAACAGTTATGTTAAATAATCGTTTGGGGGCGTATTCATCATCAACGTCAACTACTGCTGAAGACGGCCGATTCCGCGGGCGAAGAGTCCATTTTATTTCCTAATCCTATTTAAGAATTATATTATGAAAATTTCAGAACAGTACTGGATTTTATTCACACAAGAAACATCATAATTCAACATATGCAGTGTCGTGCAGTGGGTATAAACTTAGGTTATGCTGTGACCGACTATATACCTATATTGAAAATATATATATATACGTATATAACTATAAGGGTATATACATTTTAAATTTTTTTTAACTATATATAATGAACTATTTTGAGTAGCTTCAGTCCACAAAAATAACTGCACTATAAAATAAGTATTGTAAACAATATTTCCTAAATAAATAAATATTTTATATAGGTAGATGACGATTTATATATAATTAAATCGGGAACAATACTAATTTCAGATATACGTTTCTTTTCACAAAAATAAATCAAACGAATTACAGCCAGAATTTTAAATCAACTTTTCTTAAGATAAGGATTAGTTAATTAATATTTGTTTCTCAGAATCTTTACTAATGCACAGCTTTTTTGCTTGTATGCGTTGCACGCCACTGAACATATGTATTATAGACCTCTCATAGAGACGAAGCTATTTATATGGGAAAGTAGGTATGAAAGTCTATTAGGTGTTTATAAGGCTTACGAACTTTTGTACAGCTGGCTTAACGCATAACTTTATACAGTAAAGTTCACCAATTCCACACAGGAATGACTACCACATCTATAAATTTTTTATAAGTATCTTTACGAAAAAATGTATGAAACTTATATAGGCTATTGACCGCGGGGGCAGGTGTATTTACTATGCTTTTTGAGAACTCAGTACTTAATACCAAGGTGTTAATTCTGTACTGTCTGCATGTCTTTATTGATCGTACAATTGCTTCTTTATACAAAGTCTAGAGTTTAATGAACATCAATAACAATGTGAACTTGAAAAAAATGTTATAGGCGTTAACAATAAGGCATCATTATTTTCTCAAGTGTTGTCATGACATATTATACAAAAGGCCTAGAAATAATAAGGGTGGCATTGTTATAATGTATATTATGCTGCTTGGTTTAGTTTTGTATTTTTAAAAAGTTCAAACGGGTAGGACACGACAACAGAAAACAAAAATCATGACCAAATTAATTAATCAACATATATTATATTTTCTTCTATATTTTCTATGCTATATTTTCATATGGGAGTAGCTTCGTCTCTATGAGACATCTATAATTACAATCTTAATTAATGATATCCCCCTGGGAATAAAATCCAGTATTGTGTTCTTGAAAAAATTTGGACATACTCAAAATATTCAAAATGTAAAAAACTAGTCTAAAACGGAGTTAAAAATTGAAATAATGAAGGTGTATTCTAGTGTAATGTTAATAATTCGGAAGAATCTCTTATACACAGGATATTGCTTTAAAAAATTTCAGTAAAAATATACATACCTACCTCATTATTAATAGTGACATCTGTATTGGATTATGTGAATGAAAAAGGTTTGATCCGTAGGTGGCGATAATAAAAATACAACTCATATACGAAACAAGTTGCGTAGGTTAAAAATATATTATACAATTTCCAAAAAAAATGAAAGATGTGGTCTATTATGGGTGGAAATGATGAACGTTACATTGTGTAAAGTGATCTCTTAAGCCAGCCGTACGATAGGTCGTAAGCCCATTCAAAAAGACTTCCATACCTATTTTCCCACATGAAAATATAGCTTCGACTCTATAAGACATCTTTCACTTCGATTTTACTTCATCCAACTATCGTCGTAATTCATATTTCTTGAGGGTATGCGATGCATTCAGTAGGTAAATTGATAAGATTATTGGATATTGATTTGTGACAATATTGACACGCAAGGTAAAGAAAAAATTTGAGTGCAGAATTTTTTTCTGCTTAGTAATTAAGTCTCTTTTTCTTTTGTTTAAAATTTTCTCTTTTTTTTGTTGTTTTATTCTTAACTTGCCTAAGTTTTTCTGTAAACTAATTAAGTTTATTTTTCTTATGTTTACATTTTTATTCTTTCTTGTTTATTATTCTTAACATGCCTAAATTTCTCTGCTTACCAATTAACTCTCTTTTTCTCTTGTTTAAATTTTTTATTCTTTCTTATATATTATTCTTAACATGCCTAAGTTTTTCTGCTAATAATAAAGTCTCTTTTTCTTTTGTTTAAATTTTTATTCTTTCTTGTTATATTATTCTTAACATGCCTAAGTTTATTTCATAACATATTTATCATTATTAACTTATTTCTAAAAGTGGAGACCTGTAATTGGCCATCTATATTAATTATATTAATGTTTTCTATGTTTCTTTGTTGTGCTGTTGGTCTTCCGTGAATATTAAATAAATAAAATAATATATTAACTGTTCGAAGAATATTTTTTCTTCTATATGAAGGCTTGAACTTTGTGGTGACATAATTATTAAAATAAAACACAAATCACTTTGTTTTCACCACTTTATTAGATTAAACAATCTACATATTTCGGGAACAATGTTCCCCTCTTCAGGATTATTGTGTACTAAAAAATTTTCAAAAGTTAAACCAATCTAATGTATTTAATTCTAATATAATAAATACACAGACCAAATTTTTGCATAATCCTATTTTGAATATTTTTCCACTTAACATTCCATATTCTCCAGATGACCCATAATAATTAACACCTCGGACCCCCCCCCCCCCTCCCCTCACCTACCCCCTCACCATCCCCTTCACCGTAACACATTTGCTGGGTTTAACTTTTGAAAAAATTTTAGTACACAATAATCCTGAAGAAGGGAACATTGTTCCCGAAACATGTAGATTGTTTAATCTAATAAAGTGGTGAAAACAAAGTGATTTGTGTTTTATTTTAAATAATATATCTTGTTTAATGATGTCCCCGTGGGGATAAAATCCAGTACCCATTGTATTCTTGAAAAATTTGGGCATACTAAAATATTCTGAAATTAATTAAAGGTTGAATCAAAAAAATCACACTGACACTGAACATCATATATTGAACATTTCCAAAATGAGCAGTAAATTCGTATCAATTTCAAGTTCGTATTCTAAAGAAAATTCATCGCTCGTGTGACGTTAGCCATTGCGCAACAACTTCTGATATCTGTTACCGTTAAGGCTTACTCGGAGATAAACAACTATCTCGTACGGCCTTGCAGTGAAGATTATTAACTGACTTACGAAAGTAAAAGAGTGAAAGAGAAACCAGAATACCCGTTTGCCTTGGCGCGGAAGTCCGCTATGAAATCGGAACGATTTTTTTTGACGTAAGTCTTTATTAATAAGAATGTTTAAATTCTTCAGGTTATTAGCACCCAACGATGACGCAGCAATATCTTTTTATTTATTTATTTGTTTGCATTGCCACATTATTTTAATTTTTTATGTACAACGTCGGCTGGCATTTTAAGTTGATGTGAAAGTAAACCTTGTATTGGTGATCGGCCACAGCCTACCACAAAAGTCTGTCAGAAATGATATGAAAAAAAAAAACATTTTCGAATTTCCAGTGTAGTTTGTAGGTACCTACTTACCTCCAGGTCTAGAATTAAGTTATTATTGAACACGTGGCAAAAGTTGAGCCTATTTAAGTTGGATTCGTAGAAAAGCTTTGATTCATTTGTGATAATTGAACGTTTAGAAAGGTATATTTTTTTATACTAAGTCACTCGATTATAGGATTATAGTATATATTAGATATTATTATATATCTATATATATATGTATATATAGTATCTATATCATATATATCTCTATTATTATACTATATATATATAAAAAAATATATATATATTATATATATACCTCCATATATATGATATTATATATAATAATATATATATATATATATTTTATATATATATATATATATATACTATATATATATATCCCAATTGGTTCTAATCCAGGTTCCAGCATTTAATTTTTCAGTTTTATTATCTTGATATTTGTGTTTTCCCTTAATTCATTTATTTATTTATTTTTAAATATTACGAGACTCGCTTCTCTAATACATAATATATATATATATCTATATAGTATCTATATAGGTGATCTATATATATATATTATATCTATATAGATATATATATATGTATATATATATATATATAGTAATCTATATACACATATCATATATATAGATCACAGGATTATAATTTTTTTTTAGAAATTAACGTAGATAGATATGGCTTTCGTTTCAAAAGTGTGACCGACGTACAAACGGCGAGGATTATTTTGATGTTGATTTAAGAATATAAATAATATAATATTTTTTCTGGTTAATTACCTAATTTTGGAATAAAAATAATTAACATTTTACTATTGTTATATGCTTTTATCAAGTTTCACTCTGTCAGTGAGGAGTCTTGTAATCAATTTTGACAATTTTCCTGACCAACAATCACTCTGAAATTTGGCAGAGAGACTATTTTTGATGACAGTACAATAGTCATTCATTAATTTTACAAAATCAGTTCAATCATTCTATATTGAATTGAAACACTTTGTTTTGTTCCACAATATTGTATCACATTAAACTTTAAAACGTTTACGGGGACATTTTCCCATTTTCAATAATGAAATTTAACTATTAAAAAGTTGAATTTTATTACTATTGATATAATAAAATACAGTGGAATAAAACTGTTTAAAAGTGTTTCGACTTAATACACAACATGATCATGGAGTTCCACAAAGTTTAACCAAGAACCTTTGAACCATTTTACGTTTGTAGAATATTGATAGTGACATGACTAGTAAATATTTTCAAATGAGAGAATGTGACATATTTTAATGTACTTTTATTTATTCCATCAGTTATTTACATTACGCTTCTAATATTACCCTGCTTTAAAATTAGTTCTATCTAGGTCGTCTTAACCTCTAAAAATATGTTTTTACTAAAATTGTATATTTACATTTTTTCAGCAATAAACATGTACGGGATAATTCTGTTCACGTGCGGTGCGGTGGCTGTGGTGATCATGCTAGTGCTGTACCTGGACACTCTGAGATACGTCATGAAGCACTCTTCTTCGAAAGTTAAAACCCACACAGCCTTCGTCGTCAGCGTCTATCCGGTAAGGTTTACCCTATGTACGACTATTTTGTATCTATTTTACGCACACTTCGTATATGCTGATCTTTACCTCCCGTTTCTCTTGGCAGGTGTCACGCGCTATGGGCAAGCACCGTCACGCAATTACCACAAAATATATTAATACCATCGCCTACTACATTATGTACAGCGAACAGCATAATCATTTTTTATTTTATTTGAGTTTCTTACACAGAATATATGTAACATCATAAAAAGCTCATGTTACGTATCTAACCAAGGTACATATACCTACTTAGAATATTTTATTCAGGCGATCACCAGGTCTTACCGCCAAACCGTAGGTACACATGTCAACACGTCTCTGCAGTTACAGAATGACAGGTGTCATTTTAATTGGTAGACTGCCCAAAGCTATAAATGTACATACGAATATATCTTAAAAATCTTACGTATTTAATAAAATTATATATTATACCTGTAGTACCTAACCTATTTACATTTTTCATTAAAGTTTTATCATTATAAACTTTAACATGAAGCAAACACATTGTGGTTAGACATACCTACATACCTACGTACACAATTATAATTTAAATAAAAGCAAACTGTTTAGTTTTAACACTACTTTACCTAAATATGTAACCGACCTTAATTGATAGAATCATTACAACTCATATCTAGTAAAAAATTCCAATATAATAAATAGTGTACCCAATAATAAAGTCATATTCTATATTCATAAGTCATAAGAAATAATTCTATAATCACTGACTGAATAAGAAAAATATCGTTGTGTGCATTACATATTTTAAAATAAATCGATTGATTGCATATCCAACCTAGGTAGGTACCTACCTACCATTTATTCAAATATTATTAAATTCGATTCTAGAAGGCAGGTAGGTAGGTACCCACCAAATATTTGAAAATTTGATATAGGTCAACCGCCGAAGGTTTCTGTATGACCAATCTGTATGACTCACAAAAAAATATATCTTTCTCTTTGGAACTACCGTATAAAAGAAGAAGACAGATTATAATAGAATGAAATGATTGTACCAAAGTTCTCAGCGGTTGACTTATACAAGTTTTTTCAGATGCTAACGGGTTTTCACCTGCCTACTAGCATTATAAATATCCGTAAAAATACATATGTAATAACACCATATTATATATTATGTACTATCTGTATACCTGTTTCATAATGCTTTTAACATTGTTTTTTCTTGTAAGTAAATATTTGTTCTCTATATTCCGATAATGATTATATTGTTAAACTGAAAAGAAAATATGTACCGATGTTAAATTGTGTTGCTGCTAAGATAGGCCTGTCATGTAGGTAGACGCCACGTTTTTTAAAATAAATATTAAATTGTTTACACAATTTTTAATGACTACGTCCTTATGTTTGTAGTATCGGTGTTTTCTTTTTATTAATTGAAGTTAAACATTTGACAAATAAGTTAAAAGTGTTGAAAAAACCACGCAAAAAAATATTTTTTTAAAGAGTCTCTTTTTAATTGTAAATTGTACTTAAAAATAATTTGAAGTAATTAAAGATAATTATTCACTTCTTAATGTTATTGAAAAAAAATCATATCACCATACAATACGACCATACAATTACATAAAACTGAAAAAGTGGAGCGATTCTTCAGTTCTAAAACATCGTTGATTTGGTAATTTATTTGATAATTGATAAAATAATTTTGCCAGTGTCGTTTTAAAGGACATGTGTATTTAAAATATTTATGGAACATAACATATAAATTTTTATTTGATACCTTTCCGTGTGAAAATGTGATAAAAAAGGCTTGAGTCTTTGAGTAAAGGTGCCAAGGAGGGTAATGTGTTTATCAGCCTATATATGTTTGTTCCTTTGAGGCGCTCTAGAGACCAAACGCGTGGGCCGATTTTGATGATTCTTACGTCAATAGATTTGTCTTAATCTTGTGAGTGTCACTGAAGACATGACAGTTCGATATGGCGACAACCAGACGCCATATTGTGTAAAAGAAAAAAATAGAAGTCTACGAACTATGTTAAGTGGAGTATCATTGAATAAGTATTTGAAACGCATTACGTAATGGGAAGATTTGAGCCGGTCTAGATTTTTAATGGATCCCGATTCAGAATTTATTATTTGTTAAAATACTTAAATGTGTGCATCGATCATGAAACTATTTCAAATATGTAGGTAGTTATTCAAATTACTCATAACAGAATTCTAGACTAGGTACTGGACTTGTTTTTTTATCAGTTTTTATTTACGAATGATATCATTTTACGTAGGTAGGTACATACCGAGCCGATTAAAACAATTGATATGAGAAAATGTCATACCTATTATGTTTACGTAAACTTTTGAAAAGGATAACCAACTATTCTTTTCGGTCGAAACGGATAATTGTTTCATATAAACGTCCCCGGAGAGTTTTCTAAAATGTTCATTTCCTTAAGGAGCCTATACACATTGGCCGAGGTTGGCCCAAAGTAAGGTTGGCCCAATGTGTACAGGGCATTTTGGCCGTGCGTAGAGACGTTTGCCAAACTTGGCTTGGTAGTCGGTTTTTCGAGCACACATCAAAAGAAAGAGGCGTGGCTCAAGTTGTCAACTTTTTTTAGGGTTGTCAACTTTTTTTACAAGAAATAATGTATATTTAAGTCTGAGAAGAATATTAAGCAGTATTTTAGAAAAATGAACAGTATTTTATTTATTTAATGTATTAAATACATATTTTTTAGAGCTTCTCGCACAACTTATTAATTTACACTCTTTTTAAAAACTTCATACGCCTCACCACAATTATAACTAAAATTAAAATAAATGAGGAGCACATTTTTTATTAAATTAATATTTGCTCTATTTCTATCCTTCCGCCACTTTGCATTCATTACTGAAAAAAATTCTTTCAGTAAATGCTGAGGTGGCGGGAACAGAAAGTAGATATGAGACAATTTTAGTAATATTTTTAAATTCTTCTGAGTTGTTTACTAATAAATGGCTCCACTTTTGGCCAGTACTCATTTCAAGAAAATCTTTGTCTTCTGATACTTTTTTATAAATTACTTTGAAATTTGTTAATTCTGTATATAAATCATCCATACTAATATTTCTGTGAGCGTTTCAGTCTGAATAATTTTGATGCTGAAAACAGTATTTTGTATATTTTATTTTTGTTCAACAGTAAAAAGCATAATGTAGTAAAAAAACAATATGATACTAATTTTAACAGTATAGTTGGCAACCCTAGGCTCAGCCTGCAACGCGCAACGCGCTTCGATCATTGCGAGGTTCGCCGACACCGACGTTGGCTAATGTGTAATCGCTGTCCGCCATTTTGCAAGTTTGACGCTCTGCCGAGGTTCCCGGACCGTATACACATTGGCTGAGATGACCCAAAATGACATTGGCCCAATGTGTACAGGGGTTTTTTTGCGCAACTCAGCGAGGTTTGGCCAAACTTGGTTCATATCCATCGTTTGTCGGTATCTTGAATAAACTTCAAAGAAAGCATGAGTCATCAAGCTATCGTGGAGCAATGAAAAGTTAGTTGTATGGACAGAAATTAATTATGTGTACAATGAATGAGTTTTATAATTCATATAATTTATTTCAACAACTTTATTTAGTCATAACCAAAATAATTACTATTTTTTTTATTTGTTTCGTCAAACCGATTGAAAATAATAAATATAAATTATTTTATATTTTAAATATATACGGCTATAAAGGTTTTTACTTTAAAAATTGTACAAAATGGATAAATAATATTTTCAGAAATATTTATTATATTCAACTAGCTGTAACCCGTCAAAAATGACAATACTTTTACATGTTTTTCCTAAGGAATAAGTTTTTATTTATTTATATAAAAAAGGAAAGAAAGAAAAAAAATACTACTTACTTACTTACCATCTCGCCGTTTCCCCCTTGGGGGTAGGAAGAGAGGATAGAGCGCCATACTCTTCTGTCCTGACATACAACTCTCGCCTCATCCACATTCATACATCTTCGCATGCAAGCTCGCCGGTTGTTGAGGCTTCTAACGGGACCATATTTCATTATCTGGTTAATCTGGTCATGCCACGTATTCCGCGGTCCTGTCTTTCTGGCGCCATCTACATAATATCTTTCTATACATAGCATATATATCTTTCTTATGATTCTTTCCTCATTACTTCGCTCAACATGCCCAAACGATCTGAGCGATCCTTTTTTAATTCTATTATTTATGCTAAGTTTAGCTTTACATTCATTTCTAATATCTGCATTCTTTACTCTATCATAAATGGATTTGCCACACCTATGTCTGACGGATCCCATTTTCACTGTATTCAATTTACTTTCGTTCCTCTTCTGCCAGCTCCAGGCTTCACTTCCATACATCAGTGACGGTATCAGAATTCCATTATACCACTAGTTCCACTAGCCTCAGTATACATATTTCTATTAGAAACTATTGCGTTCAAAGCACTACATATATAATAATAAATTCAAAGCACTACATATATAAGAATAAAAGATACTACATATGAATAATAAGAATATTTCGTCGCTGTATATATAATTAATCTTATGTGACGTTTTAGTACATTCTGAGATAAACGAAAAATAATTGCACAGACTAGATTTATAAAAAATATTTTAAATAATTACTAGGCAGACTTTCCAGATAAACGGCAATGTTTTTATTAGTATATCTCCATTATTTATATGAAAAATGTACTAAACGGCAAAAAACGAAAAGAAAAAAATTATATAAAAAATTTTACGTAAAAAAGAGAATGGAAAAAATTATCTAAAAATTTCTAGGGAAAAAAAGAAAAAAAAATTACGTTAAAAAAATTAAATAAATTTACGTAAAAAATTACGTACAAAAGGAAAAAAATACGTAAAAAGTGTATCCACTAGCAGAAAATGATTTTATTATTATTGTTGGTAATATGTTATTACGTCAGCCGCTTCGCTGCTAATTGTATCTGGCAAATTTCCAATTTTAATTACGGGTAGTTTAGATATAATGAAGATAAAGTATTTATTCAGTATTTCTATAAAAATGTAATTAAAATTTCAAAAACAAAATATTCTCGACCGTAAAAAAAAAATTCGATCCTGCTAGGATTCGAACCTAGAATCTTCAGATCCGCAGTCAGACGCGTTATCCGCTGCGCCACACATCACACCGACAACCGTGGCAATGTTATTGTATACAAAGTGAAATCAGCGTATTTATAATATAGATATATATATATGTATACACGTATAAAGTCGAATGGCATACGTAATCCATCGCCAAAAAAGTGATACAAAAAACACTGTTTTGGGTCGCACGGTGGGAGAAATAGGCGTAAACGATGAAACAGGGCCGTACTCTGTCATACTGTATTTGTTTAATGAATGTTAATGTTTTATAGAAAAAAAACGGTGTTATTTTTAATGAGAAAGTACTGCTGAAATTACTTATTATAATCGTAGATGCGAAATTTATTTAAATGTTATATAAATCATTGAATTATAAATAAATAATATGTACCTGTGATATGAAAAAACTTGCTAGCGTTCTGAAACAAGGCTTGAACCAAAAATCTGCAGACCAAACGTCGTGACCACTAGACTACCTAGTGCATCAAATAAATAAATTATTATGTTAGTATTTACGTAGCTATTTAGTACGTTAATGTATTTTATACAATAATATTTGTTATCTTTAATAGTGATGTTTATACATTTATTATATAATAGTGGAATAACGGGTTATTTAGAAGAAATACGTTATGACCGCCATAAAAGGCATTAATGTTTGTATTTTTTTATAATTTATAATTTTTCATTAATTTTTATTTTTAAACAATCATAATTTTATTTTTAAAACAAATCTACTTACATAAAATACAAAAAATCTAAATATCCAAAAAAAAAACGGTTGATAATTTGCATGATAATAATTTTTGGCTATATCTAAAAAATAAAAAATTTAATCTTTATTTTCAACACAAATTGGTTTCTTAAAGCAATCATGGCGCTACACTATTACTAAATAATCGACTTGCATACTTTAATTTAATTTTTGATTATGACATTTAATATGTTGCCGCCGCAATTTGTTACCGAAATGCATTTTTCTTTTTCTTAAAGAGAGTTTACTTTTCCAGAAAATTCCAATTGATTTCATTATTTTCGTTTTCTATGATAACTTTTTTACTCTCAAAACAATTTCTTATTAATTTTAACATATGATATGCGTCCAAAGAAATTACAATTTCTTGTTTTGTAGATGGATGCTTAAAAGTTGGCTTTAAATTATCATAGTCAAATGAGCATCCTAGAATTTTTGCCATTGATATGTTAACGGGACAGCCATTAAAAGTTAATGAAACTACTTCTACGCCAGCTGCATGAACTTTTTCTAAACATCGATTTATCAAAGATGCACGCTATTGACCGTTAGTTCCTTCCACTTAAAATATGCTAATGGGAGTTTGAAATTCGAATTTATGGCAGTCAAAAAAAAACACTAAAGCATCTTTTGCTACCGCAAGATCATCATCGTTGATATCGGTACCCATATCTACGTACCCGTAATAATTTTCTCCGTCATATTCGATGTGCTTTCTGATAGCCATTTCATCGAGCGCTAATTTCGCAACAATTTTATATTCAGTGGAAGAAGATTTTAAGAGCTAAGAAGCTAAGAGCATAGAAAGCTTCAGAAATAAATCCCGGGTTACCGTTTATACTTTGGTACCACCTTTTAATGGACTGTTCCTGGCTGGACCCCAAAAAATTCCAAGAAATCACAAAAGTTGATATTTTGCCGTGCAAAGTTCTATGTTGTATTGCTAAACTGTCTAAAGTTGACAGAAGTTATTTAGTAATTGAGCTGAAGCAGTTTGTAGACCAATATGAGACTTTCATAAAGACTGAATGGGATGAAAATGACAAAAATGAACAAGATAAGCCAAAGCTGAATCATGATGTAGAAAAGAGTGAGGATTATAAATTAGAATTGCAAGAAAAGAATTATGTTCACTATTTAGTGAGAAAAAAGGTTTTAGATGTTTAGCGTGCGCTTTTTATGTTGTTTCTGAATTATCTCAATCAGGGCTCTTTACTAATCTTTACATAGCTTATAAGTTATTATAATATATTAACCAATCCCTAAGAATGTTCTTAGGTTTCCACGGCCACTCAGAATCTTCTGGTTTGTGTCTTCTGGGGTACTATACCGTATACACATCAGCCCTGATGATGGACCCTGCAATGGGATCCGAAACATCGGCCAGAAGACACAAACCAGAAAATAACTCTTCCTTGTTACTTTTGAGCAGATCTTTTCAAAATAAAAAATAGGCTTAGATCAACTTTGAATCAGGAGTTAATGTCTAATCTTTTGTTTATAAATATAATTAAGTATTAATTTAAGTAAGAATTTAATTATCGATGAAGTGGCAATTTAATTTTCATTACGATGAACTTAAGAAAAAAATGATGGTTTAGTGCAGGTACTAAAGGATAAATTAATGTTTTAAAGAGCTTAATATTAATCCTTGAATAAATAGCGTGATTATTTCCAGTATACATAGTATTTGTCAATTACATATTTAACTTATACCTTTGATATAGATAAAAAATAGGCCTACTAGCAGCTACGGCTTTGAAGCCACGTATTTGAAATTGCTTGCACATAGCCCCCTGACCCACGTTAAGTAGCTCAATCAATGTATGTGAAAATTATAAGATGGCCGATAGATTCCTGCCTATGTTAAATGTTCAAACAATCAAGACCTAATATCAATAGTTATGGAGATATGCAGTATCAAAGATCGCACTCTTTTTTCAATATTTCTGACTTATTTTTTGCAAAAAGTTGAACTATCATTACAGTAACTTTTATCGATTATGAAAAATTTATTTGTTTCAATAAAACTTAAATAAATCGATAAAAACCTTGTAAAAAAAACTTTTTCCAATTTTCGCAAGGTTTTTATCATTTTATTCTACTTGTATTAAAGCGAATAAATTTTTCCTAATCTACGCAAGTTACTGTAATGATGATAGTTCATGATAGTTCAACATTATAAAGAAATGCAAACTTTGATATTGCACATCTCCATAAAATGCAGGGGCCTCTTCACTAGTTCTCGCCGAGGGCCCCCAAGAGTGCCAGTGCGCCCCTGTCGCTCTAGCCAAAGCGAGGTCGGCCGATACGTTGGCTAATGTGTAATCGCTGTCCGCCATTTTGCGAGGTTGGCCGAGACGTTGGCTCTGCCGAGGTTGGGCCAATGTGTGCAGGGCCCTTTTTAGAGTATCTACAATATATAGAGGGATAATAAAGCATTTTACCAAACTTTTATACGTGGTAAAATAGAGCTTACTCAGTTTAAACAATATGGCGACACATGAGAGAAAAAGAGACAAAAAAAACATCACCCGGTCTGATCCGTCTTTTATTGTTTTGTAGCCGTTTTCTTTGCCCTCTAATAAAGCCATAGAAAAAGATCATATTTAGAGGGCACAATCGATCTGTCAGATTTGTTGTGTTATTTTGGATACTTATTCTGCGTATTCTACGCATATTATACAGGCAATCAATATCCTATAACATTTTGAATCATTTCGTTCATTCCATATTTAATGTTGATGGACATCACTACTCTGGCGTTCGCGCAATAAAGTATAGCATTTGTCCTCCAATGTTTATCTGTCATTAATTACGAAACTTCATGTAAGTCTAAACGTCAAAAGTGCCATCATAGAGTGGCCGTACTGTAGGTATCCAAGCTGTGCAGTAAAAGCATCCTGACACAATTATTATCTCGTATACCAGATATAAATGTACCTGGATTATTTTAAACTATTATCATGTTATTTTTTTGACAGGAATGTGTCATCGGTTCGAGGTACGTTTAAAAATTTGGACAAATTAATGAATAAATCAGAATTTAAACACTTAGATGGTGCAGTGGGTGTTAATGAGAATGTATTGAGGACACATGTAAGATATATTTATATAGCATCAGCTACAACCCCCCCCTTCACGATCCTTAGGATTAAGCGTCTCAGAGGATTACATGAGCTGCAAGCAGCACGAATCGGCACGCTCAGTCTACTTCGGAACACCGCGGTTTGTAAAGTCTTATGAGACGAAACAAGTTTACGAGCTTTTTATGCGTAAGACAAAGTGTAAGGGCAAGACTGTAGACAAAGTTTGATGGGTTCAAGTTAAAAGTTACTAAAAAAAATTCTAATAGCCAGTAAGTATAGGCAGAAAGAGATAAAAGTAGTTTCTACACATAGATCTTGTCAAGAATCCAACGATACCCCTTATACCATGGCGCCTGGTGTCGCCGCGCATGTATGCCGTACACACATTCACGTTAACCCTATGACCTTAATATCACCGAACAAAGCCCAAATAATTTGATAATGCTCAAAATGCTCTCTGTTATGTGTATTTTTCGCGGAACCCTGAATTTTACCTCATTAAACCCTGGGGTTCAGTGGAACAGTTGGGAATCGTAGATTTTGTCCACAGCCGCAGTTCTCAGCTCTGCTCAATTTAGACATTATTCAAAGGAAACTAAATTAAAAACATGACCATAGAATATTTCAATTTATGTCAATTTTAATCACTTTCATAAAAAGAAAACTACTAAGATGAAATGAAACACACAAAAACCGTGATATTGGCCGAAATAAAAACCGCAGGCCATGATATTGACTTATGTATAAATAATTTTATGTCGTTAGTATTTAAATATAGGGTTTTTAGGTTGATTTTCCAAATTGACAAAACTTTTTCCAGCGACAGCCAATTTGACAGCTGATAACTAATATATGCCAAGTTTATTTTGGCATTTCACCGTGAATAGACTTGCACCAGAACATCGTTAGAAATTGTGCAAATTATTTCGAAAATCGTAGTATCGTAATCATAATATTTAAACACCAATTTATCTTTCCGTACAATGGCATAAAATTATCTTTCCATCACAGTCAATACCATTGCCAATAGCACGATTTTTATGTTTTTTCCTTTTTCCCTAGTTCTATACCTACCTCTAAAAAAACACCTTCTATTAATACCTAGTGTCACCGTAGCGTGTAACTTGTAATACACGTGCATTTGTGGTAGATCAAGAGTGGATTATTATTTTCACTTTCAAGCCTTTCGTGTAACAATAACGCTGCACCGAGAACAATGGATGGAGCGTGATTCAAGTGACCATTGAGCAGGCGAGGATACTAAGAATAAAGAGGAAAATAAAATCGATGGACGCCAATACGATGTCGTATACGCCGCAGAACAGAGATGTAACTACGCCAAAGCAACCAATGCAGCACATCGGGATCCTCTTTATACCATAGGCCCAAAATGTTCGGGTCCTATAAATAGGGAACGATGGGGTGATTGCGGACGCGGGGTAAATACGGACTAGTAGATATCTACTCGATCCCTTACTTCCGCGCCCAGCCGCCACGATCACGTGTTACTTTCCGCCATCTTTAGTGCCGAGCAAACATTCACGAAAGAAAGCTGCGCACAATTTTCAAGATAAATAAAATCAAACAATTTTTTGAATTTTGATCTAATTTTTAGTGTTTACTATTTTGAGTGCTATGTCTATGAAGTAAGTGAAAATAAAAGTGATATTTTCTATCGATTACCTCATTAATGGAGAATAAATTACACAATAACTTTCGATGATAAATTTTGTTAACAAACTAATAATTATCGTTGTTGTTTTTTAAACTCGTTGAGTTTACTGCGGACAAGCTCCCTGGGGTAAATACGGACGTCCACAATTACCCCTGACTCAATTATTTGTCAAAACCTAAGCCAATTTATTGCACATTTTCAGATGTCTCGAAAATAAATTCGAAAAAAAAAACGAGCATGCATCATCGAAACCTTACAAAGAGCTGTACAAGAAATAGAGGATAAAAATACAAATTTTCGTCAGGTGCAAGAGACGGCATATCATATTTTCGTCAGGTGCAATACATATCATAAGCTATGATAGTTACAAATTTCCATTTAACTGATAAAAATATAAAACAAGATGCCATACTTCCGTGTGTAGTTTTCTGGGATATTCTGGTATTGTTGTGATGCATTGTCATGGCGTCGTCCGACGGGCTACTCAGTTACTTGATGAGTAGGGGAGAACAGGGTAATGGAAGCCTACTATGGGAAATTTGTGATAAAAACCACATTTGTTAACTTTCTTATAATTTTTAATTAATAACTCCAACATTGATTATCCAGCTAAAATTTAATCACATTTATAATCAATCACAGTCATGTATGAAGACACAATAACGATTTTACAAAAAAAAGTCAGTCGCTCCCATTACCCGACACATGCGGGTAATGAGAGCTCATTTAACACTTATATGGGAAATTGGAGCCATAATATTTCCCGAAAATTTAACTAAAAATAATTTAAATGAAATCTTAGTTATTAATACGTAGAACTATTTGTAAAACATATAAAAAATCAACTTTGTAACCAAAACAAATCAAAACAGATGAAATTATTAAAGAAAAACAAAGGACCCGAATTCTTACGGATCCAAACAAAAAGCACAAATATAAGTATCTGGACTTCTGCATCGGTACCACATCTCCCCACTTTTTCCCGTGGATAAACAAATTGCACATAAAGCTTCCTCTTCTGAATATTCTGAATCATCGTCGCAAGTTGCATTTAGCCATGCTAGGCTACCATTACCCGTTGACCACCATTTTGAAAAGTAATAATACAAATATGTAATTCTACTTTCGATCACATTTTAAACAATTGGACTTGTTAGTAAATGAATCTAGGGATTTAATAAGCATAAACATAATAAAATAAGAATATAATTTCATGGCGCTCGCAATCAGCAGTATTTTATAAGCGTGGATCGAAAAACACAACCGTCCCTCGTGACTTATCGCATGGCACTACCGACTCGTGTTCGTCAGGTGAAGTTTCTCGATAGTTGACAGAAGCGGCCGAGTGTTTACGATCACAAGAATGTGCCTACTTGTCGTTCAATCATCATCGCTCTTATTACCCGACCGCTCTCATCACCCTGTTCTCGCCTACTCGTAGCTCCATATGTTATATATTTTTGGAAAATCCAACTATCCGCTTTACGTCAGTTATGCGCTTTGCCCGGACTTCCCCTCACGACGATTCGAAGACATGTATCGCTGCAGCATCGCAAACATGTGATACAACGAATCAAAAAATGAGTGCACTTTCATGTTTTATCGATTTTCGGCCTAAACGGTTCCGTATTCAAAAGTTTAGAATCAATACAACTTTGAAGCCGCATTGAATGTCAAATGAATGATTGGGTTTTTGGTTTGGATACGAATATTTGGCAATTACGTCGTTTTTGCAATAAATAATTTATCGAATATCACTTTTAATCGTTTTTGGCGTGGTGACAAACAAAAACTTTCTTAAAAAAACATCGACAATAACATGAAATACAGAAATCTGTACGAGAAGCCTCTTTTTGGCATTTTGATTAGGTACACCTAAAATCTTAATTCAATAAACAGTTATAATTTTCAATTCAATAACCAATATTCGTCAGCTTTTGAATTGGGAACTTTATGATTGGTACTCGATTCAAGATGGTCGACAATACATTATTTATATTACTGGAACACTAATTTGAAGTGAATAAATTTTTGACAGTTTAATGGGTGCAGCGCTCGCTCGCGTGCGCAACTTTCGTTACAATTAAAAATTTACCCTGGATACATCAAAATAAGTACAACTTCAAAAAATACTTCTAAAGTGCATTGTAAAAAGATGTGAAATTATCGATGTACACAGTTGTATCTCACTAATACGTCGGGTTAGGAATTAGACTATCACTGCAAATTAAAAATCGATGAAAAGCGAAACGAGTTTTTTTTATTCCAAATGCATATAAAAATTCTTGAAAATAAAATTTTAGGTATTCTGCAGGGCAAAGTAATGTAGCACTTCCTAGTAAAATAAGCAACACCAAAATACGTAGAAATCGTCTATGGTAGAAATGAAGAAATAAATTCAACAAAATGTGTTCCTGGTAGGTACCTACCTACAAAAGAATAATAATTTCAATTAACATGTTACTTTTATACCCACCTACTCAAAATAGTAACGGTGAATATTAAAATATATGAATTTTTAGTCAAATATATATTTTCTATCGAAAAAAAATACATTTTAAGGATATAATAGGTACTGACATTTTGTATTGTGATCACGTAAGAATATGTAGGTAAATAAATAATTGAATACTGGAAATCAATGAAGCACTAATTGCCAGAATGTTTATTGATACAAGGTAAAAAGCGAATATAGTCTTTTTCGCTCTTTATGTGCTATTTTACACACCTTTTCATTAATAGATATATTTAAACATTAATACACGCCGGTACCTTAAGTGAGGTAGTCATTTTAATACTAAAATCTATAAAATACTCATGCCTATTTATATTTAAAAAATGACGCGGCACTTAATACTTGTGCGATATGTATTCCCATATAACTAGGAAATTAACTCAGGACAGGACAGTGCGGTGTTGAATGTATTGGCGAAGGCATATACATATGTAGGTATTACTAATCTGTATACTTATCTGAATTTTTTTATTTTTGCACTCTGTACTTAATTCATTTCCAGTAATCAATTTATTTTATGTGTTCTATGGGTTCAGGTCATCGCCGAGAAAATGGATGTTGTGTAGGAGTGACTTTTTGAGTGATGATGAATTGCAACACAGTTTAAAAAAGAAAACAAAATAAAAAAAGGAAATATGTAAGCACTAAAAATAAACAGCGTTGCTTAACATGAAGTTATTTCAATTTTTGATCATCAAAACATATAATTCTCTATGTAAAAATCCGGTCCATTCTTAAGATAGCAATATAATGTAGCTATATAATGCAGTAATTTGAATAGCTTAGGTTAGGACTCTCGCCTTATGATCCAAAGGTCGCGGGTTCGAACCTCACTCCAGACCAGCAAGTTAGTCCTATTTTCATAGCACAAGCGTTTGGCTCAGTTTGAAAATAGTAAGAATATTGATGTAACACGTATTCCGTGTTCGCAACTCTAATTTGAAAAAAATGTAACAATCGTGTCTTGACCTCTATTATACGAGTATAACATTGTCAATGTGGAAATTTGACAGATGACAGACTCTATTTAAAAAAAGTAACCCATAAAAACCAAGTTTTTACAATACTCCCTTTCTCATTTTCGGGTTTCGTGTCTACCATATGCGTCGGAATCTCCATACAGCTTGTATGAAAAACCGTTAAAAAATTTTAAAATCCAAAATTATACTACAATTATTTTTTTTAACGAAAATTTGATAGATCTTCTTGATCGTCGCCACGAGTCTGCTTGATAAGTTTCAGCTAGATTGGATCACGGGAAAAGGGTTAAAAATCGACTCAAAGTTTATGCGTCAAGCAAGCAAGCAGACGTTACGACTTAAAAGAAAGGAAGCAAAAACTAACCCATATAAACCAAGTTTTTATTTTACTCCCGTTTCACGTTCGATCAAAGTAAGTGTAGAGTTTAAACTCAAATTTTTAGTACTTTTTTCAAAAACGGGTTGTTTCAACTCGGATTAAGCGAAATCTGTCAGAGAATTCTGAGCGGAAATTTTAGATTAAACTCTCGGTCAGAGACGCACATGCGCACTGCGCAATGTAATTGACATCTGTCAATAAAATATTTTTTCGTTATTACATGCGCACTGCGCAATGTAATAACGTATTTTTTTGAAATCTTTTCGTTCTACTATTTAGTTCAGGTTAGTATCGAGTCAATCTTTAAACATCGTTGACGTGCGTTCTTTGCGAATATTTTACAAATATTTTGAGTCAATATTATAGTTTTCGTGTAAAATGGATAAAAAAGTTCAAAATACATATGGTACTAAGCGTGCATATAGAAAGACGAAAAGACAATTTAGAGGTAATCAACATACTGTAGAAGAAGAAATAAGTTTCACTAGTGCATCCGCAGCAAAATTGAAAAGATCGGGTGACGAAGAAGTTATAATAGAAAAAAATTACGGCTGTTGCATTTTAGAGTTTTTATCTATTTTTACATCACTTTCATTATTAATTTTGTGTTCTACATGTAAGCAAAATATAATATTTTTGTTATACGTCAAAATATAAAAATCGTTGAATTCTTTAATATGGTCTTTTGCTCCGAAACACATAATGCAGGAACGCGGACCATTGAAATTGCTATTTTTCTCGCTGTTAGTATTTTCAATGAAGGTTTTATACCCATTCTAAAAATACTTAACGTTATGGGAATCACGATTGGTCCAGAAGCCCATGCGTTCGCTAGGAAACTGGACGAAGTTCAGATCGAACGCTCTGAAATCCGAGCTTCGGATGCTTCAAATGCTGCTCGTCTACAATAAAGAACTTCAGAGAATGAACACTTTGAAGTGGAGAAAGGTCCATTTTATGAAGCAGGAATCGCCGATTAAAAATATGCAAGTATGCTGTACTGAAACTTTACTCAAAAATTTAAATGCGTTTTTCTAGAAACTTCATTTTTCAAGCTGGCGGACATATCTCAAATTCTACTAAACCGATTTATCAAAATTTTTGTGTGAACCTTCTCTATAGATTCCTCTATAGCCCCTACCAGATTAAAATCGAAATTTTTATTTTTACGATTAAAAAAATTTTTTAACTGTAAAAAAACACGAAAAAAGGGTTTTTTCAAACGGCCGCGATTTTTTTTTTATTTCTTCGAGGTAGGGGCGATAGCGACATCTTTACTAATTAAGAATCCGTTAGAATTTTTTGTTTCAGATGACCACAAGGGTTGGAACCATGTCCGCCAGAACATCCCTTTTTTTTGGACCCCCCACTTTACCAGCTGATAACTTTTTGAATATTGATTTTTTTATTTTTTTTATTTTTGATGTATTCTTAAAATATAAATAAACGAATCATAAAAAAATTATACCAAAAATATTATTTGTTTCTTTTTTACAAAGCTCTAAAAAACGCCCAAAATTCGTGCCTCTAGACTAGAATACCCCTAAATAAACCTAATAAACCTCGAACAATACTTTTTTGTTAGAAGAAATTGATTTTTCCGCAACTCTAAATGAATTTTACCGCAGGGCATTGTCGACAATATTTTTTTTCAAGGTTTCTATTTCACTCGGGTTTTGATAATTTTACATTTATATCGATGAAAGGTGCGTAGGTGATGCATCTGGAAAACTGTTTCTTGGACTACAGATAGGGTCAGCCATTACCAGAGCATTACCAGAGCTCCTCAGACCACATTTTACTCAGACGAAGAGCACTATAAAAATCAGAAATATATTTGTCGTTATGTCCAAACAAGATCCAAACGGTACCAGATTTGGTAATTGCTATATTGTAGGAGACCGGGACTATGCCCTCAAACCATATGTACAACAATTGTTAATGCTACAATGGGCCTGAAGGCCCAATTTTAATTGCGGTCCGACAAGAACACCTAGATTTTAAAGAAATCACAGAGATGTATTGCGACCTCACCGGGAATCGAACCCGGAATTCTCAGTATGCAGAGCAAGTGACATGGCCACTGGACTACGAACTTCGATGTTATTTACCAATGTTGTCGCATAGTTTGGTCATGTGGAACTGATGAGCAAAGAAAGAATGGTAAGGAAAATTGTTTGACGAAGGCAGCAGAAGCAGAGGACGTCCGCGGAATAATAGTAATAAAAGAATATATTCGGTGTATGAAACCCTTTTATTTTATTGTATTTTACATACCTACCTATCTTGTATTTTATATACCTACCTATTAACAGGAAAATGAATATTTTAATAAAAAATACAACTTATAATTAAATTAAGCCAGATCTCTTTTGACATTATGCCTTTCCAAAACAACTTCGTGAATTTTCTGCCGATTCTTTAGATGGTTGGGTTTTGAAAATATCTAACTGAACGACATATAATTTATTCTGCATATCAGTCGTAGGCTTTGGATTCACTTTTCTTATTACCTGCAAACAAAAAGGTTATAAACACAAAAACTAAAGAAATACAATACAGATCAAATAAAAACATATTGTTCTTGCAAACACTAAATAGGTAGGAAAACATTTTTTCGTCAATAACTAACCTTCCTGGCGCATTTCATCATACTCTCGAATCTACTTCGAAAATCTGTTGCACAGTGCGCAATTAGGCGGGAACAAAGCCACAAAACATTAAATTAGTTGTGTAATGCAGCCCACTAGTCTCCTTTCATCTTCTTGTGGACATCTTCAGTCATTATTTAGTAAAACAGCATTGTTGATGATATGAACGTCATGTATCGAAACATTTGCGTGCTGTCAATTGAAATTTAAATGATGTAATGCCATATGCAAAATTATTTTGGCGTGCATTTGTCTATGATTTTTAGTTTACACAATTGCAACACCCCTAATCCGATATTTGACAGAATTTTTGGTTTGGAACAACTCTTTCTGCGGGATTTCGCGTGACCTTGAGGTTAAGCTCAGTTTAACCCAGGATTTCCGCTTACTTTGATCGAACTTTAAACAACTGGGCCTGAAAATGAAACATGTCTAGACAAATATCTATGTCAAAAATATCTAAAAATATCTCTTTATTATTTGATTTCTTCCCAAAAAACCGAAGTGTGCTGTCATCTGTGAACCAATTGTCATAAATTTTCGAAATTCGTAGTGATGTACCTATTATACCTACCGACGGAGTAATTCAAATTTTAAATATTCCGTGACGTTATCAGGCCGCCGTTGGTAGTAATTAAACTTTTGTAATGATTCCAATTTGAAAAAACCATTAAAACTTCTAAAAATCCAAAATTATACTATAATTATTCTTTTTTTTAACGAAAATTTGACAGATCTTTTTGATCGTCGCCACGAGTCTGCTTGCAAAGTTTCAGCTCGATTTGATCACGAGAAAAGGGTTAAAAATCGATCCAAAGTTTTTTCGTCAAGCAAGCAAGCAGACGCTACGAGTTAAAAGAAAGGGAGTAAAAAAATGTAACAATCGTGTCTTGACCGCTATTATGAGTATAACATTGTCAATGTGGATATTTGACAGATGTCTTGACATTTCAAGAACATTGTTCATCCGTATTTATTTTTTAGTTAATAAAGCAAATGTATTATCATTCTTCACTGAAAAATATTTCTCGCTTAACTTTAATAGTGATTGGAGAATGAACTGACAAGTACTTTAATATTATTTGACAATAGCTTTATTATTTCATTAGTGGCAAGATTTTGATAAACTAGGTTTTACTGGAAATTTTGTATATAAAAACGTATTAAATTTGAGAAATAACCGAAGACCACTAAAATATATAAAATAAACTAACGGAAATTTAATTAATTTAACGGAAAACTCGTTCCACGGCTGGTTCGAATACGTTTGGCTTTTTTTTTTAATTACTGAACTTGTAAATTTTGAAACAATTAGTAAGAGGTCAAACTAAATACTCTTAAAAAGTATAATGTCTTAGTACATAAGTTGCGCTTATTATTAATTACAAAAATTAAGTATCGCAAAAGGACGTTCTTACTTGAAAAGATTCAGTTTGGAACTAAAAAAATTGAAAAATAACATCTATTGTAAAAAACACAGGGTATAACAGAGCTAGTCTACAATACTTTACAGGTAGATTCCTGTATTAATTATGAGTCAAAAATGTTCAAGCAACCATGACTTAATATCAATAGCTAAGGAGATATGCAACATAAAAACTTGCATTTTTTTTCAATATTTCTGACTTCTTTTTTGCAAAATGTTGTACTATCATTACAGTAACTTATATTGAATGTGAAAATTCATTATCTTTAATAAAAGTCAAATAAAATTACAAAAACCTTCCAATTCCAATTGGTAACCATACCAATTTTCGACTCATAATCAAGGTTCCATAAAGAATCCACCTGTAAAGTATTGTGGACTAGCTCTGTTATACCCAATATATTTTGTTTGCTAGGGGATTTAATTATACAAGAATAAATACTTGAACTGCAATTTAAGTGTCTTAAATATATGCGAGAGGGCACATACTTCTGCTGTGTGTTAGTCCCCTCACCTAAAGAAGGAGTTAATTTCATATTTGTAAAATTTTATACTCTAGGGAAATAAAAAAATATTTGAAAATAAAACTTTATTCTTATATTTTAATTGTTAATACACATGCAGCTCCAGTGAAAGAAAAATTATACCATTTACATATACAGTAGAGCGTTGATTATCTGAACGTCGATCAACCGAACAACCACTTATCCAAACTACTCCGCCCGCCCGCGTGCCTACCGCCTCACGCGCCACAGTGCTCGTGCACTTGTCGCGACTTGTTAATTGTACTCATATGTCACTTGCAAGTAGCCGCTAGTCGATAAACTAAATTTTGCCGCGTGAAAATAAACTCTCGATTTAAAATGCCTAAACGTAAACGTATTGTCCTTTCTATGAAAGATATGAGATTAATAAACCGTTAGAGGAAGGCGAATCTGTAACCAAGTCATCCAATGAATACCAATTTGGTAAGTCTACCATTAGGTACGGATATAAAAAAAACAAAAGACGAGCATAAGTAACATTATATCCCAGCTTGACTCTTCTGACGGATCCACGAATCGTAAAACTATGCCATGGATCAAGTCGTTGTTGAGACTTTCAAATGATATTATAGAAATGAATTGTTACGTAAGTTACTTTTGGAAAAAGAAGAGGAGGGAGAAGAAAGCCTGATAAGAAATCATAAAAAGGTTGATTTGAAAGACGCGTCCTACATGATCAGAGCAGCATGGGACAGTGTAAAAGAGCAGAACTTGAAAAAAGCACGGAAAAAAGTTTTGTGTACATATAGTGGAAAATCCTCAAAGCGTATGTTTAAATTAGAAACAGGAAGATATGTCTGAAATGATAGATATGCTAAAAAAGCTCGATTGCCACAAATGTGATGAAGAAGAGGTTCAAAAATGCTAGGATATCGACGATGAAGATCCCGGGTACCAAATTATGCAGGATAGCGAAATTTTAGACCCCATGACTAATAAGGCTGACGCCACCGGTAGCACCTCATCAACTTCAGATAATGACGATGAAAACATAATTGGTGCTTCTGAAGCGTTTACTTGCTTACAAATTACCTTTCGTTGGTTTGAAACACCAACTGAAAGCGACCAGTATCAAATATCTGTCCTTAAAAAAGTACGTGACCTAGTCACTCGTAAGCGGGTAGGCTTGCTTGCTAGGCAGACGAAGATAGAAGATTTTTTTAAGCATTAATTTTACCTAGTATGTACATACATGTTTTATTACGAGATTGTCTGCACTTTTTTTTGTTTAATTCCTATTTGTCATTAAAGATATAAATGTAAATACAGTTCTCATTCATCTGTACGTAAATATGTATGGCTGAATCAATACAGTTCGATTATCCGAAAACACCGGTTTTCCGAACACCCACGTCCCCCAATTAGTTCGGACAATCGACGCTCTACTGCACATTTATTATAGATTACAATCTATTAAACCAATTTAATAGAAGGATTTTAATAAAAATTAAAATGGAATACATATAAAATAAAATATGATTAAAAAATACGGTGAAATGTGTACTGTTTTAAGAACTCACAAGAGCGCCGCCTGTAAAATAAACCGATTTTGAAAATTTACAAGATAAATTTTAAATCAACGGTTTCAGCTTGTCCAGAAATTTAACGAACTTTGCTAAATTTCTCAATCAATATATTTTGACATAGAAGTGTGTATATTGTGTACTGGGTTAGGAACTAAATTAATTGGCATAAAGGGAGGGCCGAAATGGTAGTTTTCGTCACGAAGGCACAGACGTAAATTTATATGTAATTTTTTTAGAAAGTGAGCGGTTGCAGTAAGTGAATACCGCCACACTGGAAAAAAAGGATCTTCTAAAGGTTTAATATTTAAACACTGCACTTGCCTGTATTATATAGAATATTTCAGAGGATCAGAAACAAAACTGCCATTGTCCAATCGATGAAAATTATAATGTTTGAAAATTGTGACAGTTTTATAATTGATAATCGCCCTACAAAACATATTTATATGTTTAGAATCATTTTATCAAAAGCATGTAAATTTTAAAATATTTCCTCTAACATAAATAAGTCAAGCTCAATTTCATAATATTTTTAATTTTGAAACCCTTGTTTTGCTAATGAGAAAATTATAGAGTATTAGAATATATTTTTAATTTTGAAATATATTCTAATAGAGTATTAGAATAGATTAAAGAGGTCTTCGAATTATAATAATAATTATGAAAATAATGCCCTAAGTATTTAATGTGGAAATATTAAAATTCAGCATGTAGGTAAAGTGTATGTGACGTACTAACACCCAACTGAATTCGACAAAGAATTTGTACTTGCAAAATTTATATAACATGTTTTTATAAAAATATATACAGCAGACTCAAGATTATCAGGGATGCAGATTATCCTGAATAAATTTTAAAGTCTTTGAAAAAGTATTTTTTAAATGAAAACTTTCAACATCGGCCAAACACATTGAAAAAATTGTTTAGAATCGAAAACTTCAGCCGCCCGTTTATCTGAAAAGTGACTTATGAGAGTTAGTTGCATCTAGTTTTATTGTCACTTCTTTACAAACGAGTGCGCAATCAATGAAATATTTTTGGTGAATTTTTTCAAAGCTTTTGAATTAATTGGGAATTTCTTCTGGGAATTAATTAGAGATTTATTTTCACAGTCCATCGCATAATCAAAAGTCTACTATATACATAATATTTCTAAACCATTAATGATTCAACATCAACAGTCTCGCAATTGTTGAGATATCAAAATCTTAAATGGTACATTAAAAATTAAAATGTACCAAATAATGAAATCAGAAGCAGGGTCTTCTTCATTTGATATCACCACCTCAAGGCCGGCGCCACACTGAGCAATCTCCGCGTCTTTTCAGTCGCATCAAATCCGCGCGCTGCATTCAAAAACATGAGACGCAACATTGCCGATTTTACGTTGATGTAAGTTCCGCAGGCGGAGAACCGAACAGATGCCGAAACGAGCATTCCGCCAGCAAACGACCGATGATTCGCGTAGTGTGTTTGATAGGTTCATATTGTTTGGAAATAAATGTAGTGGCGTTCCGCGGCGTCAAAAATGTGACGGAAGATACGCCTAGTGTGGCGCCAGTCCAACCCTGGTATAAAATGGCTAAAAAAGTATGTTTTCATAAAATCAATCGAAATCCTAATTAAGGAAATCTTCATTGTTTTACATGGGTCACTAATTCACGTTTTTCATATTGTATCTGTAATTTTATTCTCTTAATATCTGTAATTTTATTTTTGCTTTCAAAATGCCCTGCTAAGTGAAGAAGATCTTCATTTCATGGGCTGGATGGATGGCGCAATAAAAATATTACGTTATAACATTTTATAAGTCTAGTAAGTTTAAAACCAATAAAAACATGTTTACTATAATGTCATCCCTGCTGAAATAAAATAAGATATCACCACTATATGCATGTAATCTTTCTTTTTGTACAATAAATAATAACTGTGTAATTCATATTGAAAATAATTTAGTATAAAAACCACACAAAACAATGAGCAAACATTTTAATTGTAATTGCGCTGAAATATATACACATAGAGTAACAATAAATTATTTTTGAACATGCGCATGTCAACAACCAGGGATTGATATGTTGATGATCTGATGAATGTAAAAACAAATGTTTATAAATTATATTTATAAATTACCCTTTTTGGCTTGACAAATGACATAATATACATTGGCAACCTACCCAAGCCAAGCAGCAGATTTCATCATATTCCTGCAAACATCCAATATGTAAATCAATTCTATAACCAACTAACATCCAACGAATGCTTATACAATAGACCATAAGCATACATATTAATGTTTTAAAATATAGAATTGTTGCAATAAAAAATACGAGTATCATATGTGAAGAAAACCAAAAATTGACAAAGGAGCATATTTTTGACAGTCAATTCTATAACTGCAACTTGAGGTAAATTTTACTTATTTACATGTAGATATATCGCACTCCACATTGCTTGTATCTGCAACACTATCATCCATAAAACAAACAGCAGAGTCCACGGAACTATCGCCCACAAGCTCCATGTCTTTCTCAGCTGCATCATTAACTTCAGATTCAATTTTTTCAATTACCGGAAGGTCCATGTCCTCAACCTCATTTCCTCTCGAGTTAGATTTACTTGCACTAAAAACTACTGGAGCGCTATCACTTTGGTTCGAGGATAAAGAACTATTTAATGAAGAACTGGAAGAGGCGCTGGAGAATGATTGCCCTTTTCTTCGAGTATATATTTCTTTCTTCTTTGTTTTTTCCAATTGTTTCTTTTCAAATTCTTCTATATATTTTTCTTGATTTTCATAATCCTTTGGTCTTTCTTCCATATATTTTTTGTTCACATTTATATCTGAAATATAACAATATGTATAATGAAGTACACAAAAATTTTCCACGTATGTTCTGGAAAATTACAAAAAATGCCTTATAGTTTCTTAATCCTAAAAATTGTGGAAAAAAAAAAATCTTGATTGAATTACCACAAAGAGTGCCACACCATTCTCCAGAATATTTCAACTTGAATTTTGAATTGAATTGAATTGAAAACGAGAATATTGAACAATAAACTTTAATAACAATGTTTAATTAAAAGAGACCAACCTGAGCCTAACATTTCATTAATCATAAAGGGGAACAACCAAACCACCAAAGGTGTGTACCCTTTATTATAATGTGCCTCTTTGTGGTAAAAGAGTAACCCATCAACCGGAGGACAGTTATCTGGAAATGCCGGCCACGAGCCTAAAACATTGCTTAGATTTTCTCTGCTGCATTCGTATTTTTGCACTAAATGTATTTTGTAATTATTTGCTTTTGACTGCGTGCCAAGCTGTGGGGATTCCTCAAACTTGGATTTCAGCCAATAATCTCTAAACTGCAACTGAAATCAAAAACAAAATATTACACATTGATACACAGGTTTTTAACAATTTAATCAACACTGAAATATATTATTTTCATTAACGGGAATAGCAAGATGCGAGTCATTTATATATACGAGGTGTTAAAATAATATTTAACCTTTTTTTCCGCACAAAAAAAATGAAGCATGGGAAATGTCATTTGGTGGAGACACTCAGGACACTTACATTGAGACTTTCTCTTTTTCTTGGAAGCCGCATAGACTCAACAGTTGTCATTTAATTGGAACAAATTGTTTAAAACTTATACTTTCTTTGAAAACAGTTATGTTTTTTTGATGTAAAGATTTTCTAAAGACGTCAATATTTTTTAAATACCTCTCCGTTATTGTCAGCCAGAGTTTTAATTTAATTCCGTCTATCCACCAGGAATTTATGTGCACGGTGAAAGCTCGTACCGATCTCTCGGCATTTTTTTTCTGAAAATAGTATTTGCGAGCAAATGATTGGTTGACCAATGGTCCTCAATAGTAAGATGTCGGTTTCTGGTCATTAAAGATGCAAAAAAATGTAAATTCCCTCGACTGATGTGTATACCCATCTACGAAGCCAAGAATGTTTGTGTTTTGAAATATTCGCTAAATTATATTTATTTATTATTCAAAAAAGTCTATTTCTAGCGAATTGTCTGTAAATAAAATAGATTGGTCTATGCCTGACACAAATTCATCCAATTCATGAACAACTAGATAGACCCAAATAGACCCAAATAAAGAAATAGACCCAAAGTCCAAGTCCAAAGAATGTAATAAAATAGCATTGTCTGCACTTTGTTCACGTTGTAGCACTTTGGTCTGAAATACTCGACCTGTAGATTGGCTTATCCCTGGAGCGTTCACTTCACTACACTCATTTCTAAATCAGAGTAAATATCTAAAAATAACTCCAAAATTTATTTCTCTCTGACACTTCAGCCTGCCACTTTGATGTGCACATAAACGAAATAAAAAGTAATTACTGTAACACAACTCAACCGTATCGCATAAAAATGCAAACAAAATTATTTTAAATCGAATTAACATATATTAGTAGTATTATCCATTTACTTAATTATTTATTACCTCTTCCCAGGCTTTTCTCAGAAGAACCCACGCGTCCAGCATATTATTAGAGACCTTGTTGTCCGAGTCGATCATGTTAAGTTTTTATAACACTTTGATCAGTTAACGTCAAAACACTTGTCATGTTGGGAGGGAAAAAAAGCAGCTCGATATTCTGAAGATTGGGAGAGATGGGGTGAGCGAAGCAGTTGTCCACCAGCAGTAGGATTTTTCTTCCCTTCAGATTGTATCTCATCTTGGTACTACCTCTCCGAAAAGATAGGATGTCATCCATGTGGACTTTTTGGCCTTACAGGTGACCGGTAACATGAAATTCTTGAAACTGTGTGGATTTTTTAACTTTCCGATAACCATTACTTTTATTTTTCTGTACAATCCGTGCTGACATCCACTAGCACTGGAAATGTGCCCTTTAGAGTGTTTGCCAAGAAAACATTGCACTTTTTAAAATTTGAGTCTTGTCTGATATACTTTTAAAAAAATCCAGTCTCATCTGCATTGAAGATAGCGTTAGGAGAGTACCTCAAGGTCAACTCCAGCAACACCTTCTCCAGCCAGCCGTTGATGACGTTTCTGTCTACATCACGGGCCTTCCGTAAGTATTCCTTGTGCCCTGAAGTAAGAAAATTCCAAGAAACGGACTTTCTAGGTGTCCCTTTTTTGGCGGTAGTGTACAGATTTTTTCGCCATAGAAAGTGAGCCATTACGTTATAGAGAGTGAATGTAGGTTCTTATGGGAAACCAAACAAGTCTGGTTCATTTTTACGTTATAGAGTTTATCGTTAGAGAGAGTGACGACTGTATATGGATAGTGGCAGTTCTAGATGTCACACTTGCTGTATTACCCTAATTTAATTTACCCGAATAATACAAAAACGGCAGTATCATCAAGAGGAATGAACATAGAAGTAAAAGTCAGCAGCCCTCGTAGCCCAGTGGATATGACACTGGCTTCTCACACCGAGGGTTCCGGGTTCGATTCCCGGTGAGGTCACAATTAATCTATGTGATTTGCTCAAGCCTGGGTGTTTTGTAATATGTTTGGCTTCTGTAAATGGGCCTCTTGGCCTGTTGAAGCGTAAAAAATTTAAAAAAAAAGAACAAGTCTTGTTCAGTAATTTAATTTAGAAGAAATACATAGATACTTACTTCACACTCAGTCATGGACAAGTCACCCCACGCGAGTACATCGAGGACAAATAAATAATTAAATTTGTCATTTATTATACAGTCAAGGATGCAATATTTATCATATTTATAATCAGTGTTTAGCCCTCCTGGCAATGTGGAACTAAATTCTTTGTAAAAATGTCCCAATTTAGAATAAGCAATGGTCCTGCCCTGTGGACAAAATTAAATTAATTTTGTAGTTGTTGAAATGTATTTTAATTAAAGAAATAAGATGAAAAAAAAATTAAAAACTGAAAATAAAAATTTCTTATTAGATCGAATTTAATACAATACAGTCATATTTCTATGCAAAACTGTGATTTAAAAAATTTAACAGTGCAGAATTTTTTCATTTAGATTCATAGGTTGAACTGTTATATTTCACTCTTTGTCCGTTATCTAATATGTCCCTCTAATCAATTAGGGGTCGTTCATTAATCATGTGATGTTTTTTGGCAACTTTTTAACCCCCCCTCCCCCCTGGTGATATGTAGTGAGGTTTTTACTAAACCCCCCTACCCAAATTAGGTAGGAGGGGGGGTTTAGTCTAAAACCTCACCACATATCACCAGGGAGGGGGGGTTAAAAAGTTGTAAAAAAAAATCACTTGATTAATGGACGACCCCTTAGGGCCGGTTGTTTGATCAGGAGTAAGAGTAATAATATAGATTTAAGCTTTTTCGACCAATCAAAACACCCGTTTTCATAAAAATATTTTTTTTGCATAACTATTACTCTCAACTACTGATCAAACAACCGGCCCTTAGATCACTTGCTCTCATGATTATTATTTCAATCAGAAAATATTTAGCAATCTTGTTGACAAGAAGATTCTTTAGGATTATTGAATGGAAATCATTCAAGAATGACTTGAAATTATTAAAAGTCTAACAATTTACACGGAACTGTAACAACAAATACTCAATATACCACGGAATACAAAAGTTTGAGAAATTTTATTAAAAAATTATATACATATACTGAATTATGTTTATAATCATAGCGTGTCGTATGTCGTGTGCTGGATCTATGATTTACATTCATAATTTGAGCCAATAGAAGGCGATCATTGTAGCCCAACAGTTCAGTTTAGCTATAATGAATTAGAATTCCACCTGTTCATCTCATTCCCACCTCTCGATCTCAGCACGCGAATGCGTGCAACGATCCACCCGTTCCAAGGGAACTCATCGAGTCTCCCCGGTACCTACGGACGCGGTTGTGCAGAGGCTCGCTAAAAAGAGGGAGGGAATCCACGGTGGAGTTGGAATGTCCTTGCCAGTACTCAGTCGGCTGAACCTTACTCTTTAGATTCTCTGAATTGTGTGTGTGGGTCCACTAGACTTACTCATCTTCGGGTCATGGTATTGATGTGATAGTGATAAGAAAACATGTTGTTTGGATACTGCAGTACAAGTAATTTATTAAACAAGAATTGAATTAGGAATTAAAGTCAGAGAATATTTAAACAGATACTAAAGTATATGTAGTTGATGAACTGAGACAATATTAAAAATAATAATTGTGGGGTCTGAGAACAACTAGTTATACACAAGAATATAATTAGCAGTGGCGTGCAGCGCATAGAAGCAAATAAGCTGTGCACTAGTAATGATTCTGGGAACAAATATTAATTAAATAATCCTTATCTTAAGAAAAACTTGATATAAAATTCTAGCCGTAATTCGTCCAACAGCTAGAAGTTTTATTTCTGATGTTTCTGTTAATCGTGACGTATCTGTTTTTTTCAGATTTAAAATTCTAGCCGTAATTTGTCCTACGGCTAGAAGATTTATTTCCAACTTTTCTGTACCTAACTTCATGTCAATTCTTAATTTATCTCGCCCAATAAATTTGTTCCATAGACATAGTCAAGTCGAGAAAAAATTCGTAGTGATTTAATGCTGCGAGTTTTGTGTAATAGACAAGTAAATTTAGCGTGCTTCTTCGAAAGGTCCTATGCCAGGTGAGAACTATGCGCATGTCATAGCAGAAATGTTATTTTTTTTAAATTCCACCCAAAACATTCGATGTAAATTCTATTTATCTTTTCTATGGTGAATTTAAATACCATCTGTCATATCATAACATATCATAATGATTATTTATGACGACATTTCCATCGATGATATCATAAAATGTTTGATTTATTTTTGTGAAAAGAAACATATATCTGAAATTAGTATTGTTCCCGATTTAATTATATATAAATCGTCTTCAAAATATATTCAAAAATTTTGCCGTATTACCTATATATAAAATATTTATTTATTTAGGAAATATTGTTCAGTTTCATGAATAGCCCGCTACTAGATATATTTCCCATTTCGGCGTCCACCCCTTAATTATCCCCACCTTAGCTGTAGCCACACCCCCATTCAGAATTGATTTGTTTACTAGGATAGGTAATGGATAGTCAGTTGTACGTCAGTCCTGATGAAGATACGGTGGTATCGAAACCGGTAGACGTAGAGTCATTATTTAAGTGGTTTATACAAAGTGATTTAATTAAAATTTATAATTATGTCCAACCACAGGGTTAACGTTATAAACATCAAAAATATGTGAAATTATTATCTTGTAAACTTATATATTTGCGATATTACGCACTTAGCGGATTCGCAGGGCGCGAACCTGTTTACTATACTGCTACTGGTAAGGGAATGATCGGCCGAGGGAGGTCCGTTGGTAATCTCACAAATGTTTTAGGAGGATCCTTGAAAGACATCCGGGTGGAAGAAAAAGAGTCCGCAGACCTAGGCTGCGATGTGAAGACAAGGTCAGAAGGGATGCGAACCAAATACTGCGGGTAAGAGACTGGAGGGCTTCAGCGGGAGACAGGAAGAATTGGAGGCAAGGACTGATAGAGGCCAAGGCTCGATATGAGCTATAGAGCCATTGAAGAAGAAGAAGACATCCAAAATATTATGCTTACTGATCCCGCTATTTATATATTTATGTGATATTTTTGTTTATTCTCAGATTTTTCTTATTTTTCCCAGGGTTTTGGACAAGGATACTTAAATAGTATTAACTGTTAAATATAAAGTTAGCTGTGGGAGATTTAATTTTAAATATATAAAATGCAGTTCAAGCAACACCCTCTTTACATGTGATAGCAACAAATTACATACCATCATTGATACTGCAATATTGCGGAACCAACAGTGATCGATACCGCGGAACTACAAAAAAAACAAAATTGAGATTTTGCGCGTATAGGATCTTGATAGCGATTGGCTTAGCCCCGTGTGGTCAGATCAGCGCGTCATCCATTCAAAAAGCTTGAAACGACACAAACCAAAACCGCGGGAGCAGCTCTTACACTAGAATGTAACTCTAATACCGCATACTTGCGCCTCATGCCATAGAATGAGTGGTCTTTTTTTTTCTTTTAATAAATAGAGATGCGAACACGGAATACGTGTCACATCAATATTCTTACTATTTTCAAACTAAGCTAAACGCTTGTGCTATGAAAATAGGACTAACTTGCTAGTCTGGGCTGAGACTCGAACCCGCGACCATTGGATCACGAGGCGAGTGTCCTAACCACAAGACCAACAAGCTACTCTTAATTTTATTATGTTTTATTTGTGGTTTGTCTATATAAAGGTTTTTTTTTTGAAGAAATATTGGACTTGGTATCTAACGATCTTAATTCGTTTACGGAAAACATTTCTGGCGACACTAGCTATAAAGGAGTGGACTGTTTGCTACTGGCTTTGTGGAACAGCAGGTGATAATTCTGTTCATACCAAATTAACTCCAAATTTGCCTACTTCTAAACGAGATTCTGTAAAAAGTTACCTAGCTTTATTGCCCAAATTACCATCACATTATTGTCACCAAACAATCACAAAACAATACATGAAACCTATAATACAATTAGAGTCACAACTGTATAACTTATAATGTGTCGAATATGCCTCGTCAGCATCTAAGTCAGTAGCTTTAAGAAAGCTCTTTTTTGACATACTTATAGAGCAAAATATCGCCTTGTTTCAAGCTAAAAAGATGCTTGTGACTATTGTTGTTCATACAAGGCAGGTAATGTTCGAGAAGAAGATTACCAGCACCATATCCAACTGAAAATCTTGCCTCAATCTGAAAAGACAAAGAACTGGCAAAACATGGGCAAGTTCATACCATAACTGCTGATTTGCAAGCTTTAAAACTATGTCCTTCTCTGTCGACTAGTGTGCTATATTTTAAGACCAAGTTAGCTGTACATAACTTCACTCTTTATAATCTAGGTACAGATGACATTACTTGTTATTAGTTTGACGAAACAGCCTTTGATCTGAAAGCTCCAACTTGTGCCTCATTATTCGTACATTATTTGACAAAAATCTTAAAGATGTAGTTATATGGACTGGCGAATGCACTACTCAAAACAGAAACGCTTTTGTTTCTAATGCTCTTCTTAGACTAGCAATGGACAAACATCTTACAATTACACAAAAATACCTCGAAAAAGGGCACACGGTGGTAGATTCGGCCCATTCACTTGTTGAAAGAAAACTCAAAAATATTGAAATTTTCTTGCCATTGCAATATGCCACTTTGACTAACGAGGCCAGAAAAAAACTTTTATACAACCTGATCATACCTTTTCAAATACTACAACGTCAAAGAGTACCAATTTTATGACTCTATAAGGCCTGGGCTCATTTCTGGCAATCACTGTGTAGTAGATCTACGAATATTGAAGAATATTTTTTGTGGTTCTATCGGTTTAAAAAACATTTTAAAGATAAATTTAGTCCACTACCTCGAAAACTAAAGAATATTTTAACATTGATAAACGATGTACCATTTCTTTATTCTGCTAGATTGCCTATATTGGAGAGTTAATATGAGCATTTACAACAATTAAAGAGTGTTATTCCTAGCGACCGCCACCAATTTTATGATAGTTTACCTTTTTAAAAAAATATGCAAGTTTTTATTTCAAAATGTGAGATCTCATTTATATTGAATTAAGTTCATATTATAATTGATGTTACTTTAAGTGTTTTGATGTAATTTTAAGACTGATTTATCTGACATATCATAATTTTTGTCAAATTACGTTAATTTAAGTAATAAATGATCCTTATAATACATAAATTTTTTTTTTGATCATTTTTGTAATTACGCGTAACTACTGAAAATGCGCAAATGCGAGCCTATATTTGAAGATGCAATAGTGCAAAAGTGTATTTTTTAATCGACAAGTGATTTTAACAACTTAAGAACCCTAATAGACGCTAAAGTACATAAATTCATAGACATTTTATAGTTCGGTCGGTCAAAGATGTAGTAATAACGAAAATATTATGTTTTTTCTCTCTCCTGTAAAATTGGTCACTACAAAGTTACGCAGTTTTAGCCACTCTTGGTTACGCTGTATTGCAGTATCACTGACGATATTAATAATGATTAATATAATAAACCATTAACAGATTCAAAAAATGTTTTGCTGTATTATGTTACATACTAGCGGTCCGTGACTTAGTAAAAAATAAGTTTGTGGAGGGGAGGTTCCATTGTTTTGCAAAACCTATTAATAATAACAATCTTCCAATCTATCCACAGAAAGTGGATGGGATATCCGGGAGAGTTGTGTGGAATGTTCTTAATTTTCTTCAGGGTAGTATAATGCAACTAAGCTTGTTGGTCTTGTGGTTAGGACACTGGCCTCGTGATCCAAAGGTTGCGGGTTCGATCCTCACTCCAGACTAGCAAGTTAGTCCTATTTTCATAGTACAAGCGCTTAGCTTAGTTTGAAAATAGTAAGAATATTGATGTGACACGTATTCCGTGTTCACATCTCTATTTTTTTAAAAAAAAAAAAAAAAATGCTTGGTACGATTCTGTAAGATTGTTCATGTGTACAATTGTATTTCATTTTTGCAACACAACCAAATGATACATAACATAATAATCAAGATTCTTGATGTTTATAATATTAACTGTGTGGTTGGATGTAATCATTAATTGTAATTAATTTAAAACTTTGTATAAACCACTTGGAGTAACTTTACGTCCACCGGTTTCGATACCACTGTATCTTCGTCAGGACGGACGCATATCATACGCTTCTGTTCTGACGAAGATACAGTGGTATCGAAACAGACAGATGTAAAGTTACTCCATGTGGCTTATACAAATTTTTTAATTAATAAAAATTAATAATCAAGATTCTATTAAATACGAAGAAAAATTTTAAATAAAAATTATCTAATAGTTTTTAAAAAATGAGGGTAAACAACACTGTTTTATTCCACTATATTTATTTTGAATTGTTAGAACGTTTTCGGGATTTCTCCCATTGTCAATAACACGTTTACAACTAAATTAAAAATAATTCGAGACAGAATTTATAGGGATTGGGTGGGTGTAATGGTGGTGGGGGTCGAGGACGGGGTTAGAATGGATAGGGGTGGAGAGGTTATGGGTGGTATCTGGATGTTAATTATGTTTCTATTATTTATTTTATTATTATTTATTTCTAAAATCTCCAAGATGTCCATTCTTCTTCCTTTATTGCACCCATATAATAATTTCGAATCAAACTTATGTCCCTCCATTCTGGCATGCTCTGCCATTTCTTAATTTAAACCAAAGTTTTTTACGGCTCTTTTATGTTCTTCAAGTCTTTCCTTTATTTTTCTCCCACTTTGTCCGATGTAAACCGCATCACAATCTCCACAACTCAATTGATAAACTCCGCTTTTATCTTCATCGGAGATTTTGGACTTATTGTTTAATAAATACCTTTTGATACTATTTTTCGTGTAGAACGTCATAGACATCTTGGAGATTTTAGAAATAAATAATAATAAAATAAATAATAGAAATCCCGAAAACGTTCTAACAATTCAAAATAAATATAGTGGAATAAAACAGTGTTGTTTACCCTCATTTTTTTTTTAAATATTAAAAATGAATTTCCACAATGTTACAAACAAAAAACTTGAACATTTAAAAATTATCTGTCATTCTTCACCTACATGTATTTATTATTTCACAATAGTAACAATATTTCTCAAAGTCTAAAGAACCTACATTAAGAAAGATTTGATTCTCGGTGAGGTCACAGTACATCTGTGTGATTAACTCAAGCCTGGAGTGTATTTTTGACATGTTTTGCAAAAGTAATTGGGCTCCATGGCCTGTTGTAGCTTAAAAATAAATACTTGCCACTATAAGATGCTACAAGCCAGATGTGAAAAAATATAAAGGGTGAGGCAAAGAGGGAAGGGGAAATTTAGCCTATATTTTTCGCGGTGTCCTAAAAAATAAGCGTGCAAAATTTAGGTCAGAACTGTCAAATGGTGTAGATTTGTACGAAAAATATATATGAGGGTAGGTGAGTGGTATAGGTCTTTGTCGTATGTTTTTCGCCAAGTCCTAAGGAATAAGTAATCAAAATTTGTATCAAATCTGTACAGCACACAAATAGTTTTGTATAGAGGGTATATCAAAAAAAATTCAATTGTTTTTAACATTGTCCAAAAATACAATAAATTAATGGGTTTAAGATAATGAAACGAAAAAAGAATTTATGCAGATTCAACGGTATACATAAGGACCGTTGATATGTCACATCAATATTATTTTGAAAGTAAGCTAAACGCCTGCGCTATGAAAACAGAACTAACATGGTAGTATCATGGAAAGAGGCTCCGACCCCCGACCAATACACCACTGGGCAAGATTATACCACAAGACATTCTAGAAAAAAAAACTTACCCTTGAAGAAATAACAAGTACACGAGTTCCCTTTGGACAGGCTAAGACAAGCCAATGACTATGTAAATCTTCAGGGACCTTGCTCATCCACTCCGATAACATAAGTGTATCAGAATAAAATGGTTTCTTTTTGGTAAACCCAGGAACAAATACTTTAGGTTTATAAGGCTAAAATATAAAGTATATATTATGATTTAGTGAGAAATAAAATTAAGAAAGATAATTAAAATAACCACAGAAACCATAAAAGAGTTAACAGGTAGACATACCTGCTTTGATTTTTTTCCTTTTTCCTTATCTTCCAAATCAGCCTCTTTTATTAAATCTAGGATTCCTCGTGATGCATTCACTTGAGAATTTCTTTTTCTGAAATGTATAAAAATTTAAAAGTTACTTTTTAAGAACTCACTTTTCCGCCATAAACAGTCAATAGGGACATGCATCAGAATGAAAAAACATTGGCAGTTCTATTGTGAAATGAAAAAACTATACATATTTTTTATTTCACAGCAGAGAATTACTATTCATTTAATTAAGCATCATTTATGTCTTTTCTTGAAGGTACCTAGTACAAAATATTCTAAAGTCATATTATAAGGTGTAGTTTTCTGGGATATTCTGCCGTGTTCATACCTGACCTCTCTGGCCGACATTTCAGATCCCATTGCATGATCCATCATCAGGGCTGATGTGATGAGTATGTGTTGATGTTAAGGTTTTAAGTTTTTGGCTTGCAATACCGTACCGAAATCAGTACCCTTATTATGATTAAAGGTTTACAAATCAGAAATGAACAAATAACGACATAATAAGCTGAGTAAAAGCTTATTCCAACATTTGTAAACTGTGGATTGTTAAAATACCAATGTAACAACCTGCACTTGAAAATACCAGAGCGTGTGAAGCAAAAATATTATTCAAACAAAATGTTGTCAAATTCATATCATAAACAATATCAACCATTAAAAAAAACTAATATTATGGAGATAATACTAATATATGGAAATAATACTAATATTATGGCAATAAACCCTATGACTATCATAGTGTTGCTGAATTTAATATCCTGAACAGGCAGGGATGCATTAGTGGGTGAAATATCATTGCACCGCTAGCACCGAACTGATACACCAGATGTATACAGACCATAATTCCCAACTATATACAGTAAAACCCCATTAATTCAAATTCACATAATTCAAAATTTTTCTAACCCACACATCCCAAAATGTTATTTCGTAGTAGATTAACTCCGATAATTCAAAAACCCCAGTCATTCGTAATTCGAAATAATTTTTAGTCCTTTGCGCCATAAAATATTTCAATTTTTTCGCAAGCAACAATGACAAATATGACTATATCGGGTACTTTAGTAATAGAAATGTCACGATCTTTGTATAAACACGAAAAATATTGCATTTTCGAAATGATTTCTTGAAATTTGCAAAAATACAGATGTTTTTTACAAAATTAATGGCTATCTATCTCCACGAGTTTTAAAATTTTTGGCAAGCATTGTGATTTTATTTGTACCTTGAATTTCGAATTAATGGGGTTCCACATAATTCAAAATGTTTTTTTGGTCAAAATTTTTTCCCTTAAATTTCGAATTAACCAGGTTCTACTGTTATATTATATTATTCAAGTGAACTTTAGACTCATATTGAAACAAAGATATAAATACACAGTTTCAATTCTGGTATAACCTGAATTTGACGTTAACATTTAAGCCATGTATTCACTAGGGGACAAATCGCGAAACATTCCACTCGGCATGTCGCATCAACATCTACGCTCATGTTTCGGGGACAATGACGCGATCATTTGACGTGTACACACCGGGACTCGCGATGAGGTTTATGGATGACAGCTGCGGTATCTCATTTGGCGAAAACGGGGTTCCGCGCAATTCGAAATGTTTTTTTGGGTCGCAATTTCAAATTAACGAGGTTTTACTGTAGTAAATTGAATATTATTAAAAACAAGGTCCTTTTTGCAAATAATTATTGTTTTCCATGTCACGGAAATGTGGCCCTAGGAGGTTATGATGTCAACTGCGTATCTGTTTATATTAATGAGTTTATCGAAACGTAAGAGGAGAATGCGAAATTCTTTACTGCAAAGAAAAAGACGGACGGACATTCTATGCGATCTTCGATCGATACAGCTCAATGAGTTCAAGAACAATTTCGTTTCCCCACACTGTTATCTTGACAGATACAGCGCATACGTATTCACTTGTAAACATACCACGTGGTACTGACGCTCCGCGGAATGTTGCAGTGAGTACGCTCGGGTACCGTGCGCATGGCAACGTTGCCACGGCACGTAGAATGCCGCGCTATGTTGTGCGCGAGGTCGCGGAACAGTGCACGACGTTGCAACGTCACGTAGACTCTGTGCCGCGCGTGCTGTTGAGGGACAATTTGTCCCCTAGTGAATGGCTTTATTGCGCTGATTAACTGATTGATAATAATTGCAATCTTGTACTACACTTCTGACTTGTAGGCATGCTCATAGATAATAGCTTAAAAAATAATAGCATTTTTAACATATTATTAGTTTGGCACAGTGTTCCGTTCATCTGTCTGTGTTGTTTTCCTGGATAAGACGGAGGGTCTATAAGACGAATCAAATTTGTAGGTAGTAACTGATATTAATTAGTCTTTATATTAGATATCAATATATATCTATATATATATATATTTTTTTTTTAAATAGAGATGCGAACACGGAATACGTGTCACATCAATATTCTTACTATTTTCAAACTAAGCTAAACGCTTGTGCTATGAAAATAGGAGTAACTTGCTGGTCTGGAGTGAGGTTCGAACCCGCAACCTTTGGATCAAGAGGCGAGAGTCCTAACCACAGGACCAACAAGCTACTAATATATTGATTGTCACATTTATTTTTATGTTTTCATTTACTACTGAAATCATTTAGCATTTCAATTGGATTACTGTTGTATTTTATTAATGTAACAATACTCATTGATATGAATCCAATAGCAATAGCTCTATGTTGGTGCTTTATCCCTGTACTACACGGACAGTAAATTTAATATTTTCCATCGGGATACAAAAGTTGCAAAGAATTAGAAAAGTTGTTGTTTTACTGAAAGAATTCATTATTTCTGAAACTATTATAAGGGTTTTAAATTTCGCACATTTTAGAAATATCATATAAAAGTTGCGAAGCACAAAATTATAACAAAGAAACAGCTTTCAAATTTCATTTCTAATCCAACACTTTAATGAGATGTAGGTATTTGGAAGAAAATGTTTTGTATAAAGAACATACAAATGTCATTTTACAGGGTTGTAATAAATACAAGTCAACAATTTACGTTTCATTGGACTTACTCTTTCTGAGCTTTTAACAGATCCATTCTTCTTTTTTCCTGTGATAATGTCGGTTCCCCTTGCATTTTATAAAAAGCAGAGTGACAGTGGACATCTTTGTTCGTTGACAATACCGCCGAAAATGACGAAAGTAAATCATCCATGATATATATGTATTTATAAAATATTTTGTGGAATAATAACCAAATAAATAAATATTCCCAAAACAGAAAGATTCAAAAGACCGGTCTTTCTAGGTGCACGATTGTTTCGACCATAGATGAGTCTTTGACAAGTCCAAATATTATTAATCTATGGTAGGGATGGTAAAAAATATCGATATATCAATATATCGATATTTTTCTTAAATATCGATATTAATCGTCGATATTTTTTTTCGCGATATATCAAATATCGATATTTTTTTTCGAGTATCAAATTATGATATTTTTTTCAGCGACCTTTTTTCTTTTTTGCTGGTGACATTTTTTTGGTCACCGATATATTTTTCTTTGATACATCGATTTTTTTTTGATATATCGATATTTTTTTTCCCGATGAATCGATATTTTTTCTTCGATATATATATTGCTATATTTTTTCCGGTGACCTTTTTTTTGGTCACCAAAACTTCTTTCCCTTACTTTTGTTACATATTTGGAAAAATGAATATCGAAAAATATTATTTTTAATATATTATTATTATTTTCGATACTTTTTAAAAATATCGATTCGATATACATTGATTTTTTTTTCATTTACCCATTCCACCTATGGTCCAAACTATTATGTTATCTATGGTCCAAACATAACAAAATAATTGCCGGGTTTTAACAATAGTGGCGAGAAATTCGTAATTGTTTACTGAATAAGTTTCATACTGGGGTAGAAAGCTTATTATTCTGTGTTTATTTAATTTTTCATACACATATGTATATGTAAAATTTCAGACCGATATTGTAACATTAAATTTGTAAATCGTCGTTTTTTTGTATGTCACCATTAAAAAACATTCTTAAAATATAATAACTCGGCTAAATCCAAGATAATGGTCCCATTGCATATACAACAAAAATGATTATTTCACTATATTATTGAATGTGCTAATAACAAAATGAAAGATAATTTACGTTTAGAAAGTAAGTATCAAATAAGATATTACACTTTAAAGTTTCGAAAAATACACTGCATATTTTGACATTTCATAGGCAATATATGAGATTAGGTTTGGTTAGGTTAGATTATTAGGTTTGGTTTGTTTAATTTAGATTACAATTATTTTAGTTAGATTAAATTAACAGGACATTAAATTATATAGTGAAATACTTATTTTTATTGTGTGAACAACGGGACCATAGTCTTGGATTATTCCAATAACTCAAACAATTGAACTAAATTCTTGTTGTCTCCAAATAATTTTACACAAGAAGAAAGAATAAATAATTTGATCATAACACTGACCACCGAGAAAGTCAAAAATTTGAACGGTAAAACTTATATTTTATGCCAGATTTTAGTGCACTTTTTACGCTTTATCGTGCCAAGAGGCCCAATTACAGAAGCGAAACACATCACAGGATTGAGTAATTCACATTAAATCAATTATTTCTTTCTTTCTTTATTTAATTGTGACCTCAACAGGAATCGAATCGAGAAGCCATTATCATGCCCACAAGGGTCGTTATATAGAACTAATATTAACCGCTGCTATAGTATAAACTTATAAACACAAGTATAATTTGACATTACCAAAATATTCAATATATATTTTATGCAATATTTTTTTTATTATTTTGCTAAAAATCTATAAAAAAAATATTCAGAATAAATCGAGCTCTACCCGCAAAATACCGTAATCGTAAAAGTTTAATTTTCCAAGAGGTTTGTTTTTAAATATTTATCAATGTGGTTTGATTTAATTGAAGATCAAGATCATAAATTTTTCATTTTTACTAAACTTATAGTTTTTATTTCAAATCTATGAACCACATCGATTAACACTAAAAAAATTATCCTTTAAAAAAATATTCTTATGGCCGGCGCCACACTACGCGGATCTTCCGCGGCATAACGCGCTAAATTTCTTTCCATATAATACGCGCTTATCAAACACATTGCGCGGAAGATCGGTTGATCCATTTACGTTGCCGATTTTACGGACGGAAGATCCGTGGAGCTTGGCGCTGGCCTTATGATCGTTTGTCGGGCAGGGCTTAGTATGTCTTTCGCAAAAAAATCTCGGTAGGTACCTACTGCATTTATAAAAATACCTTATTTACACAAATAAAAATTATATGCGATAAATAATGTCAAGTCGCCAAATTAGTATCCCAAAAGCTGGCCAGTAATTTTTTTTAAGGAAATATAAAAATAATGTCGCTAACTAACTAACCAACACACCGTTTCCCTGCAGGGGTAGGCAGAGAGGATTGAACGCCACACTCTTCTATCCTGGCACACCACTTTTGCTTCGGCCACATTCATACATCTTCTCATACACGTTCTACGGTTGTTGCGGCTTTTAACAGGGCCATCCTCAAATACTTGTAGTACCTAATACAAAATCATCATTATATTAAATGCAAAATAGTTGTCAAAATTATTTTTAAAAAAATATATATAATTTAATGGTAGATATCAATTCAGCACTTGAAAATGCATAAATATTTGGGTTATATTTTATTTAAATGAAATTTTACGTATGGTGGGATGACAGCGAACGAACAAGCGGCCCGGTTCGGTTCGGTTTGGTTTGGTTCACCTGATATTGCGGGAAATGCGGTCGGCCTTGTCGATCATGTACTGCAGTTCATAATGTACATCTCTATTCTTTGGTTCCTGCTGCTTTCGTAGGCCTGTTTCTGCATCTACATCGTTGAGTGTTCGTTGCTTGCAGACAGTTGGAGGCCAACAAATAGTACCAAATTTGTGTAAGTACACAAATTACTGTACTAAAAAGTACTGTCAATGAAGTAAATAAATTACGTATAAATACCATTGACGTATTATAATAGACACGTTATTCCCATACTAGCCGGCTTTCATATGTAGCAAATATTGCAATCAAAGAGACAACAAATCACGGCATACTTATTTCACAAACGCTCTTCGTATAGACAGAAAAATCATGTATTATTATTTATTTATTATTTCAGTCACGGTGACTAAAAAAACATGCTCATTCTTACAACAGAGTATGATACGCTGTTCCTTTTTCCCCGGGACTTTTTTTTCGGCGTAGCGTCGTGTCCGATCACAAAGAAGGTCCGTTCGATAACGAATGCGAGTAAGGCCCGGTTGTTTCAAATTCGATCAAAGTAAGCGTAGAGTTTAAACTGAAATTTTACGTTCTCCACCAATCAGACGATCCGTTTTCGTAAAAATCTATGCTTTTATCGACCGCTTACTTTGATCGAACTTGAAACAACCGGGCCTAAGGCAATTACTTCCTTACTTTTGAGTTGCCAAGATTTCACGCTCATAACGTATCTACAGTTTATTATATCATTGATAAATACACATATCTTATACCAGTGATGGCGAACCTTTTAGACTCGGCGTGCCAAAGATTTTGAAAATACCTAACTCTACTGGCGTGTCATACGCGCGCTCTCTATTGGCGTGGCGGGGTACGTGTTTATACTTGTGTATAAGCGTTTTCTATTTGTCGGACTGGGGACTGGGGTCAATTGTTTGTTCTGCGAACTTTTATTCATAAATATTGATGCATGCGTACGAAGCATCGGTCACAATTGTATTTCTTTGGTATGCGTAGGTATGAATCGGTGTCATCCAATGTCACCCAACACGTTGTGGCATATTATCTTTGACACGCGTACCATAGGTTCGCCTTCACTTTTTTACAACGCCTGAAAAATTTACTCAGAGGCGTATTAGGATGAAAGAATCTATTATTACGTGACCAGGTGTACAAAAATTGTTGGAAATAATTATCAATACCATCCTATCATGGTGTTTTAAAATAATTTCATATTTTCACAAAGTTGAAAAGTCGAAGTTGAAATTTTTGTGGCCATTCGGACTCGCGGCTGTCGGGGGCGATGCGTTATTATCAACCGGGCTATTTATAATCCACTGATTATGACAGTCTATTAAAGTGGAATCATTATATTATTCATAGATGTCCCTAGAGAGGGCCCATTTTTCGTAACTTAGATACGGAGATATTGTTGTGAAGTGTTGTTGATGACTAAAAGATGAAATTTTTTACAGTGCATGAAATCGTAAACTAAAATTTATTTATTATAATATTTATTTACTTTACTTTTACTTTTACTTTTTTACGCCCATTACAGGCTTTTTCATAAAAAAATAATACATAAAATCAAAAAGTATATACATTAAACAATATCGTAAATAAGCAGTAAAATATAAAATATATGAATATAAGGTACATGTATAAAAAGCAATAAAAGGTATAAGCAGTGAAAGTATCAGGTATAAGCATTAAAATATGAGTATAAAAATAAACATTAAAAATATAAAATTAAAACATAAAATAAGCATTAAAATATGAGTGTAGAAATTATAATTATAAATATAAATTTAAAATATAAAATACGGAGCAGTAATGTGTACAAAAAATATATATTACACATTATTACATGTACCTATATCGACTGCCCCAACGAACGAGGCAGTAACTCAAATAAATCGATTTTTCAGGGGAACACTTTTAAGTTTCGTATCGGATTTCTAATTCTTTTTTTAATCTTCTCAATTTGTTTTTGTGTGTGTAGTTAATATTTAAGACGATCTTACTAGTAATTGAGATGTTTTATTATAATTTACATTCCTACCTACTTCGATATTACATGGAAAAAAATGGTTTACTGATTTACTAGTTTTGTAAAATTCATATTTTTATCTGTTAAATATTGCATTTGAGATACTGCTGTCTTTGCTATAGGTAGGCAATCATGGCCTAAACCTAAAAATGGCACTAACTCAAATACCTAAAATATTGAGTTACTGCCTCGTTCGTTGCGGCAGTCGATATGTGAACAGCAGTTGGTAATGAAATAATATTGTCTCTTTAAGTATAAACTTTATTTTCACTAGACTGTCATTGAATACGTCAACCATATAACCAAATTCATTACCAGTTTTTAATATTCTACTAAATACATATTTAACATCTAGGCTTATAGCTTGATGGTCTTGTGGTTAGGACTCTCGCCTCGTGATCCTAAGGTCGCGGGTTCGAACCTCACTGCAGACCAGGAAGTTAGTCCTATTTTCATAGCACAAGCGTTTTGTTTAGTTTGAAAATAGTAAGAATATTGATGTGACACGTATTCCGTGCTCGCATCTCTATTTAAAAAAAATACATATTTATATTACCTACGTAATTCGAAAAGATGACGAAAACGGCCTACTTCTCGGTCAAAGATTTTTAATCCATATGTACTGATACTATTCGTTAGTTATGGTATTTTAACCGGTTACACAATAACCGTTGAGTATGTGAGTACCTATGTGATTTTGTCAATGATTGGTAACAGATTTTTGCAATTCGACGGGCAGTCATCGCTAATGAACAACAGATGTATGTTAGTTACCAAACTTCGATAAAATCAGATACAAATCTCAAATAACAGTAGGTACCATGAATAACGGTTTAAAAAACAGTTAGACCATCGCTACTTTCAGTTCTAATGACAATTCAATTCAATTTATTTATTGATAATATGTACATTACAAACAAAATGTTTAAGGCATACATATTAGGAAGTATACATCAAAATAAAAATATTTAATAAATTAAAAATAACATAAAATCTGGTCAAAGGTGTAGGAGAATCCCGCTTCGGAAAACCCCCTCAGATACATGGAATATATCAATACCCAAAGCGATTTTGTTCAGCATAGCTGTGGCTCTTCCAACAGGCATAACCATCGGCAGGGTGGTCCTGTATATTGGAATGTGAAACAATCTATGCTGACGATGTCTAGTGTAATTATCAGGAACATACAAACCAATGCTCTGCATAATTTCAGGATTATCGATCATACCGCGCAACAATCGATAAAAATGTGTAATCAAATACACATTCCTTCTAGTCTCTAAACTATTGTAGCCAAGCATACCCTGGAGAAACTCGGTTGGGTAAAGCCAAGGATAATGCCCGTCACATCATTTTAATGCTATTTCCAAAATATTATACATCAAAATAATGAATGCACCTATTTATGATAATTTATTGTATTCTAATAGCAAATAATTTTATGTTTTTTTTCATTTGAAATGTAAACCTTTAAAGTCGTTAGAAGTGTTAGTTATTCGTAAAATCTACAAATATTGTTTTGTTTATATCGTTATCATGGTTTTATTTTATTTGATGTATATATTTTTTTCACAGTATCAGGTTGTCTCTTACCTTAATAAATAAGTTGTTAAAAATGGTTAAATTTTTATACTTAAAAAAAATATATAAATTCAAATTTTATTTCAATGACCCTCAATTCTTTTGGCTAAAGCTTAATTTGAAGCTCATTTCTTGTCGAAATTCCAAACCAGGAGATTTAAACAAGTATTTTTATTAACAACTAATTTTCATTAAAAATAATTACATTCAATTAAATTAAATTATTTGTATAAAATGAAATTAAATGCGCCGCAGGCATTTTTTTTACAAAAAATTACCGATATTAATAGAAAATATTTGTATATAAAATTAATTAAACACGGTGAATGTCAAAATTATGAATTAAAGGAAAATTACAGTGGTTTAAATGATATTTTTATGACTGATTTTTTTTTAAATTTATGTCCGCTATTATTTTTCGCGTACCACCAACTATCCCCTCGCGTATCATCGGTGGTACGCGTACCACAGGTTAGGAACCGCTGCTCTAAAGAAACGAAAATTACGATATTTTGGTTAAATCATATCTGTATCAATTCCATAAAAACAGCAGGTCCTATATTCATCGTCATTCGAGGTAAAATTGCTGACAGAAGAAGATCTGGAAGACCCAGAATTAGTGATGGTCAAAGCGTCATATAACCCGTTATTCCTGGTACATTTACTTGAGATTTGTATCTGATTGTATCAATGATCGGTAACTGAAATATAACTTTTGCCTGGTACCGATAGTTGCCGTAAAATTGCGAAAAATCCGTTACCAAACATTAATACGATCAGATACAATCCCAAATAACAGTTAATATACCCACCCGTTAAAATACCATCACTACACAGAATCGCAGAATTGGCTCAAGAATCTAAGGCCGGCCGCACTTTGGATACGAATTATTACGTACGTATTCGTACGACTATTTTCGTACGTATTGGAGCGCGCACATTGATTGCGTCCTGCGTTGTCACGATCAGTTACTTTGCGCATTTCTCCAATGACGTTTGTGCCAAATGAATAATCTGTATCTTCTGGAAAACTATATTATGGCAAATTTAAATAATGACAAATTTCATGACTATCTATCTAATAGATTCACAAATGCTGGGGAGAATCGAAGTGCAACGAGAGCTCATAACATCGGAGAAATATTTAAAAGTTTTTTGTTCAAAGTAGGTACATAAATATACCTCACTTTCATTAAACCAAATTATTTAACTTACAGGTATTTTTTAGTTATTTAGAAATCTCTATCCTATATAGAAAAAATAGAGAATCTGATCTGATGATCTGCGCTGATGGTCACGTAGTTGAATCACTTTGGTCCCACAAACATTTGTGGTCATGCGTCAAATTGACAAAATTTTCAATATCCGTCGTACGAAATCGCAAGAATTTCCGAACAAATCCGGATCGTGTCGGACGTCGCATCTATACGTGCTTACACGCACTACTAAATCGTGTACAGTGTGCGATGTTCAGTACTACTTCGAAGGTCAGAAATGTACTTGCGTATTCATACGTATATGTACTACTCAATTTCGTATGAAAACGCATCCAGTGTGCGGCCGGCGTAAGGCAATGAATGGTTCGTTACTAAAGGTACAGATACACATGCTTCTTTACCGGCATGCTAATGAGCATGCCACTAATAAGCATGCCCTAACAACTGTACACACTTGCTCATTACTGGCATGCTTATTAGTGGCATGCTCATAAATAAGCATGCCCAAAGCTAACAATCAAACACACATGCTTATTAGTGGCATGCTCTTGTCATAGAATAGAGACGCTCTTGTTCAAAATGGAAACTTTGCAAACTGAAATAGAAAATTCAAGTGAACCAATAAATCAAAAAAGTTCCCGAGTTTCCATCCGCACATTTTTGATTTTAGTTTATATAATTTTTATTGAAAGATTTGAATCATTCATGCCTATTAATAAAGTTTCGTTAACATTATTTCTCACTATATTATTTTTACACAACGGTGACCGAGTATTCCGCAGACATTCGTGATTCCTATAATAAGTCACGAAAAGTAATGTTTGAGAAGATCGCATCGATAATACTAGCTGCGAAGCCCGCGAATGACATAAGCATGCTCATAAATAAGCAAGTCTGTTCACACATGCTCCAAAGATACCCCTTCTCTATGGTGAATGACAGTGGCATGCTTATAAATCAACCGGCGGTTGATTTTTGAGCATGCCACTAGGTGGCATGCTCATTTCTAGCCATGTGCGTACACACATGCCACTAATAAGCATGCCACTGTCAAAGTCGATACTGCGCATGCTCACGTGCCACTAAAGAAGCATGTGTATCAGACGCCATACATGAAAATAAAATAATGAAAGCTAATAAGGACGCTAAAATTACCGTATTCATTAAGTCGACAGTGACTAGAAGAAAAAATTTCTGTCTCAAAATTTCAGTCAAATATCTCTAGCGAAATTTTTTTTCAAACTGCAATTTCTGTATTTCTTCATCCGGCAGCATTCAGCCAATTCTTACCAAGATGTAATAAAGATCTAATATTCATCCATTCATCCACTTGTTGCGACTGAAATATTTTTTGCGTCAATAGTTAAAACACCGCACAGCGCCGTGTACTGTGATGTTCTTCACTGTTTATTCGGATTTGCATAATTTAAAAATATATCATTCAGTTGAATACTAACAAATAATATCCAACTAGGTATATCGTGAAACAACGTCTTAAGATTCACAAATGCGCTTTTTCAGGTTTTACGGGTCGCTAGAAAGCAGGCGTTGCCTATATTAACCCTTAACCACCTACCATACGTCTCACAGACCCCGTCGAATTGATAATGGTGAATATTTTTGCGCCCAAGTTTCGTACTAACTTGTTAGTTCCTGTACCTTTTCTCCGCAGCACCCCTAAGTGTCGCGCAAGCGCCCGTACGTGCGTGCATTTGCTTTAGGTGAGTAAAAAACTATCGCAGGGGGTCTGAGAGACCTATGGTAGGTGGTTACGTAATTTTTTTTAATCGTGTTTTTTTATGGTTTTCGTTTAAAATGGCTCTTAATGACAATAATATCGAGCGGTGTTTGGAACAAGATCTGTCAAGATCGTGTTGGGCTAGATCATGTAATGGAAGAAAGTTGTGCATCTGATTCCGAAACGAAGAGCCAACTGTACTTGGTGATAAAGAAAATTCTCCATCCCGAGATCATTTGTCTTCAATTTTACGTGGAAACGAAGAGTTTTCATCTGAAGAGGATGATCTGAAATTCGATGGAGATCGTGGAAGAATAATTATTTTGAAAGCAGTTGTTGATCATTTGCTCTACCGTTTTTACGATTGAGAACTTTGCAGCATAACATAGTGCAGGAAAGAGAAGATAAAAAACCATCATATCAGAGTGACCTTAATTCTTTGTCTTGTTCACTGGATATTTAGCAGCATATTTTTATTGACGAATGAAATGTAAAATTGTAACGTGTGAAATTACAATAATGTAAAATTCAACTTATCCTCCACAGAAACGTGACCACTTCATCAGCAGTTCCATGTAGCAGCAGTGCTGAAGAAAGGTGGGCGGTTCGTAAAAACTGTTCAACTTGCAAATACACAAAGAAACGCAATACACAATACATGTGTTTCGTATATAAGCAGTGTTTTTCCTGACGTGAAAAACTATAAATTCAGTGCCTGCAATTTTCTTTAATTTGTGATTTTATGGAGAATTTTTATTTTTTTCTACGTTTGTTAATTATTCAACATTAAAAACAAAGTAGTAAGAAGTTCCTATTCTACATGATAATTTTTGTGGATCTCATTTTCCAAATATATTAGTTTGTAAGCCTGAAATAAGAGATATTGACAATTATTTATGATTAAAAGAAAAAAAATGACGATTTTCATATGCCTTCTTTTTCTAATTAAGAGTTTAATATGTTCCTGAATAGAATTTTAATTAAAAACAAAACCATTTTTTACTAAATTTTACCACTGTGAATTATTTTATTTGGGAGTCCCACAGACGTATGACAGGTGGTCGTGTAACAAAAATATGTGGTAGGTGGTTAAGGGTTAACCACCAAGGAACATAAATTTATTGGTCCACGTTGTCGCAGGCCGCAGTAGCCGAACTGATATTCTGTGAGGTATTTGTTGTGTATTTAGGTACAACAAGGTAGCTTAAACCATGACCATCTAGACACGTTGCTTAAACGCGGATATTTGAACTGAAGTTTCATGTACACGTACCTAGCGATCACTACGTTTTTCTGACACTAAGGCTGTCCGTACGATTTCAAAAAATTACCCATGTATTGCGGCTTCAATATTATTTTTAAAAATATTGCTATGGGGCAAGATTACCGACGGCGCAGAGACCAAAGTCCGACCCACACACGTCTGCTGTGACCGGCGCGCCGGCGCGATGCACAACCGGCAGCGCGAGTGCCCGTTTCCAGTACCGACTAGCGAAGGAAAAACTACATTTCAAAATGAAGACTACACGTTCACCAGTTTGAAGACTACAAAGTGTACACTACAATTGTAGTAAAAACTACTTGAAGTGAAGTAATTGTAGTACTACGAAATGAAGTGAAGTAAATGAAGTGAAGTAATGAAGTAATTGTAGTATTAATGAAGTGAAGTAATGAAATGAAGTAATTGTAGTATTAATGAAGTGAAGTACAGTAGCCGGCAAACATCTTGAAATTCTACGGCGTAGTGGGGGGAAGTTTGCGCATCTACCTTTCCACCAAAGAGACCCAAATTTCGTCTTCTGCGCATTCCCCCACCACGTCAATTGCCGGCATCTGTAATGTAAGATAAATGACGATATTTTCTCCAAAGTAACATTGGCGACCTAAAAAAAAAAGGTCGCCAGCAGATTTCTTCATTCGATTCCAAAAAATTTTCAAACCATGGGGGGGGGTTGTTTCAGTTTCCAGAGATTTCTTCATATATCTACATCAACTTCCCAAAAATTTCACGTAAAAAATGAATGAAGTATATGTACTTTGTAGTGTTCGCTTTGAAATGAAGTGTACTATTTGAAATTTATACTTTCAATAACTTTGGTGTTTGTAGTTTGTAGTGTGCACTACACATCAAAACGTGCGAAGTGTGCACTTCAATGTAATGTAGTACTACATTGTAGTAGTGAGTACAGAGCGGACCCATCACTAGTACAAGTTGCCGGCAAACTTCTTGAAATTCTTTGGTGTGGTGGGGGAATGCGCAGAAGACAACATTTGGGTCTCTTTGGTGAAAAGGTAGATGCGCAAACTTCCCCCCACTACGCCGTAAAATTTCAAGATGTTTGCCGGCTACTGTACCGACCCTCGCACACCGAGAAATTCTAACATGATACAAAGAGAGACCCAATCCGCATGCAGCCTTATGTTGGGTATTACTCTGACAACTCAGTTCGCTAACGTGAGCAGTCCAAAAAAAAGACAATGGATAGCGTGCTCATGTCAATGATATGCAGTGCTAACAAAAACCCTGAAAAAGGCTGCAAAGGCAAAAAAAGGAAAAGAAAGGCGGGAAAGCGGAAACTTGCTTGGTGTTGCTTGTTAGTCAGTCTTCATGGAGAACCTAATTAAACGAGGGTCCTTTCTTACTTATGCGTATATGTATTTATTTACCGATGGATGATGGATACAAAATTACAGCGGCGTCTCGCTTGTTACTTTTTGAATAGGGTGTATACAATATTCCGCTACATGTCTTATTACAGAGAAGAATTAAAATAAGAGATTCGTGAAGAGACGCCTTCCGGAACAAACATTTTATTGGATTTATAAATCGACGTGTAAAAACGCAAAAAAACTGGCGTAATAAAACGTATTTTGTATTACCATCTAGGCGGTGTTGTAACTATGCCAATGAAGCCGAAACGGCAAATAAAACTCAATATTTGTCTATCTGTCTGTTCTCTATACAAATCCATACCGTTTGTCCGATTCGATTCAAATTTTGCATACTTATGCTTTGGGACCCAGCGGGTAACATAGGCTAATTTCCCCCCTATTCTCATACCCCTTCCCCTCCCCCTGACATGTGTTCGATGCAAATCTGTACCGTTTGACCGATCGGACTCAAAATTTGGAAACTAATTCTTAAGAACTCGGCAGGTAACATAGGGAACATTTCCTCCCTATTCTCATATCCCTTCCCCTCCCCCTAACATGTTTTCGATGCAAATCTGTACCGTTTGACCGATCGGACTCAAAATTTCCAATTGGATGACGGGAAGTGTGTTAATTTTCACTTCCAAGACATTTCCACGTTCACGTACGGCGGCGAAACTAATATAAAGAATTTAAAAATATAGATGTATACAGTAGTAGGTACCTTGCTAATATTATATTAGGTTAGTTTAGGATAGGTAGGAATCAGACTATCACCACAAAGTAAAATCGCCGTAAAGCGCAGTAAAGTTTTTCCTTTGTGAGTGCACATGAGTGCCTAAATTCACACTTTTTCCTGTAAACAGGAAGGAAGAGACTTAAATAAAACCTTGTACTACTAAATATACATAAATCAAATGTATATATTATCACGGGATTTGGCATTGGGAGTCAAATGAAAACGGTAAAACAATTTAAACTTTTATTTAGTTCGAAAAAATTCACTGGACACTAATTTAATCGGAATACTGTTCTTAAATTTATAGTTAATAAATGTTTCTAGAATATTCAACACACTTTAATATAATTTAATTTAATTTTCAACAACTACCAGTTCTTACTTCGCACTTATTAACGCTGTTTTTATTGCTTCGATCACTTTCTAGAAAATTCATTCAATATTCGAACGTAGAAATACTTTTCACCCGCCGGTAGGATCTAACTTTATTTACTATCACTGGATTTAAAAAAAAAATATTTACACACACTGTGCTCGCTCTGTTGCTAATATCGCGTTGGTTAAGCGTCAATTAAATACTCAATGCGGCTCGCGGTTCTACTTGTATATAGACCTGCATTCGTCTACATAGATGTTCCCAATATTCCAGAACCTCTTACCAACTTCCAATTTCAGTGTAAATGGTGTAGTGCTGAAAAATCATCGATTACGTGCAATTCTAACATCTCGTGACAATATTATATAGGGGGCTCTTCCATTTCGCATAGGGGCCCGACGCTTCTTTTCTATTTTGCATTGGGACTCAAATCTGTTTAATTTCCCCACTGCGTATAGGAACTTATGAAAAAAAGTAGGTAGGTAATTGACATAAAAAAACTTGAATGCATATACATACTCGTATATTGTATGTAGAACAAAATAATCAAGTACCTACATACTTATATGTGTATAGAAATAAAATAAAACATAACAGAACTTTCTGTCTGAGCAAAGAAAAACGTCCTACAGCTAAATATTTTTCAGAAACATGGCGCACTATATATGGAACTGTTAGTGTCCGTGGCTGAGTATAGATCTTTCATATAAGCTTGCAAATGAGTTAGTGTGGGTACAGTGTGAAATACGCGCATTGTTTCGTTGCATTGTTTCGCCCCTCTCGTATCCGTAAACTTAACGCAACGAAACAATGCGCGTATTACGCTGTGTACCCACACTAAGGCGTCTGATACACATGCTTCTTTAGTGGCACGTGAGCATACGCAGTATCGACTTTGACAGTGGCATGCTTATTAGTGGCATGTGTGTACGCACATTGCTAGAAATGAGCATGCCACTGTCATTCACCATAGAGAAGGGGTATCTTTGGAGCATGTGTGAACAGACTTGCTTATTTATGAGCATGCTTATGTCATTCGCGGGCTTCGCGGCTAGTATTATCGATGCGATCTTCTCAAACATTACTTTTCGTGACTTATTATAGGAATCACGAATGTCTGCGGAATACTCGGTCACCGTTGTGTAAAAATAATATAGTGAGAAATAATGTTTACGAAACTTTATTAATAGGCATGAATGATTCAAATCTTACAATAAAAATTATATAAACTAAAACCAAAAATGTGCGGATGGAAACTCGGGAACTTTTTTGATTTATTGGTTCACTTGAATTTTCTATTTCAGTTTGCAAAGTTTCCATTTTGAACAAGAGCGTCTCTATTCTATGACAAGAGCATGCCACTAATAAGCATGTGTGTTTGATTGTTAGCTTTGGGCATGCTTATTTATGAGCATGCCACTAATAAGCATGCCAGTAATGAGCAAGTGTGTACAGTTGTTAGGGCATGCTTATTAGTGGCATGCTCATTAGCATGCCAGTAAAGAAGCATGTGTATCTGTACCTTAACTCAATTGCAAGCTTAAATGAATAATAAAAATCTATACTAATAGATTAATATTTCAGCTTTCAGGTCAAAAATGGTTGAAGATTTGAAAATTATTTTAACAAGTTTTATAAGTGGAAATGGGAACTCGATGGTCATCCGATTTATGGTTTATGATGGACATGGGGTTCTAATGGGTAGTAGGGCTACGATGGAGCATGCTTTGCTGGAAAGTATGCCCCTATAAAATGTCGTAATGCGCCACGTTGCAGTACCACCGGCAACACTACTACCAAGTCCAACTCTCTAGCGTCCACGAGTGGTCTTTGAGGCCCCGCGAACCCCGGGCAATGTGACCACTGACATTACCATCAGTGTCATAGCAGATAGAGAGAGGACGAATGGCGAGTTTCCAGCGCCATAAAACTGGATCCACCCAGCTAAGGGAAGGCAACCCCAACAGAAAATCCTCCAGAGAAGGCAAGGGGAAACCACTCTGGGTAATTCTCCCCAGAACATCACTATGAAGAGAAACCAAGCCACGGCCCCGAGTCCCGGGCGACCCTTAAATGGGTCAGGGGTGCTAAGAATCTCCCGGCTCAACATAGTGAAGTGCAACGTACGTATAGGAACCTGGAATGTAAGAAGCTTATTTGCTCCTGGTAAGCTAGATAATTTGATAAGGGAAATGGAAAGGATGAAGATAGATATTTTGGGAATTAGCGAACTGCGCTGGTCCGGCACAGGAATTCATAAGCATCACAAGGGGAATTTAAATTACTCTGGTAGTGAAGATTCAGACAGGAACCACAGGAATGGTGTGGGTATATTTGTCCCGGTACATTTTGTTAAATATGTCAAAAACTTTGTGCCAATATCAGACAGAATCATGCTGTTACAAATAGAAGGCCAACCATTCAACATCGATATTATACAAATATATGCACCCACTGCGGAAGCAAAGTACGATGATGAGGTTGAGAAATTGTACGAAGGTATTGAGCAAACTATTCGATCTTTAAAAAGCGATGACATAAAACTTATTATTGGTGACTTTAATGCGAAAATTGGCGAGGGGCGCCACCTCAATATAGTTGGAAACTGGGGACTAGGAGAGAGCAATCAAAGGGGAGACAGACTATTTGAGTTCTGTGAAGAACATAACATGATTATAACAAACACATGGTTCCAACTCCCTAAACGTAGATTGTATACTTGGAAATCCCCACAAGAAGTGTCGAATATAAACCCGGTAAGAAATCAGATTGACTATGTCTTGATTGATGATAGGTTTCGAAATTGTATTAAACGAGCCACAACACTCCCGGGTGCAGACATCGGATCTGACCATAAATCATTAATAGTTGATATCAAACTAAAACTAAAGGTTGTTAAGAAAAGGAAGGAAAATAATAAAATTGACACATCAAAGCTACGAAATTGCGTAATTAGAAATACTGTTTCAAATCAACTAAATGGAAAACTACGACAAATATCGGAAAACACCAACACCGATAGCGTTGAAACGATATGGAAAGAATTCAAAGACATAATGAATAATATTTGTAATGATCAACTAAAAGGCAGTCAAATGGTTCGAAAGAAGAGCTGGATGACTGATGAAATTCTAGAGTTGATGGAGCAGAGAAGAAAAGCTATGAATGATAAATATAGAGTTATCCAAAGATTAGTCAAACAAAAAATTAGAAAAGCAAAAGAGGAATGGGTTAAACAGCAATGCGAAGAACTAGAGAAACTAAACGAAATGCACGATGCGTTCAACTTACATAAAAAAGCAAAACAACTGTCTGGCCTGAATAAAAAACGAACTCCCGCATGTCTAACGAATGAGTCTAATAATCTGATCTTAAATGACTCTGATATTACTAAGACGTGGGAAAACTATATAAGTACACTTTTTGACGATAACAGACCTGAAGTCTGTTTGAATGCATTACAATCTGGACCAGCAATAATGAAATCTGAAATCCTCTATGCTATTTCTAACAGTAAAAATAAAAAAGCCTGTGGACCGGACGAAATACCTACCGAAATTTTGAAATTAATTGACGACAAAAATATTGAGTACTTGTTAAAGCTGTTTAATATTATTTATGACACGGGGGTCATCCCCCAAGATTGGCTTAAATCTACATTCATCACTCTCCCTAAGAAACCACACCCCAAAAAATGCGGGGATTATCGTCTGATCTGAGTCATGTGTTAAAAGTATTTTTAAAGATTACACATTCACGAATAAGATTAAAATGTGAATGTGATTTGGATAACTCCCAGTTTGGCTTCAGGAGTGGTTTTGGAACACGAGAAGCGTTAGCAAAACCTTGCAAAAATTAAAAATATTTTTTTTTTACAAAGTGACAAAGAGGCGTGGAAATAATGAGGAATGTTTTATCACAACAATTTATTAAAAATCAAGAAAACACAAGGATACAAACGCAGTAGAAATATATTTAAAAAAAACAAATATAAAAGAACATTGGCATAGGTCTCTAGCACGATCACTATACAATATGAGAGTGGGACTCTCGGTGATCCCAGTTCACGGATTCGGTGAAGGCCCTTGCCGGAAAAAGCCCGACACCAAGAGGGATGGCGGAGAGACGTCTCGGAGATGAGCACTCGATGAGACTCGAGCTTCACGCAAGCTCTGCCTGGTACCGACTCGGCCCAGCAGGAGAACACTCCACTGCGGCGGTGAGGATCGCCAGGAATACTTCCCGGACACCTCCTAGGAAGGCGAGGGCTATTGGAGTCTTCCGAACAGAATAGCCTCTTGGATGGTAACGGTGCACCGCTTTCGTGTCTCTTCGGTGTCGGCGGGGGCGACTAATTAGTGACGATTATCGCATTGGGACACTATGCTGTCCATAGTGTCCCAATGCGAATCACTTCTCGGAAAAGGTGCTATTTGGGAAACAACGGCAATTATTTGGCGATCGCGCAACGGGTTTTAATTTTTTTTCATACCCAGGTATAGTGTTACTTATAGTATACCCAGGTAGTTAAAAATGCCAAAGCTCTTAGGGTGACTGACCATGGCGTAAAAATGCAAAAATATTTTATTTTATTTTTAACATTACCACATACCTATATTTTTAAAATCATGTTCATAAATTTAGATTCAGACCACTTAAGCAAAATTCGAGTTGTACATTTTATTATATAAAAATCAAAATACTATATATAAAAATACGTATTGAAAATGGAAAAAATATTAACTAGGAAAAATGATAAAAATTAAAACAAATATTTAAATGAATCTCAAAAATTATAAGTACGCATCACAATCAGATATGCATTCACTTTCGTCATCAGACACAAGAAAAATTAAATTACTTTTATTGGTGAAATCGTCAAATGCAATGTCCCGTTCCCAATATTGGCATTCTATTTTGCATACATGACTGCAGATATTACTCCACTCAACGCTAGTGATTGACGACACCTTTTCTTTGACTAATTTTTTGACGGAACTCAACGTCATGTCCACATTTCTAGATCCTACGTGCCCCTTTACGCATTAAGATCTGGGTGATATGGCGGAAGCCGTAATACGTCACGACCATTTTCGATGAACAGCTTATCGACAACGAATTCCTTGTTGGTAATATTTTTTCCTTCAAATGAAAATCATAGCCTCGTATAACACGGTTTTATATAACACTGTTTTATATAACACGGATGTATAAATTGGCATATTTTTTGTACAACACGCTTTTTATAACACGGTTTCAGAAAAATTAATTAATAAAATAATATATTTGATTTGTAAATTGCGTCCATGACAGAAAATGCCATGAATCATGATGATCTCACTCAGCATGTCGAGACTTGTCAATTTTGTTTGTTTCTAAACATTTCAGTTACGCTCTGGTATTCAATTGTGCAGTACGTATTCCATATTATTAATTACGTATATATAACCCTTAGTAGTCCAGAGACATAATAGATTCCATCAGCCTTGCCAAATCCTTGGTTATTTGAAAAATATTTTACTCGAAATCATATTATAAATAAAATATGTAGTGCATTTTATGCAAGTAACTTGTGTCGATATTGTTTCTGTATCCGCTAAAGAAATAAATCAATCAACTTTAAATTCTTGTTGGAAAAAGCTGTGGCCATAAGTAGTCTTCAGAGAAAATATTTTACCACCAATAGAAGATGAATACCAAAGGACGATAAATATTCGTCGTGGTATTGGAGGAGGAAGGTTTCAATGACATGGATATCCATGATATTCAAGAAATATTGGAGGATCGTTCGTTAAACGAAGAAGAATTAATCGAAATTTTGAATGAAACTACCACAATTAATGACTCAGAAAGCGGTTGCAGCGAGGTAGCTACATGTTTCACATTAAAAACTATAAATGCGGGCTTGGAATTGGCTATTAAATTAAAAACAAATATTGAAAAGGATCCTATAATGAAAAGAAGTTCGAAATTCAAGAGGTAATTACAACAGATTTTGGAACCTTATAAGGAAATACGTAAAGATTTATACGCTAAAAGCAGACAATTACCATTTTATTACCAATTTTTTTGAAGGCCAAAACCACAAGAAATTCAGAGCCCTCCTCCGATGATGAAAACCCACAACCGATATCGAAAAAGAGTAAAAATTAAGAATTATTTTAAGTGATAGCGATGATGAATGAATGCTACATTATATTTATTTATTTATATATGGCTTTTTACATCAATAAACTTAATATGAACATATTAAAAAAGAAGAAAAAAAGTAACCCATAAAAACCAAGTTTTTACAATACTCCCTTTCTCAATTTCGGGTTTCATGTCTACTATATGCGTCGGAATATCCTCACAACTTACTAAATTGTATGAAAAAACCATTAAAAATTTGAAAAATCCAAAATTATACTATAATTATTATTTTTATTTAACGAAAATTTGATAGATCTTCTTGGTCGTCGCCACGAGTCTAGTTAAAAATCGATCCAAAGTTTTTTCGACGGCAAGCCGGTAAGCAAACAAGCAGACGCCACGAGTTAATATAAAGGGAGTAAAAAGAGAAGACCATCCAAAAAAAGAATAATAAAGAAGACTATACAAATATCCATATATCAAATACATGATTACGATTAAGAGAAATTATATTATATGTGATATTAAAGTTTTTTTTAATAAATATGTAAATTTATATACTTTTATTTAAAAAAGAAAGTACATTTTCATATGAACTATCTTCGATTTGTTTTATGGAACGCAAACCCTAATTTTGTGTGAACTTCAAACCATGTATAACACGGATTTGTATTACACGAGGTTTTTGTGGAACCATATAACCGTGTTATACGAGGCCCGAGTGTATACACCTTCTTATCACACATTCGTCAAAAGTATCCGGAGTGAAATGACTCAACCGATTTCTTTACTTTTTTGGCGACGTGACAGCGTTATTTTTCCCTTAATGCTGCTATTAAAAATCTTACTGAAAAAGTATACTAATAATTTATTTATATCTACAATTAATTGTACAATAAAACTAGCGGTCTGTACCCAACGTCATCCGGGTAACAGATTTAGTTTAAAAAATGTGGCGGGAAGGAGTCATTGTTTTGCAAAACCTCTAAATAATAACAATGTTTCCATTTAATCCAGGCAGGAGGTGCATGAGATGTCCGGGAGAGTGGTGAAGAATGACTATCTCTTTTCATCAAAATTGTAAAATGCAATTAGAAATGCTTGGTTCAGTTTTGTATAATTATTCATGTTTACGATTGTATTTTATTTTAGGAACACAACCTAATAATAGTAATAACATAACCGAATAATAATAATAGATAAAATAATAATCAAGATTCTAAAAGATATAAAGAAAAATTTAAAATAAAAATTATCTATCATTTACCTACATGTTTCCACAATATGTCTCAAGGGCTAAAGCACTTAAATGAATAAAGATTGATAATTACAAAGAAAGAGAAAACAAGGACACTCGCCTCGTGATCTAATGGTCGCGGGTTCGAATCTCAGCCCAGACTAGCAAGTTAGTCCTATTTTCATAGCACAAGCGTTTAGCTTAGTTTGAAAATAGTAAGAATATTGATGTGACACGTATTCCGTGTTCGCATCTCTATTTATTTAAAAAAAAAAAAATTATTGGAAAAAAAAAATGGCTAGATTTCTGTGTAAAGAAAAACATGGAGAAAAAATCAACATGAAACATTTAGAGCACTAAGGTATAATAGTGATTAGAAGCCCCTTTAAAAGTATAAAAATTCGTAGAACATTAATATCCCTCTAACGATGCCCATTTGGGCTACAACAAACTTGACATATCGATAAAATATAATTAACTATACAACAAAAAATTGTTGAAATGCATTCCTTTTCATTTATAAACTAGCTGTTACTACCCGGCGTTGCACGGGTTAAGGATTAAATTGAAAATAAATTTGTGGGGGGAAACAAAGGTTCCATTGTTTTGCAAAGCCTCTAATCAAAACAATGTTTCCATTTATGGATGGCTGGGATGGATAGGATGTCTAGGGAAGAAATTCTCGGATTGAGTATGGAATCTTAGCATGGGGATCTGCCACAACAAACTATATCAACCAATTAAATATATCGCAAAAGAGCATTATAAAAACCATTTTAAAACTTCCAATCAGAACGCCCTCAAAAAAGATCTTTAAATGTTTTGACGTACCGAGCATAAAACAAATATATGCCAAGAGTATTCTCTTACACCAATTTAAAGACACAAAACAAAACAAAATAACACCGGCATATAATACGAGAGGCAGTAAAATGGTAAATAGAAATATACCAACTTACAACACAACTTTTGGCCAAAGAAGCTACATCTATTTTGCAACAAAACTCTACAATATCCTTCCCCCAACCCTCAAAAATATTGAAGAGATTGAAGAGTTCAAAAAAAAGATAAAAGCATGGCTAAAACAAGTCGATGCAGATAAATTAGAAGGAGTATTGAAAACTTCGCAGTAATTTAAAAATAGAAAATAAATAAGTATAAACCAGTCCGCCTCAGCACAGGAACCCCTAGTGAGGAGGACTAAGAACAATAATATCTACAATTTCATTATACATACATATTATTATATTAAACATGTGCAAATTGTATCTAAATAGTATCTAATAAAAAAAATAAAAAAAATGTGACCTATTTTTTTCTTTTGGGAATATTTAAGCAAAATTTGGGTTCAAGCGGTGTAGATTTGTGCAGAAAATGTATCTGGGGGAGGCGGTGGGGTAGAGGGGAAGAGAAAATGTCGCCTTTATTACCCACCTAGCGCTAGAGAATAAGTTTGCATGTTTTGAGTCCGATGGGTACAAATTTGCATTGAAAATATATCAAGGGGAGGAGAAGGGTTAAAAAGGGAGGGGGTTAATGTAGCCAATGTTACCCGCCGGGTCCTAAATAATAAATATCCAAATTTTGATTACGATCAGTCGAACAGTACAGATTTGCATTGAAAATATATCAGGGGGAAGGGAAAGGGTAAAAGGGGAGGGGGAAATGGCACCTATGTTACCCAACTGGTCCTAAATAATAAGTTTCCAAATTTTGAGTCCGATCGGTCGAACGGTACAGATTTGCATTGGATATATATCAGGGAAGAGTTAAAAGGGGAGGAGAGAAATGCATCGAAAATATGTCAGGGGGAGGGGAAGGGGTATGAGAATAGAGGGGAAATGATACCTATGTTACCCGCCGGGTCCTAATGCATAAGTATGCAAAATTTGAGTCGAATCGGACAAACGGTGTAGATTTGTATAGATATTGAGTTTTATATGTATAGAGATAAAGATTTAACCCCGTTTTTTTAATATATGAGGAAAAAAGAAGGTTAAGAGCAGGGTTCGAAAAAAACTTTATAATAAAAATCAAATAATCGGATTTTTTGATATATATCCGATATATATCAAAAATTGGATATATATCAAAACTTTTTTCTCCTTTTTTGCACACGTCGATTGATACAAACTTGAAATAATTAAGAAGTGTATTTTTTTTATTTTGTATATGAATTATTATTTATTAAATAAGTAAATGAATTGCATACTGAAAAAAGCTTATATATGCAATTATTATATATAAGTTATAAAAGTTGCTCTTTCTAATGTAGTGTTATGGGTGTTTTATTTATTTGTGTGAAATAAAAAACGGATTATACGAAACAAATTAAACTAAAAAATAACTGTAGCACTTTTTAAAATACAACTAGCGCCATCTAGTAACGATCGCAGATATTAAAAAAATACAACCGGTAGCATTTTTTTTTAAATACAACTAGCGCCATCTATTAACATTTGCAGAAAGTTTTCTTGGATATATATCCAAAATAAAAATCGAGCCATAAATATCGTGATATATATCGTGCCTATATCGAATATATATCGTGATATATATCGAACCCTGGTTAATATATAATATATATTATTAGTCAGATCAATAATAATTAATATTTAATATAATACGATAATAATTAATATAGATAGATTATAATAATTTTAATCCGACGCCTCCTGTCAAGGTTGAATTTTACGAATGTAATCAAATATTTGAATTCGGAAAATGTTGTAGGTGTCTAAATATTTATCAATATTGAAAGGGTAGGTACTGGCGTCTTTTTTCAAATAATTTGTCCGAATTCGAATGCAACGTTGTGTCAAAATTTCGAAACAAAAGTTGAAGAACTTTCAGAGATAAGATTTTGAACAATCAAAATTTTTTTTATTTATTTAAATAGTAGATATTAGTGATGTAACGAATGTCAGTTTTTGAGCATTCGCGAACGCGAATGCGAATATCTGCTACCGACATTCGCGAATGCGAAAGCGAATACGAATATTGAGTTTTTTTAATTTGGCCCCAATTATGTATGGCTTAAGTCCGGTTGTTTTAAGTTCGATCAAAGTAAGCGGAAATCCTGGGGTGAATTGAGCTTAACCTCAAGGATACGCGAAATCTCGCAGAAAGAGTTGTTTCAAACTAAAAATCTGTCAAATATCGGATTAAGGGTGTTGCAATTGTGTAAACTAAAAATCATAGACAAATGCATGCCAAAATAATTTTGCATATGGCATCACGTCATTTAAATTTCATTTGACAGCACGCAAATGTTTCGACACATGACGTTCATATCATCAAAAATGCTGTTTTACTAAATAAGGACTGAAGATGTCCACAAGAAGATGAAAGGAGACTAGTGGGCCGCATTACGCAACTAATTGAATGTTTTGTGGCTTTGTTCCCGCCTAAATGCGTACTGTGCAACAGATTTTCGAAGTAGATTCGAGAATATGATGAAATGCGCCAGGAAGGTTAGTTATTGACGAAATTAAATGTTTTCCTACCTATTTAGTGTTTGCAAGAACAATATGTTTTTATTTGATCTGTATTGTGTTTCTTTAGTTTTTCTGTTTTATAACCTTTTCTTTGTTTGCAGGTAATAAGAAAAGTGAATCCAAAGCCCACGACTCAAAGTGATATGCAGAATTAATTATATGTGGTTCAGTTAGATATTTTCAAAACCCAACTATCTAAAGAATTGGCAGGAAATTCACGAAGTTGTTTTGGAAAGGCAGAATGCCAAAAGAGATCTGGCTTCATTTAATTATAATTATAAGTTGTATTTTTGATTAAAATTATGGGAATGTCTATAAGTGCCGCTGTGGCCTGAACCGGGGGAAGACTCCGGTACCGCGCCTAGGCGGTCCCGACTCCAAGGCCACAGGGCCCCAATATCGTTCGCACTTTGAGGCTGCAACCAGTGTGTCTGGGGTATTATTACCAGATGGTACTTATGTTTTGGTGATGCAGCTGGGTCCAGATAGCAGGAACGCCGCGGGGTTTCTAACTCCTACTAAATGATGCACCGAGTGTAGCGTGTACAATTCACAAGGAGTTTATTTCAATGAAGATACATTATAAGTGGCAAAGCGTTAATCTTGAATATGTTAGTAGCAAGAGATCGCGGGACCGCGGATCGGTTTTATTAGTGCATATTGGTACACGCGAGTTTAAATGTCTAATATGTAACAATCCGTACAGTCGCGAAGCGTTACGCGGGTCTCGTAGTGTTGGCGGTCGAGCGAGCGGAACAGGAATGAAGGTTTTGTCGCTTTCCGTCTGTAGGTCGATTGCTTCCCATGAACGCCAGATGCCGCCCGTGTGGTGGAATCCACCACAAAATATTCATTTTCCTGTTAATAGGTAGATATATAAAATACAATAAAAGAGTTTTATACACCGAATATATTGTTTTATTACTATTATTCCGCGGACGTCCTCTGTTTCTGCTGTCCTCGACAAACAATTTTCCTTACCATTTTTTCTTTGCTCATCAGTTCCTCATGACCAAACCAAGCTACAAAATTGGTAAATAACATCGAAGTTCGTAGTCCAGTAGCCATGTTACTGGCTCTGGATACTGAGAATTCCGGGTTCGATTCTCGGTGAGGTCGTAATACATCTTTCTGATTTCTTTAAAATCTAGGTGTTCTTGCCGGACCGCAATTAATTGGGCCTTCAGGCCCATTGTAGCATTAAAAATTGCTGTACATATGGTTTGAGGGCATAATCCCGGTCTCCTAAAATATAGCAATTACCAAAACTGGTAGCGTTTGTCGTAACTTGATATTTTGTTTAGACAAAATGACAAATATTTCTGATTTTTATAGTGCTCTTCGACTGATTAAAATGTGGTCTGAGGAGCCATTGCTCTGGTAATGGCTGACCTTATCCGCAATCCAAGAAACAGTATTCCAGCTGCATCACCTACGCACCTTTCATCGATATAAATGTAAAATTATCAAAACCCGAGTGAAATGAAACCTTGAAAAAAAATATTGTCGACAATGCCCTGCGGTAAAATTCATTTAGAGTTGCGGAAAAATCAATTTCTTCTGACAAAAAAGTATTGTTCGAGGTCTAAGTAAATTACTTATCTTGTTAAGGATATACTGTAGGATCAGTCGATCGTCAGAAAAGCCTGTGTCACCCTACATAATATTGTACCTTTGTATGTATAATATCGAAAAAATTATTTTATTGACAGATGTCAATTACATGGCGCAGTGCGCATGCGCGTCTCTGACCGAGAGTTTAATCTAAAATTTCCGCTCAGATTTCTCTGACAGATTTCGCTTAATCCGAGTTGAAACAACCCGTTTTCGGGAAAAGCATTAATAATTCGAGTTTAAACTCTACGCTTACTTTGATCGAACTTGAAAAACTGGGCCTTAGGCCCGGTTGTTTCAAGTTCGATCAAAGTAAGCGGTCGATAAAAGCATAGATTTTTACGAAAACGGATCGTCTGATTGGTGGAGAACGTAAAATTTCAGTTTAAACTCTACACTTACTTTGATCGAATTTGAAACAACCGGGCCTTAGCGTCTCGGTTTCGCGCGAGGCGCGTTTCGTTTGCATCTTGTCCCGAGAATTTCCGAGTTGATCTAATAGAAGCACAAAGAATAATTTTGTTTTTGTTTGTTTAAAGTGTTTTCTTATAAAACATAAATTACTTATAGTTTGTAATTGAAGAACATAGTTTTTGTTTGATTTTTGTTTTTAGTTTCGTTCAAGAAGATGATTACCTAACATTAAAAACTTACCTATGTAGAGACTGATAAAAGTTTCAGGGAAGAATTTGTTTTTGTTTTTTTACATTGCATTATTATATTTTTTGTTTAAGCTGTAATGAGAAGTTAATTGTTATTTAGTAGTGATCTGGAACCTTAAGCTTTATTACGCTTTATTATTAGATGGTAAAGAAATAATACCAAATGATAAAGAAAAGTGAAGACTGATAATGTGATTACGAGGTAAAGCTACTTTTTCTAATAATAAAAAAATTAAAAATGAATGTATTTTTTATTAACCTAATATAATGTTTTTTTCTGATGTTCATATTCGCAAAACATTCGCTCGAACTTTGCGAATGCGAATGCGAATATGCAAAAATATGCGAATATTCGCAAATGCAATAATAAAATAATAAATAATAATAGAATAAAAACAATGTATGTATATAAAAACATCCTCGTCGTCGAATGCAGCGTTGTGCCAAAATTTCAAAGCAATCGGTGAAGAACTTTCAGAGATTAGCAATTTTGTACAAACGAACACTTATATTTTTATTTATAGGTATACATGTGGGTTGGGTGAGGGGGAGGATTGTCAGGGAAGAGACAAATGTGACATTTTACAGTTTGGATTTAAAAGTTCTAAATTTAATTTGGAGTGCAATACATTTTATACATTTATATCCGGGGAATGGAATAATGTATGGGAGAGAAGCCTTTGTTTTCCGCAAGGTTCTATAGAATGAGTATGCAAAATTTGGGTCAGATCTGACATGCGGTGTTGATTTTTAAACAGAATATATCGAAGGGATAAAGCAGGGAGAAGAGAGGAAATGACGACTTTATTTTTCGCAAGGTCCTAAAAAATAAGTATGTCAAATTTGAGTCAGATCAGATAAAATATATATAGGGAGAGGAAGTGTGGTAAAATGGTGGGGGGGGGTAGATGGCGTCTAAGTATTTCACAGGGTTCTAAAGATTAAATATGCAAAGTTCATGTAAAATCTGTCAAAGGTACAGACTTGTATAGAAAATATAGATATGGGGAGGGAGTAGGGAGGGATAAAGGAGGAGGGAAAAATGTGGCCTAGGTTTTCCATCGGATCCTAAAGAAAATTTTTGCATAATTTAGGTCAGATCTGTCAAACGGTGTAGATTTATGTTGAGAAAATATAATGGGGAAGGGTGGACTAAAGTGAGGGAGGGTAAATTGAACCATTGATTCTGAAGGGTCCTAAAGAATAAGTATGCAAAATTTGGGTCAGATCTGTCAAACGGAATAGAATTTTATAGAGAATATATCGATGGGAGGGGGTGGGGTAAAGGAGAAAAAGGAAATGCCTAAAACGCGGGACTGAAACGTTGCTAGGCGTTTGCAAAGTTATATTATATGCAAACGCCTAGCAACGCTTTAGTCCCGACTAAGTGATCTAGCTTTTTTATTTTTCAACTCCTTAAATACTAACTTTAAAGGTATAAACTTTCAAAATGCCTCAAGAATGTTTTTTGCAAAAAATTCACTAATTAAAAAATTTAAGAGTTAAGCCCCGCCACCCTTCAGCCAGGTCTGCGTTTTTGTATTTAGACATTACAAAAGAAGTATTGTACAAGTTTTCACCGTGCCTCAAATACCTATATATAAAGCCTTTTTAGCATACAATATTAGACTCTTTAATTACTAATACTAAAGTTAATTAGTAATCTAATAATAGTATCGTTTTTTATTTAAGAACTGATTATTAAATTAAGTACTTAATTGTCGTACAAACTAATTATTTAATTGCCTTTGTTGAGACTGATTAATTTATCATAACAACGGTATTTGCCTTTCTTTTCTTTCTTTGTTGAGACTGATAATTAATTACTAGTTATTAATCAGGTAATCATACATTACTAACTGCTATTAAAATATCTCAATAAATAAATACATGTTAAATTTAGTCTTAAGAATGTTGTGATTGTTAACGCAATTGAAATTAAAATACTCTATTAATGAGGTCCTCCCTTTATAATGTAAGTGTTGATTGTTGACAATTTTTTGTTCCAAGAAGTAGTTAACATGTTTGTTAATTTTTATAACTTTTGTTTGTTTTATAGCAGTAATATATATATTTTTTTCACATTAATTATTGTTTTTATTTCATTTAACACGTGTTAGCTGTATAATGTCTGTATAAATGTAAAAAAAAGCCGAATTTCAGTAAACAATAGATTTTTGATGTATCTAAAAAAGTTTCGGTTTCGGTTTCGGTAAAAAATCCTGTTTCGGTCGGACATAATAGTTAAATATAGTAACAGGTATATTATAACAAAGAGATATCAACTCTTTGTGATTTCTTCTTTTCTTTTTTTAGAATTTTAATACAATTTTTAACCACTCTATTTTCTTTTGTAGGTACTCACACATAAAATGAATCTGGTTAAGTAGGTATAATGTATTACATGATTATACTTAACCATAACTTAATAATTATACTTATAAATAAATATTACATAATTATAGAGAATTTTTTTTAACTTAAAAAAAAGAGATGCAAACATGGAATACAATATTCTTACTATTTTCAAACTAAATAAGCGCCTGTGCTATGAAAATAGGACTAACTTGCTGGTGTCCTGGAATGGGGCTCGAACCACCGACCATCAGATCACTAGGCTAGCGTCATGACCAACTACATCAACAAGCTACTCGATGTTGATGGATTCTTCTTAATCTTTTCTTCTAAATAATTTTTAATTTCTTTCATACTGTTCATACAAGCAATATTTTTTAACTATTATGTTAGAGTATTCAATGTTCAATGAAATATTTATTAATTTACTTTTCATCGTATTAAGTATAAACTTTCGTAAAATATTGGTACGGATTTGCTGTTTAAAAATTATTCATCATTAATTTCATTCAACAGCTTTATTTATTGTTATATATGGGCTATAAAAGCAAAAGCAGCAATAACCAAAAAAAATAAATGTTTTGAAATGCAGTCATGTCATTCCGTAAGAGAAATTTACATGTTCAAAGGTAGTGAATTTGTAGCTTGAAGATATTCCGAATATAATGCAGCTTCAGTAAGGGAAAGGTTCGGTTCAGTAAAATTGTCATACAGATAGAATAAACAATGTATGGAAGCGAAGCCTGGAGCTGGCAGAAGAGGAACGAAAGTAGACTGAATGCAGTGGAGATGAGATCCCTCAGACGTATGTGTGACAAATCAACTTACGATAGAGTAAAGAATGCAGATATTAGGAATGAATGCAAAACTGATCTTAGCATAATTAATAGAATTAAAAAAGGGTCGCTCAGATGGTTTGGGCATGTTGAGCGAATGAATGGGGAAAGAATGGTAAGAAAGATATATAATGCAAGTGTTGATGGCGCCAGAAAGAGAGGGCGACCGCGGAAGACGTGGCATGACCAGATCAACCAGATACTGGAAGATGGTCCCGTTAGAAGCCTCAACAACCGGCGAGCTTGCATGCGAAGATGTATGAATGTGGATGAGGCGAGAGTTGTATGTCAAGACAGAAGAGTGTGGCGCTCTATCCTCTCCGCTTACCCCCACGGGGAAACGGCGTGATGGTAAGTAAGTAAGTAAGTAGAATAAACAAATGGCACGCGCGCAAACAATTAAAAATGAATTAAATGTAAGATCGCAAACGAAACATAAGCATGGCGTTGCAAGTACATAAATAGTAGGGATTCAAGGGATTAAAACTCTAGCCGTAGGAACGGCTAGAATTTGACAGGTCTTTTCATAAGATAAGGATTATTTAGTTTATCTTTATTTCCCAGAATCTTTAGATATGCACAGCTTTTTCGTTTCTATGCACTGAGTGCATGCCGCTGGTTAATACTATGTGTGTATGTATAAGGGCCGGTTGTATCAACTTGGATTATAGTAATGATGTTATATACACAGATTTCTCAAAGGCATTCGACCGAATTGATCACGATATACTTCTAAGAAAGATGCATCATTACGGATCAGACCACAATTTATTAAAATTCTTCGCATCATACTTGAAGGACAGATTCCAATTCTATAGAAGACAAATGTTCAACAGTTTTCCCAGCATACTCAGGAATTCCGCAAGGATCAACCTTTAGTCCCTCACTGTTCTTGATTATGATAGACGATATACAAGACAGGATAAAAACAGGGAAATGTGTGCTCTTTGCGGATGACCTGAAAATTTATGCTAAGATTACGAGTACGCGTGAATGTATTAATTTAGAAAAAGACTTAGATGCGTTAGTGGTCTGGACTGAGGAGAACAATCTGCACTTTAATATAAAAAAGTGTACATATCTTACTTATAGAATTCAGTAACAACAATAAAGTTTGATTATACGATCAATATAGAAAAAATTTCACGCGTTGCTGAGATCAAGGTATTGTCTTTGATGCCAGACTGACTTTCTCAAGTCACATAAACCAACTAGTTACAATGTGTTACAAGCTTTTAGGTTTCGTAACACATATATCAAAAGGATTTTCGAATGAGAAGTGCATCGAGCAAACGTACAATTTCATCATTCGTTCAAAATTGGAATATGGAATGGCAGTGTGGAGCCCACACCAAAGGAAATACATCGACATGATTGAGCAGATTCAAAAGAAATTCCTGCGCTATTTATACATGCGCAGAACAGGAGAATATCCTACATTCATGAACCATGAAGTACTGCTGAGGGAATGCAACTACCGCAGCCTCGAGTCGCGCAGATAGGAGGGCCTAGTCATATTGGGGGTTAAAATTTTAATAAATAAAATTGATGCCCCGAACCTGCTAGAGAATTATGCCCTGTTTGTACCAAACAATTATTTGCGAAATCGAGGTCGCGCGCAATTTCATGTCCCAAAATGCAGAACGGATATAATGAATAAGCACACCAACTCAAACTGTGCAACTCCTAAATGAACTGAGCGATCATGTCGATGTATTTAATGATATCATTGAATGCATCAAGCAGTGGATCGCCTCCATTTAGGTACTCCAAGATATATAAGATAGCATTGTAAATGGAACGATCTGTAATCCAAAAAAAAAAAAAAATATTTCGTAAAAACTATACATTTATACGAAAAGGTGTTGTAATTGTTGGAAAACGCAAGAATCAATGGTTTAAACGAAAGGTTATTATTATTGTGGAGTATAAAAGCAAAGGCAGTAATATCCCAAAAAAATTAATGCAGTCATCGAGGATTACTAATTTATAATGTATTGAATTCGAGATTTTATGGGAGAAATAGCCTATAAATTTATAGACAACATGATTTGTTAAGAGATGGATTCATACGATTAAGAATTCATTACATTTTAAAATAGTAATCCTCGGTGAAAGCATTCAAAATATTTTTTTATATTTTTGGATATGCTTTTAAACCCCACAATTCATATCGATACATCCGGTCCTTAGTGAGTCTTAAAACATCGATAGTGCGCTTTTGTTGGTTAGGATTGGAAATATTCAAGTGACGTTATCTTACATTGAAAAAGTTGTAGGCCCGAATTCAAAGTCAATACTTGAATGATTTAAATGTTATAAGTACGCCATAAAAGCGTAATTTTCAGTATAAAATAAAATAACACTTTCAATCATCTAAGTATTGACTCTGAATTCGGACCTGCGACATGTATGGATTTACTAGTGTGGTCACTTAAATTGCAAAATAAGAGTAGCTTGTCGGTCTTGCGGTTAGGACTCTCGCCTCGTGATCCAAAGGTCGCGGGTTCGAAGCTCACTCCAGACAGAAAGTTAGTCCTATTTTCATAGCACAAGCGTTTAGCTTAATTTGAAAATAGTAAGAATATTGATGTGACACGTATTCCGTGTTCGCATCTCTATTTAAAAAAAAAAGATTACGCTAGCTGGGGCTGTTGCAAGAAGAAACGGAATGCATTGCACGGAAGACCAAGAACCTGCAAAATAGTTTTGTTGAAAAAAGTGATCGAAGACGCAGGGGACTGGATAGACCGAAGCTGAGTTGTTGACGATGGTAATGGATTGTCGTCTCTGGGGATGGAAGAAAAATTACTACAGATTGGGGGATCCAATCCCGGTCTATTTTACAGTGTTAAATATGAATCCCTATTGCGAACGTGTAATCCCGAAACTTTTGACATAATTTCGGGGTACCAAAATTAGATCAAGACCAAATGATTGAACACCCTTACCTTGTATTGCTTCGAGCATATTGTTCACAATAAAATTGTTTCACATTTAAATTTCTATTTATCAATCTGGCATTATTATTCATTTTTCGTTAAAACATTTATATATTCACTCTTGCATAAATTGTGTTAGTTATTTTTGGATTTCTTTATAAGTGTAATATAATTGACAATCCTGGGACTGATCCCTGGACTCTAGAATCATCAAAATCGTATACCGAATTCCCGCAATTTTAGTTCGCGATTTGATGTATTCAACAGATTGATGTAGTGATGGGTCGTCGACGTATTTACCGTCGACGAAACGAGACCGTCCACGTCCGTTCATCGACGAGACGATCAACTAGTTGAATTCGTCAACTAGTTGACGCGTCAACTTCGTTACGCGGACGTCTCGGACGTTCTATCTAAACATCGGGACGATGGTCAACTGTCTACGGTTCGACGCGACGCTGCTCAACGGCTCAACCGTTGGGTATTTTTATTACGTTAATTTTTAAAATTTAAAGAATTTCGAAGGAATATAGTTTCGGGGAAAGTAAAACCGCTACTTGTGCTTATATCTAAAAAGAAATATTTTATTATTTATTTGTTTACGCACATTATAGGCTTTTACATATTGTTTTATATACTTCTTTCTATATATAATAAAGAAAGAAGTAGGTATACACAAAAATATCAGGTGTAAGCAGTAAAATATTAGTTCAATAAAAAATAAAATAATTAAACAGAATTGTTTTATTTTATACAGCGCAAAATTAGGAATTCGCCGACACGTCGCACGTGCACATCGCACAAATCAAGTAAAAAATAATAGATAATAGCTTTTAAGCCTATCTCTATCTGTCATAGTTCGTGTACTCTATGTTCGTGTACTTTAGAGTTGAAATGAAATTACCCGTCGAGCCGTCTATGACGTCTATGGCGTCTACAAGTCGACAGCGAGAGATGAGAGAGAAATAAACGGAGACGTTTTGTCTTGCTCGTTGCTTTGCACTACGTTTTGAATCTCGAATCGTCCACTGTCCACGGCGTCCGCCGTCCACCGTCTACGAATTCAACTAGTCCATGCGATAAACGTAAATCGTATACGCGTCGACGCAACGTCAACGGTTGATTTCAACTAGTCCGTCCATTCAACGCCCATCCCTAGATTGATAGAATTATTAAGGTACAGATACACATGCTTCTTTACTGGCATGCTAATGAGCATGCCACTAATAAGCACGCCCTAACAACTGTACACACTTGCTCATTACTGGCATGCTTATTAGTGGCATGCTCATAAATAAGCATGCCCAAAGCTAACAATCAAACACACATGCTTATTAGTGGCATGCTCTTGTCATAGAATAGAGACGCTCTTGTTCAAAATGGAAACTTTGCAAACTGAAATAGAAAATTCAAGTGAACTAATAAATCAAAAAAGTTCCCTAGTTTCCATCCGCACATTTTTGATTTTAGTTTGCCTATTAATAAAGTTTCGTAAACATTATTTCTCACTATATTATTTTTACACAACGGTGACCGAGTATTCCACAGACATTCGTGATTCATATAATAAGTCACGAAAAGTAATGTTTTATCATCTCCCCAACGCGCCATATTTGTTTCATCTGTCGTGGACTGAGAAGATCGCATTGATAATACTAGCCGCGAAGCCCGCGAATGACATAAGCATGCTCATAAATAAGCAAGTCTGTTCACACATGCTCCAAACATACCCCTTCTCTATGGTGAATGACAGTGGCATGCTTATAAATCAACCGGCGGTTGATTTTTGAGCATGCCACTAGGTGGCATGCTCATTTCTAGAAATGTGCGTACACACATGCCACTAATAAGCATGCCACTGTCAAAGTCGATACTGCGCTTGCTCACGTGCCACTAAATTAGCATGTGTATCAGACGCCTTAGCCACAAATCCTGCTGACAGCGCAGACTGACCCCGGGTTGTCGTATTGCTGATGATGACGATGTTAATTGTGTCCATGTTGACAATATTGGCCGTATTATGATTGAGGATTGTGTATTTTTTCTGTAACTGTACATGGATATTATAGTGACAAACAGCCGTGAGTGTGTAGGCCAAACAGCAGATTGTTTCGAGTAGTGCAATCGAGCAACCACAATGTCAAGGCAATATTTTAATTTTCGGTAATAATTTTAGAATTTGTTTTCGACGCCAGAGAAGTGAGTGACCTATGGATTTATATTTATTAAACATAAATTTTGGTTTTTAGCGAAATTTAAAATAAATTAAATTTGAATAAATATTATTATTAAGTTCTACGGGTTAAGTATTTTTATGTGTTACAGCTGTTTCGGCTTGTAAGGCCATTATCAAACAGTGGATATACCACGTACAAACGACTTATTTATACAATTTTAAGTTACCCCTTCCCATTTAGAGTAATTAGATATAAAATACAAAAATAAAATTAATCTCATATACCCTAATCAGAAAAATAATAATAATAAATACGCATGCATAGAATTTTTCGGCCCAACTTCAGTAAAAATAGCTAATGAAATTAAAAAGTGTGATTTAAAAATAGCCTTTAGAACCAATAACAATATAGGAACAAACCTCAAAAACTCTAAAAGCAAAACACCTAAATTAGAAAACAGTGGCATATACAAATTAACATGTAATCATAAAGATTGCAATGCCACATATATAGGACAAACGGGAAGGTCTTTTTTAACTAGATTCGCGGAACACATGCGCTGCTATAAAAATAAAAATTTAGAGTCAAAATTTGCGGCCCATTTATTAAATGAAAACCACGTCCCGCAAGGTGATAACGAACCAAAACCTTTACATATAGAAACAAAAGGTTTTAGGATGAATTTACTTGAGCAACTAGAAATAAATAAATATAAAAAGGATCCAAATATTAAACTTTTAAATAATCAACAAAAAATGATCTTCTCTCCACTTCTAAATATTTTTAAAAAACCAATAATCAAGGACATAAATTAAAATAATATTTATAAATAACACTTGAAGAAAACGGGGAATTTTGATAATTAAGCATAACGTTAACCGAGGCACTTTTAATGATAAGTGCCCGGGAAAAAACGTACAGGGCTTCACCACAAATATCTAATTACTCTAAATGGGAAGGGGTAACTTAAAATTGTATAAATAAGTCGTTTAATTTATTTTAAATTTCCCTAAAAATAAATATGGAGTTCTACAAATTAAACACAAAAACCATAAATAAATAGATTTTGGTATTTACAACTCTAATAAAATATACCTAGTTTCAAAAAGCAAAAGTTGGTCATATTGCACACGAATAGTTGGCAGCATTTTTTCCAATACTAAACATAAGGACTTCATCAGTTTCACAGCCCTAATCTTTCATTTATGGTTTTTATCTGATAACAGCCGTACTCAATTGCCAAATACATAGCTAATATATAAATCCAACCACAACTCGTACCAATCTCTTTTCCAAATGACATTCTCCGCATATTTTGTGCGTTTTATCAGTCGTACATAGATACTACTTTTATATTTTTCACCTAATGTTATTCTGATACAACTCGGATACAATTCCCTCACCACACACAAGAATCTTAATTCTTTTTGCTGAGGTATAACATATAATAATAATTCGATTGTTAATATTTGCTGGTTACCATTGTTATGAAATAAATGATGTGAATTATCTATTAAATAAATAAAATTAAAAAAAATTAATACCAGTAGTACCTAATTAATGCCTCAAAATATTGAATTTTATTGGAATACAAATGTTATTAAAATACTTTTTCTTCAAACACAGCAAAATTATTTTGTGGTGACATTATAATTATAATTGATAGAAATTAACTTTGTATACATACACCAGTTTTTAAATAAAAAAGTGGTGTATGCGAAGTTAATTTCTATAAATTATAGTTATTAAAATAAGTAGATTTTTGTACAATTCAACGTTCTTCCAATTTTTTGCACTTTCATGCCCCTGGAATAAGAAAGTATTACCTAACAATTCCATCAAACTGAGACATTGAGTTTTAATAGAATTTTAATTTTTCGACGGAATTTGGGTCCATCAACCATGAGATGAAATTTTTACAAAAAATATGTACTAATATAATTTAGAGTAATAAAATAGTCCAGCTCTTGATTTCTAGCACATTATATTATTGTAAACTCATATACAGGATGTCTCATAGCTAGTAGCAAAAACTTTAAAGGTGGATTCCTGCCTTGATAATGAGTCGAAAATGTTCAAGCAACTATGATCTAATATCAATAGTTATAAAGATATGCGACATCAAAGTTTGCATTTTTGTTTTCAAGTTGGACTATTATTATGGTAACTTATATCGATTATGAAAAAGTCATTCGTTTCAATATAACTCAAATAAAATGGTAAAACCCTTGTAAAAAATATATTTTCAATTTTTGCTTTCATCTTTGATTACGACCCGAATTCAGAGTCAATACTTAGATGGTTTAAAGGTTAAGGTACGCCTTGAAAGTGTTATTTTGTACTGAAATTGTATTGGAGACACAATAACATTTACTTGGAGGCGCGAAAAGCGAATCCCAATTACAATATTTTCGTTGTCTGTCCGTCCGTCCGCCTATCTGTCTCTCCGTCCGTCCGCGTAACTTCGTGTAACGTCCGTAACATTTTTATAGCATTTTTTATGAAAAATCATATTATTATTTAGAAAAAATTATCTTTTTCGATTTTTTTCGAATTACCTAGATATATTTTTTTTTCAAATTACGAATTCTTTTTTTCGAATTTTTTTCTTAAATTACGAAATTAAAAAAATATTTTTTTTCGAAAATGTTTACTAAATACCAGTGAGGTGCGTTGAGAATACTGAAGCATGACATTTATGTAAGCATATATTTTGAAAAAAAATCAAATTATAAGATATATCTCCTGATATTCCTATCGCAATTATTATAATATTATATACAAATAAATCTAAAATATACGCCTGCGTAAAAGTCATGCTTCAGTGTACTCACTGCACGCGCCTAGGTAAAATAGTATATACTAGGCATATATAAATACATACAGTGGTATTGAAACTTATTGTCATCATACTACATTAATCAAAGTGGTGTACACAAAATTTGTTAATTTAAAAATAAATAATTATTTCTAATAAATTAATAATTATGTAAACAGGGTGTCTCGTAGCACAAATTTTGAGGGAGTCTTCTTCATTCAATCTTGAATAGAAAATATTATTTAAACTTTGGGTGAAATGTCGACAGTTACGGATATACGTAGGTATACCTAAACGACATCAAAGTCAGCGTTTTTCAAATTTTCTTGCTCATCTTTTCTAAAACGTTTAACTAAAATGAAAATAATTTATATCGAGCAATAAAAATTCATTCGCTTCGATACAAGTCAAATAAAATAACTAAAAGCAGCAATCGGCGATAGCCGTTCGTTATAAAGTGAATGAACTTTTATTAATATTAATATCACTATTTTAGTTCATTTCCAATATTTTAATTGCACAATGTCAATCGATCGGGATGAGCAGATTTTCTGAATGTGTCATGCCTTTCTTGTCATTCTGTCTATTTTTATGGATGAAGAAAAATAATTATTAAAACTTTGACAGAATATTTTTCTCTTTTTACTCCCTTTATATTAACTCGTGGCGTCTGCTTGCTTGCCGGCTTGCCATCAACAAAAACTTTGGATCGATTTTTAACCCTTTTCCCGTGATCCAATCGAGCTGAAACTTGGCAAGTAGACTCGTGGCGACGATCAAGAAGATTTATCAAAATTTCGTTAAAAAAAAAAAAATTATAGTATAATTTCGGATTTTTAGAAATTTTATTGGTTTTTTCAAATTGGAATCATTAGAAAAGTTTGATTAGCAACGGCGCGGCGGCCCGATAACGTCGAGGAATATTTTCTACATCACTACGAATTTCGAAAATTTACAGAACAATTGGTTCACAGATAACAGCAAAATTGTTTTTTTTGGGAAAAAAACAAATAATAATTTATTTCTTTTAGATTTATGCTTAGTTTTGAAGAATTCTACATTACTCAAATCTGATTCTGATTAAATCATTTGACGCTGGAAATTCATAAGGTACGATATTGATGATAATTGAATCTATCAAAATCTTGACATCTCAAAACATCTGACATTTTAGAAATATATTAAATTTTATTTATTTAAATATATTTAAGTTTAGTGTTTAATTGTTGTTATATTTTACAAAGAAAGGGAGTATAAAAAAAACTTTTTATGGGTTATTTTTTTATTTATTATATTAAATTATTAATTTTCAAAGAACTCGCTATTTCTACGAGCAGTTTTCAAACTTAACAGAGCAATTTTCTTGCGTATCTCGTAATAACGATAAAGATTTTTTATAAGTATAAAAATACTTTGTATATTGTATAGCTTGTACCCCATAGGTTTCAGGAAAGGGCCGTTAACAGTAAAAATATTCACTACTCGAGGTGCGGTGTTTTTTTATACACTTACATATAAACGATGTACTTACTAATCTCATTGGGATCTACCAACGAAAGTAAATACATATATACTTGTAACTAAAATAAACATTCTAGACCTTATTTTATGAAAAAAATACACGAATACCGGACACCTGAAGTATATAATAAGTACTATTTTTGTCATTTCATGATCATATTACATATATGACGAGACTCGTGCGAGAGAGCGAGAGCGGCTAACAAAATGTCGGGCAATGAGATCCACTATTACCACTGTTATTTAATCTATTTCTGGGGTATGTGATGAGGAAACAGCGACTTACGATAGCGTTTACTAATGATATGTGTTCCATTACTACTAAACCTGTGACCAAACTGTGAAAACTAGACAAAACACGCACGGATTAACTCATTAAAACATCACAATGGCGTAGCTACGCCAATGCAGTGCATTAGGGTCCTGGTAAGATTATAATCAATTTTAGTAGTCTATAGCTAGATCGCATTCAAAGGAATGTGCGCAAAAAATATGTGTGTTGTTATGATGCAAAAAATGAACACAAAATAAGTTTTTCTAGTAATTAAGTAACCTTTTTTAAACTAAAAAAATATATTAATTTGGAATATCATATTGAGGCTTACAATACGGGCTTGCCATGCAACTTTCCCCCGCTTTCTTCTTACCGGACAAAGCTAGGGAATGGTATTTTGATTGTGGTCGACCTATAGTACCACGCAAAACTTTTATTTTGTTTTTCTTATTTTAATATTTTTGTCAGCGGATGTATTGATGAATAACTATATGAAGAAAGGGAATATAAAATCATTTCAACATTGAAACATGTAAAACAAATCGATGTACGTATACGCCAGTTATAGACGTCTCACAGACATGAAGCTATTTATATGAGAAAGTATGTTTTGAAGTATTTTTTGGGCGTTTACAGGGCTTGCGATTGTTGTTGGCTGGCTTAAGTGATCGTTTCACACGATGAAACGTTCAACGATTTCAATTTGATAGGTTTGCCACTGACTTCATAGGATTCCACACCATTCGTTTAATCGTGGCTCAGAAGTCACCATAGCACAGCAGATAAAAATACTATGTGGAATTAATTTATGACATGTATAAATTATGTAATATAAATAAATAATTTTTTAATGTATAAATAAAAAAATAAATGTAATGTAAATAAATCATTTTTTAATGTATAAATAAATAAAAAAATAATTTGAAAAAAAAAGTATAAAAATTGGAGGTTGGTGTTTACCAAGATGCGACTCCGTTGATAGAATTTTAGCAGCACATCACTGGGCACACCTGTATTCTAATAACTTTATATTAATTATGATCCTCTAGTACCCATGTGGATCCATATTGTGGAAATACAATTAATTATTAAGTTATTAGCCTCATTGCGTTGTATGATGGCATATCTAAATTATTTGCTTCGTTGCTTCTACCAATATTGACATAATGCACAATACGCTTACAATATTAGGTACTAAAACATGTATTGTGTATTTTAATCATAAATTAACTAATTTTGTTAGAATTTGTAAGCCATTTTAAGGAAGAGGAGAGAAAGAAGCAAGAAGGATGTGCTTAAAACTTGAAGTTAAGTAACGCTCGTGCATAAGCAAAAGAGCGCACTCGAAAATGATCATTTTTCAGGCTCAATGTTATGCTGAAGCTTAAGCATACATATATGTTAGAAAGCACTCTCGACAAACGACACCCAAAGCTCAAGCTCGACAAATGCTCAGTCACAAGCTCATCGGCGAAGTCCACGGACAAAATAATATAAATTAGCAGTCAATATGCAGTGGATAACTATCCTAAAATGTCATGTTTTCATTAATTCAAGAACAAAGACATGCAATACTCCTGAGTGTAGTTTTATGGGATATTCTGCAGCGTGTAGGTATGTGACCTCTCTGGTATTAAAAGCCTCGTGGTATTCGGCGCTGCAGAATCAATTGAATCAACGACTCCGCATAGATAATTATCCGGCAGTGACATAACGCCACAAACATTCTTGACAACACCTGTCTCTGACACGGTATCACCATACACTAGATTATGACATACACATCCTGATTTCGACACGGTACTACAAGCCAGTACTTAGCCAAACACAAACTTGGACACACCCTACTTCGGTACGGTATTGTAAGTCAGGTGAAAACCTGAGATCATGAAACACTTGTATATGCTTAGTGGCTTTTATATTAAATTTTTTTTACCCTTTCGAATTCATGTAAAATTATAAAACATACGATGTTTATTACAATAAGTAGTTAGCAAAAGTGTCAAAGTTATAGAACTGACGCACTTGTAGAAGTAGAACTAGGCGGTCTAGCCGCATGTAAAGTACTCAGAGTATCGTAGACTCTAAGGAATCTAAAAAATCACTTGTATATGCCGAAAATGTTCCATTCAATGATTCAGGATCTTTAATGAATTACTAGGAACCAATAAATGACATTAAATGTGTATCATAGATTCTGTCAATAAATTTTTTTTCTTGGCTCATTAATTGTAATCTCTTTCAACTGTTTTAATTTTTTATTGATGATTAAAAAAATGATTTTAGATATTCTACATATTTTGTTCTTGAAATATTTACTTTTTTAGGTATATTCAAATTCTAAAAGCGCCACTTAACAAATTCCTACTACACCGTCATAATTTTATAGCATTTGTATCGAAATTATTTTCCATATTTTTATGCAATCAGCAACTGGTACTTAAAAAGAGTTTTTAAAGGTTTCATTTTATGGATTAGCTGAACACTTACACGTGACTCTGTGACTTAAGGGGTTACACCTGCACCACCTTGAAGCATCAAAAAATACATTAAAATTGTTATTTTTTAGTATAACTATTGCAGAACAAAACGTTTAACGGGTACGTTGGTTTCTTTTGTTGACAAATTATTTTGAAATTTTCAAAATGGCGGAGTTTGTGCTACTCCATTAAGATCCTTCTCCGTGATGCGTGCAGCTGCTGGATAAAAATATTACTTTAATATTTATAATCTAAATCGAAAATCTAAATTAAAAATCAATAATAAGCAATCGACGCATCTTATCAAAAAGCGTAGGTATTCTATACGGTATATAATATTATTAGTAAGATGTTTGGAAAATTTTACCAACATCAGTTCAATAATTTTAGAGATATTTTATCCACCAGCCTGAGAAAAGGAGTTTCGAGAAAAACACAAAAGAAAAAAATCGTTTCTACGTGTTATACTCGTAAATTGAGATTTTTTTATAATATCGTCTTATGTAACGAAATGGTAGAATTAGAATGAATTATCGAAATCGCTATCAAAATCCCTCATAATCTCTGGAACGCTCCACAACACTTTGGAATCGACTAGGAAGGATCTCTGGAAACACTGAGAAAAAAGGGCGGATCCAGCTTTGGCGCCAGGTCGTGGTCAAGTCACAAGAAGTTATAATTTAATTTTGATAATAATAGATACTTACAAGTAAAACGTAGGTATTTTATTAATAAATGTAAGTACCTACTGTACTTAAAAATACCTACCTATATTTAAATAACAAAATCAATTTTTCTTTTACGTCTTCTCCCAAAACGCGTTATCACTTCATCTACTCCAATGGGTACGTTTTTATGGACGTGGAGAAGTGGCAGTCCGGTTAGACGGTCTTCAACCATTGAAGCTTAAGCTTAAGCCACAATTTGATTCTTCGCAACGTAGAGAAAGATCTTTCCGCTGTCGCTACACTAACAGGTAGTGTAGCCATAATACATAAAAAATTTCTTATATTAGGATACATCTCAATATCCAAATTTAAAATAAGGTCGGAAATCGACTGCGGTATGTCCTGACTCCGCTGCCACTTCACCATCCACAGCTGATATTCGTTTACAACGACAGAAACTGGAGTATTAGGTATCTAGTAACAATGTATAATCGGTTGCTAGTTGTTTCACAGTTTCAATGTCTTGATTACTGTATTCGCTTTTTGGCATGAAAACACTTAGTTGAAACAAATTAAGTATTTCAAGAGAGAGACGGTCCTGTAGATCACTTATTATTGAATCCAGAAGAGGGATGTACATTAGGGTGTCCCGTCCATGTATGAGAAAAAAAAATTTTGAGCTACACAATCACAAGAGGTATCAAAATTTGCGTAATTTTACACATAATTTTCGAAATTGGATTTCACTAATTAAATAACTCGTTCCTTAGTTGCAACTGGAATCGAAGTTTTGGTCCAAATATTGTTGATCTCTTCGGAAACAATCACATATATATCTGATTTGGATGGATCTTTTCAATTATACGTGAATTTCAGATCGTTCTTGACAAATAAAATAAATTAAATGGCGTCCCTTATAGTTGGTAGCTGCTGATTGTCAAGTTCTTTGTATGGTCCGAACATAGCATAAGTAGTCTGATTACGCCTCGAACTTCTTATTTTAAAATCACAAAATCCGCTTTTACTACTGTAACAATCGCCATGGTACTTTTATGGCATAAAAATTATTTTGGCTACGAAGAAAACACTCGCGAGTCAAGTCAAGAAAGTCCTCAAAACAAGTTCAAACTTGAGGGTATTTGCAGGTTGAAACCTAACAAATTCGAAGTTGCTGGTAACGTGTTGTTGCATGCAAATCGAAACGTCATGTATGATTTACACCTAAACAGAATAAAAAGTAAATATTTTTTTGTATTTAGTTCAGGAGCCAAAATTGAGGATAGCAAAATATCACCATATAAATGACAATTTTTCAAAACTTTGTAGATCGGTAAAACCCTAAAGATATAGTTTTATTTTATTTTTAAAATTATTTTGGTAATCTTCGCTCAATTACGCAAGTTTTAAGAGGTCTTGTGTTAAGATAAGCCAAAAAAAATTATCGGGACAGCCTAATGTATATGGCTCTGCGGAAATACTCTTGAGCAGATTGAGCAGGTTGGTCCTATTGGCCCTATATTCTTGTCTTGACACTATTCTGGGACATTTAATTTCTACATCTAGCTACTCAGCTACTTCTTTAGCCTCTTCAAAAAGCTGTCGGTAAATTACGTCCGCATTTTCTCTTTTATTTTGTAGAACACTTATAGTATCATTAATAGCGTCCGCAGCTTTTTTTAAATCAATCGATCTCGATTGCAGTATTTTGCTTAAAGATACAGTAGTACCTGAAAAATAAAAAAGTTAGTAAGTGACTGAATGTGAGTATGAGTATTTTAATTAGTGGTCCACCTATGTCCTGGACCCAGCCCAGGGGGGGGTCATGACCCCCATGACCCCCCCCTGGATCCGCGCTTGCTGAGAAAGCGATATTACCTATATAAAGGGATCGACCGGCTACTGCGCAAGTCTTTGTTTGATGTTTGACGAGTGTGACATTACCAGCGATAAAAACCGAAGCGAAGCAGTGTGATCGGCGCGTGTTTAACCGAGTGACAGATATTCGGCGCGAGTACCCACCGACAAGTGAAAAGTTTTCTAGTGCAGACCTGAGCGATTTTAAGTAACCTGCATCAGATAATGAGAGACAAGTTATTCATAAGTGATAAAGTGCAGCGAAGATTCTAGAACGAATTACGAAGTTGGATAATTATTGTGTGAATTGTTCCAGAAAAATTTAGTGACTGAATTTAAGAATGATGCGCTATTTAAATTCGGGTCCAGTGACTTTTTCTTGAAATTAATATTTTTTTAAATTAAGTTTAAGTGTTTCATTTGCCTCCCACAGCCATGTCCGGTGACAATACCTTCAATCTGCATTTCCCCAACATTAGTCCTTCCAAAGTAGAAGCAATGTCGTCGAACTCTTTTTTCGTTCGTGTGCCCTTTTTCCGCGGTTGTAGACACTAGTGCTGGCTTACTTACTTTCCATTGAAAAGCGATTAACTGGGTGATATATTTTTATATTTGACAGATAAGCATGCTCAACAAAGGTTTTCGACCCCTTTCGATCGAAATGTATCTTTAACTATATTTTCAAAAACTTTTCTATCATATCTCATGCCTAAACAATCTGTTGTCCGACGTGTCGTACGAAAGACTGAGTGATTTCATATATACAGAACAGGTATCCGGTATACCTGCGCGATAAATGCGCTCATACTTTAAATATCTTGTTACACCGAAAATGACCATATTCATAGATTCGAAGAAAGATCTTAATTCGCCTTTCACAATCGAAAGTCACCGCTACCTGCTGCAGCGCACCATCAGTCTAGCTAGCTTCAAATTGTTATCACTTAGTCAATTTTTGGAATTTTTTTAAAAGTGATGACTCAAATTATTTTGAAAACTTAAGATGAGGTTAGAAAGATAAACCAAAATATATTTTTTTTAAATCTAAAGGTAGTGTAATCTGTTACGGAGAGGAACAATCCATTCACAACAGTCAGGTTAAAAATTGAACAGAGAAGAAAAAATGATGTAGGTATTATTTTTCTCATAAACGTTCGGGAGTTTCGACAGCATCTCCCACCACAAACAAATTTTAATATTGGCATAGACGAAAAAGCTCTAAGCCAGATCCAAAGCTATCTTCATGAAAGATCACAAAAAGTAAAAATAAATGAAACACTAAGCCTACCGCTAACCAACAACTTTAGAGAAGGTACCACAAGGGACAGTTTCAGGCTCCTTAATCTATATAATTTATGTCAACGATATATTCATACTAAAATTGACCGAAAAAATAATATTATATGCTGACGACACTGCTATCATTGTAAACGGACATGACCGGAACACAGCATACGAACATGCAAATGACATGAACATTTTAAAAATCTGATTCGATAATAATTTACTCTCGTTAAGCTCCGGAAAAACCTATAACATTCTCTTTTAAATTATAAATACAAAAATATCACCCAAAAATAAAATTATTATTCGCAATTACAACTGTACAACAAAATTAACAGCAACGAATAATTCAGTCATAAATAAAAAAGTAATTAAATATCTCGATTTTATAATAGATCAACATTTAAAATGGCACAGCTACATTAACGAATTGGTCAAAAGAGTGAGAAAGCGCATATGCCTACTATATACTCATAAGATTAAGAAACATTTTAAGTGTAAATAACGGTGTATTTCATTACTGTCCACTCATACAACGCAATGATTCCCCTAAAAGTTATACAGAGAATGATTATGAAATTAATATTAAAAGCTTCTTCAAAGAGGGCAAAATAATTTTGTGGTGACATTATTAATATAGGTACCTACTTAATAAAAATGAACTTTGTTTTCACCACTTGTGTATTGAAAATATCAAAAAATGTTTCAGAGCCCATAGCCATAGTCAGGATACAATTGTACTTGTATACTAACAAATTTAAAATTGAAAATCGAAGTATAGACAATCAAAATATAAAAATTATATATGGGAAATGAATAATAATGAAGTACCTACTTACTAACATAAAAATAAATACAAAAAATAACTATTTGTAAAAAGGACCTGATTATTTAATTAAAAATTAAAAATTGTAGATTAGAATAATTCCTACCAAGGAAGTTCGATACAATTTTCCGTACGAATAACTGTGCTCATGTTATACAGCTTGAGATTACATCCATAATTGTTTTATTTATTAATAAAATTAATTTTTGTCCAGGTATATAGCATGAAACATGGGCGTTTATTATTTTATTTCTAAAAATAAACAGAGAATATTTCAAAAATTAACTACAAGTTTTTCTTCCAAGTTTCTTGAAAAGATTTATTGATAATGGGATCGGGTGAACTTATGTTAAGCACTGAAAATACTCAATTGAAAATATTTTTCAAAACACATAAATTCAAAATAATATAATATCGTTTTACTGAAAATTTTTCAGTCAAAGGCACACACAAAAAAATGCCGATTTAAAAGATTTTACATCACTATTCCATAAACAAATAACGATTATCATTGGGTGAAGTAGGTATTTATCAAACGGCGTATCTTATTTCTATAAAAATATCGCTCATAGGTAATAAAGTGGACTAAAATTTAGTGTGTATGTTATACACGGCAGGAGTTTTCAGTTGAAACTATGGCAACGTCAGGAGATGACGCGATCGCAATGACAGGGTTTTCACTCGTTCAAATTCAAATTCAAACGTGGAAAATGTTAAAAGAGGTAGTTGTTGAATAGAGAGTCATATCCAATAATAATAATTTCGATGTCCGTCCGTCCGTGCGTAACCTCCTAGAATTAAAAACAATTTAATTCCATTTTCAAAATTAGTATGATTTCGAAACTTTTATTAAATAAAATAAATATATTGACTTTAAGCTTTTTAATAAAAAAAAACTGATTTAGATTTTTAATTTTTCAGTTTAATGAAAATTTAAACTATTAAGTGCATCCATAACTATATTCAATTTGTCATAGGTATTAATCAGCAGTCAAAATATATAATTCTCTACGTAACAATGTCATCAAAGCTACCAGATGACACAATTAATGATAAGGTATGAGTTTAAAATGATGTACAAAAAAGCATAAATTAAATAAATTTAAGTGATAAATTTTCTATTCAATAATGTCCATCACTAACGTTATCAAGACGCTACGCTACTCCAGATAGCGTTGTTTTCACAGCCTTATCTGGCGGCTTAAGTATATAATAAAAGTGCGTCAGAATATAGCGTAAAGAATAAAGAGTAAATATTTACTCGCGCATGAATGAACCAGTTTACATAAGACTGCTTGCAATGGTTACTCCCTTAATTCAGAAAAATGATATATTATGAGAGAAGCTTTTCTCCATACCAAACATTTAAAATTTCTTGCAATAGGAAGATCATATTAATTCCTTAAATTCTCTACTATAATATCACCTCAAGCTCTCGGTAAAATTATTCCAGAGACATTGCCTTGTTTAAAGTTCTGCGAAAAGATTACCTGCAGGTATGTACCTAATAAAACAGTTTTAGTTTAAATTATTTATTTATTTACTGTTAAATCTAAAGACAAAAATAGGAATAAAAATAATAAATATATATTTTAAAAATTATAAATAAATATTTTTTAAAACTGTATTGTTATTGGAATCAGGCTCCAATTCCTTTAGTTTTTGCAGCAATTTTGGGGCGATCGTGGTACTCTTTACACGCAGACACAGTTTAATTTGAGTCGTATATTTCCAGACACCGCTAACTCTAAACCAAAGCAATTTACATTATGTCAAGTAATTTATACCTTATTGTGAGACGTTATTACCTACACTGTTAGTTTTTCTAGAAAGTTTGTTTACATTTATAACAAACTTTCTAGAAAAACTAACAGTGTAGGTAATGACATCTCACATAATAAAGGCATAAATTACTTGACCTGCTGTAATTTTTTTTGGTATGGAGTTAGGGGTGTCTGGAAATATACGACTCATTTATAAACTTTTTTTTCAATTAATTTACAATTTAAATTTTTCAATTAATTTACAACGCTTACGACTTGTCATTAAAAAAAACATCGCACGCAACATAACCACCCCCTGAAAGAATCGAATTTCAATTCTTCTTTGGTCACCTGTGCAGTTCTGGAAACGTGTACCTACACGCGAGCACCACACACACTCCGGTGCGTCTGTACAGGTCGCCTGTACAGGCGAACCTCTACGATGTACCGGAACGTGTATGGCCGTCTTAGGAAAAATAATGGCAACATTTAAATTCAAACATTTTAAATTGATTTAAAAGTTAAATTTCTGCATTTACCGTTGTACGCGCGATATGGGATTTCTAAAATGCATTCTTTTTAGGGGTATCTTCCCTTTACTAATACTGAGGTAGACTTGTAGACGCATTTTAGGATGTACATATTTGTATGAATATTTGGTTGGTGTCCAATCAATATCTGGTTAAGAAATAACATAATATTTTAAAAAGACTATACCTACGACTTAATTAATTCAAATTCTTGAGTATGAGGTATAATTTGTTGAATATTTTTATATTAGTGACAATGAAATTCTCTTAGTATGCATAAAAAATTTAATTTAAAATGTCGACGTTTTAATGGTGTTTTGGACACCTACTGCAATATAGGAGATGGGACGTGAATTTTTATCTTTTTGAAAACGTTGTATTTAAAAACCTAACCAAAATTAATAATACATTTTTCCCAAAACTTTATATTTGAACTGTCATGATTCTATTTATAAACAAAATGTATGGTCTTCATGTGGAAATATTTCGAGATTAAGTGTAGGTACCTACCAAAGAGATTTCCTATAAGAAAGTATAAAAAAGTGATTCGGGATTATATTTTACTAGCTGTTCATACCCGGCGTTGCATGGGTTAAGGATTATGTTGAAAATAAATTTGTGGGGGGAAACAAAGGTTTGATTCGACCGGTATAGATTTGCATAGAAAATATACCGGGGGAGGGGAAAAGGTAAAACCACCAGAGGTGCACCAAAGGTAAAACAACCAGATTTTAGGTCTACCGGTTTCGAGACGTACTCGTCTCTTCGACAGGACCAACACTACACTACTATGTTCACAACACTATACACCACAGCCATAGTATTGTTAAACTTTCACCAATATTCATCACATAGGTAGGTACGTGTTAATATTGTCAAAGATAAGCATGCACTAACTTGCCTACAGAACAATCAGGAATCTACGAGGGAGAGAGAGGGAGAAGGGGCGGGGTCTAAAGTGGGTGTTTCCAAATCTTTGGTGAAAGTTAAATTGAACAAAGGGCTGTATGTAAATTGTTTTGGTTATTTATTATAGGTGCTTTATTATTCACCGCTTCTCTAATGTAAAAAATTTCTAAATTATTTAATTTTAAAACTTTATTACTGATATTTAATATTTTCACCCCTGTCTTTGAGTCAATTTTATGATTATTTTCTTTGAGGTGGTTTGCAAATTCGGAAAATTGTTGTTATTAAGACACCTCGTAAATATATTCTTTGATTCTAGTATTAAAATTGCAACAATAATAGTAGTGGAGCGGTTTCGTCGAAAACCCTATTCTTGTTCACCGTTAGTGATTTTTTGCTCAAGTCTAGTTTTAAGTATAGGTACTTGTAAATAATTGTAATATTTTTAGTCGCGGTAAAGAAATAATTATATTATTTTTATATGTGTATTTGTATATTCTGAACATAATTTTTTGAAAGAGATTATTAATACGCAGACAAAAATAATAAAAATATATGTTTGACAGTATTATTTATTATAAAAGAGAATAATATGGGCAGCATATTTCAAAAGGCTTCGTGTGGTCGTAGAACCTGCGGCTGCCAGCAAAAGCTGCGGTTGCTTTGTAAGTTTGTGTACATTCGGGAAAAGCGGAACATTCTGATAATGAACGGACAGGGGAACAGCAAGAAAGCGGGACTGTCCAGTGTCCAGCCAAAAGGTCTTGTCACCTTATTTTGATGAACATAAAACTTAAAACTATTGATTTACTTAAAAATAAATTTAAAAAAAACTTCAAGCGGAATAAGCTATTTTTATACGGTTATAAATATTTTATATATTTGACCTCAGGCGGACGTGATGAATTACTACCTATGTCTCTGCACCACGAACCACGCATGAATGAATGTTTACCGCTTAAAGCGTGGGGTGCAGAATTCCAAATAATTATCGATAGATGCCTCTCCTATTGCACAACAACCCCTAGCCTCAGTCATTCGAAGGCCGCAAAGACGGCGATCCACAGCACAAGAATTTTAGTGCAGCGTGCGTTCCAAAGGCTTTGGTATCGATGATTATTAAGCTTATTCAAGTAATTGCTTCCCTCTATGTGTCTATTGTATAATAATAAATGGAGTATTCACATCATAATTTGATATTACAAAAGGTGTCAAACAGGGATGCGTAATTTCGCCATGGCTTTTCAATATCTACATTGTATGAATAATGAAGAATAAAATAACTGAAGGAATTAGAGGTGGTCACCATATCCTGCCTCTACACGCAGACGAACCAGTATTAGTAGCTAATAGTGAAACTGATGCGCAGTGCCTGGTGGCTAGAATATCCGATGTTTGAGATTTAAGCAATTTAATATCTCTGTTAGGGGTAAACTTGCGAGGTGACATATTTCCTCTCACACGCACACAAGTACAAGCACACATCCACACATACACACTCGCAAACACCAACTTACTACTTGAATTACTGCCTAATCGACACATATACTTAGGTACCCTTATGAAATATGGGTTTCTTGTAATTAGCTAAAGGCTCTGTATATTACATCACTGATGTACATACATATATGATTATTTATCAATGGCTGTAAGAAAACCTGTAAACGAAAAATACATTTATTAGATTCTTTTACCCAAAGTCGTATTAATTTATAAAGTTGCGAAAATTGCGAGAATCACCGAAAAAGGGAAGTACCTAAAGCCAAGAGAGAAACACCGTTTTGGTTCCAAATAAATGGCAGATTCGATTGTTCTCAGGTGTCGCCTGACAGGTGTCAGTTTGACGGGTCGACTCGGGACCTTTAGACTTCAGGTCTGTTATTATTGATACTTCATTCTAAAACATCGAATCTATCTATATCTATACTGCTGTTCGTAGATCACTTTGTGTAATGGTATTTTCAAAATGTTCAGCGAGGCAGACCCCTGCACAAACTGCCCCTGGGCACACAATGCGTAGGCATTCGCACCCGTTGAGCGATTCTATGGATTTTGCATAATATTAGGTCCTTACATATGAAATTGACGTTTTACCGTACTGGCAAATTTGATCTCAAATATCTTCTCTTTGGTTAGGAATTCCAAATCCAAATTTTTACAGCTATTTACTCATGTATTTGTGTTTTGAAAATTATAATTCATTTGTTTTTTCCTCAATTGTTTTTTTCTTTGCGAGACTCAGTTTACAAAATGAAAAACTTGAAATATCGCGTTATTTACGAGTACGAGTTCCACCGTGGCACCAGTGCTGCAGAAACGGCTCGAAGGATTAATGATGTGTATGGCGACGGTGCCGCAAAAGAAAACACAGTGCGTTTTTGGTTCCAACGTTTTCGTTCTGGAAATTTCGACCTGCAGAACAAGCCCCGTGGACGGCCGGAGACCAAAGTTGATAATGAAGAATTGAAGGCTATTGTGGAAGCGGATCCATCGCAAACCACATCCGAGTTAGCTACAGGCTGCGGTGTTAGTGATAAAACTGTTTTAATCCACTTGAAGCAAATTGGTAAGGTGAAAAAGCTTGAAAGGTGGGTACCTCACGAATTGAGTGAAGCAAATCAACAAACGCGAGTTACTTGTGAGCGTTTGGTGGACTAGTGCTGGTGTCGTTCACTACAGCTTTCTTAAATCTGGCCAGACGATTACGGCAGATGTCTATTGTCAGCAACTGCAAACCATGATGGAAAAGCTAGCTGCTAAACAACCGAGGCTGGTTAATCGCTCTAGGCCACTGCTGCTTCATGATAACGCTAGACCACACACTGCACAACAGACGGCTACCAAATTAGAGGAGCTTCAATTGGAATGTCTAAGACATCCACCGTACTCTCCGGACCTTGCCCCAACAGATTACAATTTTTTTCGAAATTTGGATAACTTCTTGCAAAGGAAAAAATTCAACTCCGATGGGGCAGTCCAAACCGCCTTCAAAGATTTTATTGATTCCCTTCCGAATGGTTTTTTTAGTAAAGGGATCGATGAACTACCTATGAGATGGCAAAAGTGCATAGATAGCAATGGTACATACTTTGATTAAATAAATATATTATAATAAAAAAAAATCGACTTTATGTTCCTCCCATACTAAACGTCAATTTCATATGTAAGGACCTAATATTATGGCGAACTGAACCGAACATAAGTTTATTTATATCAACGCAGAAGGATCTATAAATAATTTTAAAGAAAATATAGCAACATTGTTCTTTATTAATTATTTCATGGGTAATTTATGTAACATTATTATTGCTTCTGAGAAAAGGTTGTGGGTTTTCATCGTTCAAGACTGGCGTTCTAATTATAGCGCACTCTTATAATATAGATATACAATTATTTGTATTTTTAATGATTAATTGAAATTAGCTTATTTTATTACTTCATTCACTACTGTTTTTATCTGAGACAAACGTCATACATAAGATACAGACATCTGACTGGAAAAATGCACAGATAATGTGTTAATAAGCATGTGTGTTTGATTGTTAGCTTTGAGCATGCTAATAATGAGCAAGTGTGTAGGTACAGTTGTTAGGGCAAGCTAGCTTTGAGCATGCTAATGAGCATGCTCAAAATAAGCATGTATATTTGTACCTTATAGCGCAGCTAACCAACTTCCGCGATGTGCGTCTATGTTCACAGTTATTCGTGTTATAGTTCTGTGTAGCGGATATTTTGGTTTGTAACTAATCTATATTTATAATACGTCTATGTTAATGATAGTACAACGAATTTTTTTTCGCAGATTCGAGAGTATACGTAGGGACCGTCGATATCCTCCCATTCTCAGAATATAACAACATTGCTGTATTATCGTAACAATCATGTTTTGACCGCTATTATAATATTACACTTAACTTTTAACTATTAATTTTAATGTCATCACGTCAATTTTAACGTGATGACATTTGACATACGTCTTGATTTTTTTCATATAAACTTTACGTGAATACAAATAAGTACGTCCCGTCTACTTTGTCTCAGGATTTCATAGCGATGTTGTTATCCTGAGAATATGAGGACAGTCCGCTATTCGATCATAAGACAGCACTTATACAACACTTGAAAAGTTTTCTTTTTTCAAAATAATTCGAATGAGATGTCAAAAAAATCCGTTGGGTCTAGGAGATTGAAAATCGGGATTCACAGTTAGGTGGGTATAGAGTGAGGTGAAAAACAATTCGGTGAGCTGGTGTTAAAAGGGTCAAAGTCAAAAATATTAAAACTGAGACGAAATTGTTACATGTTTTAAATAAACAAAAAGTGCAACAATTTGTCTTTTAAGATAACCTCTCATTTCAGTTTCATAATTCAAAAAGTTATTAAATAGTTCTTCTTCGGTAGATTGAAGGTACAAAGAAAATACATTAGTCACAACCTGAGCTTGTATGAAAAACTATATACTAGTCGTACACCCGTGAAAAATCACGAAACATAATATTAAAATGGTTAGCGTCTGTGCTAAGTCCTATATGTACCTACGGTATTTTTTATGATTCACGCAGGCTCGGCGGTAGCAACATTGTTAAGTTGCGGCCGGTTTGGGTTTGCTGGCCCGGGGTTCAAGCCCCGTCTCCGGGCGTTTAATCTCGTTTATTATTACGGACGTTACATGAAGTTACAGACAGACAACTAAATGATTGTATTTAGAATATATTTTTTAATAAATGGAGGTGCGAACCACCGCCCACCTTCTAATGTAAACTTGGAAATATACATAAATTACTTACCTAATTTCACAAGATAGTAATAGCTCTACACAACTCAGACAGTGGCATTCTTAGTCTAATTCTATACCTAAATAAAAATAAAAATTAAGCTGATACTACCAGAACAAAAAATCTCCTAAGAATAACTGAGATGAAGACTCTCCGACCCATTGCGGGACTGACAATCCGAGGCCGAGTGAGGAATTCCGAAATACGAAGGACCTGTGACGTCGAGGATATTGTCCGATGGGGAAGATCTAGAAGACGTTACTGAAGAGATCATGTGGAGAGAGCTTGTACTAGACATGCGCGCCGCGCCGGCGCCGCTACGCCGCGCCGCCCTTGGGCCACGCCGCCGCCGCCGAGTCAAGCCAATCGGCGCGCCGATTTTGGGTGTTACATTTTTGAAACACCTTAAATTTAGATTTTTTAAAATTTTTTCATCTGTTTTTGTCGATTAAATTATGCAAAAAGGTCTGTGGAGGTGGATGAGCCCTCCGGTTTAGGATGAGTTAAAGCGGTGTTGATGATGTAAAGTCACGATGGTTTTACAGAATTTATTGAATTGCAAAAGTAAAAGTTATAAAGAATACAGTAGGTACGAAGGTTATAAGTGAAAGCGTGACGTTCGAAGGTATGACGGCGAGGGCTTCCGCTATACGAGCCGTTCACTGGGGATGTGAGATAGTCTGCTCTGGAGACTACAGTTTTTATAGTGAATGTGAACAAAGAGATTGGGTTTGTTATGACTTCGTCTTTACTCGGCAGTGCGTGTTGGATATTTTGTCTGGATCAGCAAGGTGAGTTTATCCGCTCTTCATGCCCTCTGCTATACGTCGTCTTTGTACTCGGTCATTGGTCCGGCTTACATTGTCGCCTTGTTCGTTGTGCTAAGCACTTTTGCCTCGACCTCTGTATCGAGGGTAACGGTCTGCCGTGCTCGACGTCAGCATATGTGGTACCTCATTACACGTGTTTATGTATGCGTCTTTGGCCACCACAGGTCTAAAGCCTAAATGGCAAAGAAATCCATACCGTTACAGATTCTGGATCAAATATTAAAAGGGCTATATAAGACAACCACTTTTTCTTAGGGCACGATCTCATAACTGGCGATGGAATCAAAAGTGTACCTGAGATTGAGTGAAATTGACAACTACATGGAGCATAAAAATACCACGGGCGCCGCGTTTCTGGCAAACTACATTAAAAAACAAGTGAAAGCAACAGATCTAGTAACAAGAAGATTTGAAGGTATATAAGCAGCTACTTCTGACTCTGAACCTGTTGCAAGTGCATCTTTTGAACAAGCCTTGCTATCCAAACTTTCCAAGAAATATAGCAGCAACGTCACAGATTTAGACTCAGAAGACGCCGAAATTTCACAAGAATGTTGGAAGTACCTGGCTACTACGAGATCAGAAGATGTAGAAGTTGTCCAAGGTCCTTATCTACTGGAAAGAAAGAAAAAAAGCATTTCCGTGGCTCAACCCGCTCGCTAGAGCTGTGCTGGCAATTCCAGCTACCAGCATACCCAGCGAGCGTGTGTTTTCAGTTTCCGGCCTTGTTGTAAATGCCAAAAGGTCTCGGCTGAGTCCGGTGAGAGAAGAGGGGACCGACCACACACCCAGGGCCGTTCTATGAGCAATGGCTGACATATCGGCCCTACACTTTTTTCATATTTTTATTCGGATTCATATTGAGTAGTCGCCCTAAGGAGTTCCCAACGGGACACCCACACCCTAACAAACTCACGGAGGCATCCAAAGTTTCTTTCATTCCTAACAAGATCGGCGTTTATGACACGCCGACCAGTGTCATGTGGCCCGAATATTCCAACACGCATATCGTATCTAGCATCCATCAAAAGTTCACAATCCCAGAGGATATGCCCCGGAGTCTGAAGCACTCTAGCTCTCTGGCATAGGTGTACCTACCATGGATGAGTGGAGAGTCCAAGATCATGGAGTTTAGATCTGAACTCTCCATGGCCCGAAAGCATGTGTACCGTATAGTGGTCTAGAGCCGGAAAATAACCTCCGGAAAAACTTAAGTTTCTTTCTTTAACCCTCACCCTCGGGAAGGAGTGTGTCCATCTGTCGGCGGTGGCGGTGTCCCATCTGTCTTGCCATACTTCTAACGTTATTAGCCCAACACGCATTTCCAACTGTGGTCGCTCGTTTTCCAGGGGCCTGAGAGTTCTACCAAAGTAGACTATTTCCAGGCCCCTCAGCAATCTGCGACAGGCGCAAGCCTCAAGGACCTCGAGATCGGCAGGGAGCACACCCGCCAGGACTGGGAGGGCCCGACTGGAGATAGTCCGGTAGGCACCCGTCAGTCCAAGAAATGCTACAGTACAAAATATGAATGCAAAGTTCATAGTGTCCAAAGTAATTAGCAAAGGGATAAAAACACAACATGCAATGATAAAACTTAAGAGCCAGATTAATTAAAATAAATACAAAATTAACATCTCAGAAGACATGAAATGAGCCCCGTGAGAGTTAACAAGATCATATTCATACATGACAATTATGAGTTATGCAAAGAAAACCGTGATTTTGAATGAAAGCATGGTTTTCTTTGCACCTAAAATTTGCATTCGAAAACTTTATAATAGATCACTCCTTGATTTGAATATTTTTACTTCTGATTTTCCACGACATCTAAACATTCCTTAAAAAAAATATCCCTTAAAAAAATGAGCCACGCCGCGGCGCGCCGCCGCCGCCGACCGTTTCGGGCCGGCACGCCGCCGCTGGCAAATTCAGGCTCGGCGCGCATGTCTAGCTTGTACTGAAAGAGTAGTGAGCATAGCAGCGAACAAGCTGCCGTCTGGTACCAGACTCCCAGGAAGACCGCATAAAAGATGGCGAGATAGCTGGACATCTGTATCCCAGGAACAGGCTCCGAGCAATGACAGGACGCAGTCTTAGATGAAGCAGAAGAAGAAGAATATTAAGTTAGCAAAATTTTACGACTTCCTTCCGCCAACTTCAAACTGCAATACATAATTGCCCTTTTAGTATTAAGCCAAATAATTATGTTCGGTCACCATGATTCAATTCTAGTTACAAAAAATATTAAAATTATGCCATGTATGGGAATAATTACCTATACCATGAATAAAACAACTTAAGAATCAAATCGATCACTTTACGAACACAAGCAAAAGAGGCAATACGGCAATACCGATTTCGAGATAAAAATATAATATGTAAAATACGTAGATAGAGACGAAAGGTATTATGTCTCCAGTCAAGTTTTAAAGCGCAAGTGGTGTACAAGTAGGTATACCGTTTTATGTGGTTAGGATAATTATGTATGTATAGTATACATATATACCTACCTACCTCCTGCATGTTTGTATGCGTTGGTACCATGTACCTATGCACATCCATACCTACGAGTCACTATCGTTTTCGTTTGTTCGCACGTTCGCAGAGCTTTTTATCAACAAACGGTCGTTACTTACGATATTTCCTGCGTTAAATTCTTCAGAAAATATAAATAGGTAGGTAGGTAGGTATGTAGGTACAGTCAAAAATGAATATGCATTTAAAAATAATTAAAAAGAAATAAACACATTAGAAAATGAAAAAACGAACAGTTTACATTTTAAATACTAACTGCTTGTAGAAGATACAATACTTTAAAAAAAACATCACATAAACAATGCTACAAATAATTTATGTTTACCTATAATATGCAAGAGGAGTGGGGAGATATCGCGGGAGCAGCCGAACGACGCCGAGCGTTTCTCCGTCAGTAGCCGAACGGTCGAATGTGTGGGGAGGTCACGTGGTACCTATGAGTCTCCGTGGCGTTTAGGCTTGTTCAGCTGTTTGTCGAAGCGGCTGTGGAATGGTCGCTCTCTGGACCTGCGTGCGATGAAGTGGCCATTTTGCTTTTTTTAGACCCTTTTGAGTGTTTATTTCAATGTATTTAGGAAGAATATATTATCAGGCTTCAAAATGACAATTATAGTATTCTTAATAGACACTTCGGCTTCTATGAATCAAAGAGCTTATTTGGGTGGACGCCCAACGCTCCTCGATGTGGCCAAGGGGGCCGTGGAAACGTTCGTTAAGGTACGTCTCGGAATATTGACTGCTCTAATTTGAGGTTATCTAACTCTGAATTTTAATAATTATCAAGTGAGTGTGATTGTGAAAGTTTTAAATTGTTTATAGGTACGTCAAAGGTCTCCTGAGAGCAGAGGCGATAGGTATATGTTGCTGACTTTTGAAGAGCCACCCGTAAACATCAAGGTTGGTACGATTTTCTGCCAGTGACTATTCATAAATTCACATTTTCGATCATACAGCTATGATTTTATTATTATAAATTATAAGCATGCACGCCGTATCATACATCTCACTAGAATACACGTTATTTCGGCTCTATCGGACATATTTTATGAGAAATCACGGCTCCAAAAAAGAAGCATGATACATACTGCTCGGGTCCCCTGCCGCCGCTCGCAACGAGAGGCTCGCAATGGCGAATGATGTGCGTGCGCATCTTAAACTTGATTGGTGCTTTTGTCACCTTCCTAATTTAAAACAATGGAGGGAACTCAATTTGGGACATGATTTGTATTGAAAGTGAAAATATGTAAATTGCTTATTATTTGTAAACGTTATGTTTTGTAATATTCTGATATGATATGTTGTATTAAAGATAAATGACTTTACCAAACCTTTTCTCAGTTTTAATAATGTCATATTAATATTTTTTCGAAAGACTACTCTTTGAAATTGAACTGACAATTTTATCTACAAGGTATTTACTGATTTAACCACTGACCAGAAATAATATTTTTCTAATTTTTAAAATTTGTAACCTTTTCTGAGTAATATTTTGTCCTGTATTGTATGTTTGTTTGTTGTATCTCTATATTTTCGAGAAATTGTACATACTTTGACATACATTTTTCTAGGCTGGATGGAAAGAAAATTTGGCAACATTTATAAACGAACTTAAAAATCTTCAATGTTTTGGAATGACAACAATGGGAGCAGCGTTGAAACACGCCTTTGATGTTTTGAATATCAACAGAATGCAAACAGGCATTGATACTTATGGTCAGGGAAGATGTCCATTTTATTTGGAGCCTTCTGTAATAGTTGTTATTACTGATGGTGGAAAATTATCTAGCAATGGTGGAGTTCAAGAAGATGTAAGGATTATTAATGTATCTTTTTAAAACATACTCTTTTAAAATCATATTCCAGCACAGTTGAACCCAATTGCATGTAACATCTCAAGGGAGAAATAACATATCTTGTGTATTTTTGTATTAGGTTCTGTTATTTATAATTTTTCCTGCTGCATGTATCTTTTTAATTAAAGTAGTCTATGCATCCATTTTATTGCAAATATTTCATACTTAATCTCAGAATTGAAGGCAAAGGTTTGCATATTCTTGTAATAATACTTTCCTTTAACAATGTATCTAAAAATAACTTCGACAATAGTATATAATATTTTATAGATAAATTACAGAAATCTGATGTTTATATTTTACAATATCGTTTCGGTTCTTAAATTTATTTCAGATTTTTTTTTCATAAATGGATGATGATGACTAAAGAATGAAGATATTTGGAAAGAATGTAAAGCTGATCTTACCATAGTTAGTAGAATTAAAAAAGGGTCACTTAGATGGTTTTGGTATGTTGAGCGAATGAATGAGGAAAGAATGGTAAGCAAAGCATATGAAACAAGTATTGACGGCACCAGAAAGAGAGGACATTTGCAGAAAATGTGGCATGACCAGATTAACCAGATACTCAACAATTGTCGAGCTTGTATGTGAAGATGTATGAATGTGGATGAGGCGAGAGTTGTGTGTCAGGACAGAGGAATGTGGTCTATCCTTTGCCTACCCCTGAGGAGAAATGGCGTGATGGTAAGTAAGTAAATTTTTTCATGTTGAGGAAAGAGTGTGAGTATTTGCAATATTGGGGAACAATATTGCTGAGAAATCGAATAATAATTTTTGCAATCGTTTTACTAGGTAAACAATAAAAAATTTAATCTTGTTTTTTACCACACTTAAATTTTCTTTTAAAATTCAACATGTTTCGGGAGCTACGCTCCCTTCTTCAGGGCAACAAATTTACTAGCATGAGTGATTAGTACTTTGTACATTGAATTTAAATTTTTATTGTGGTTAAAACAAAGTCTTCATTATTTTATTTATAAAATGGTGCCATAAAGTGAATTTGAAGATGATAAAAATGTATGTGTTTTATAAAAAAATTTCTTTCCGCAATTATTTTTTGTCTAATCCCATTATTCATTTGAGTTTAATCTGGAAAGTATAGAAAATATCTTGTGGTATTTTGTGTCTATTCCCATTATTATTATATTAATTTTTCTGTTTTGATGAATTCTTTAGTTCAATTTGCCAATGAACTGCCCGATTCCTGGGTCTGAGCTTACCCGTGAACCATTTCGCTGGGACCAAAGGCTGTTCTCCCTGGTTTTGCGACTTTCTGGTACACCAGCCGTTGAGAGAGACTCAGGTTTAGTGCCTTCTGATTCGTCTCCCATAGATGCCATGTGTGAAGTCACTGGAGGTAATCTATAAAATATGACATTATTTATTTACAATTAATTAAAAGTGACAGAAAGCTAGTAAAGAATTTGCATGTTGGAAAAGCAGAATTTTCTTGTAATACCCAATGATTTCACCCTAATTTATCTTATTTCCTAAACTAAAACAAAATCTGCTAATATTGTTATTTAAGAAAACTGGTTCATTTTAAGACCTACTGTTTATTTAAGCTCCGAATGCTGTCATAGGCTTTGTTGCACTGCTGTAATTAAGTTGTCATATATCATTAAACATCCAAAAAATGAAAAGGTCCAAACGATATCACCTGCAATTCCGCAATAGTCAAATACAACAAATTATTCAAAAATTAGCATTTCTGATTTACATCAATGCTGTAAATGTACTTATATTGCATTAGAACTGCAAAATAAATATTAAAAACTATATTTAAGATTTTTTAAATTTTAATAGTAGCTTGTTGGTCTTGTGGTTAGAACTCTCGCCTCGTGATCCAAAGGTCGCGGGTTCGAACCTCACTCCAGACCAGCAAGTGAGTCCTATTTTCATAGCACAAGCACATTTAGCTTAGTTTGAAAATAGTAAGAATATTGATGTGACACGTATTCCGTGTTCACATCTCTATTTTAAAAAAAATTAATAAAATAAAAAAGATGAAAAATCATGCCCTGTTGAAATTTTGTTTATTTTGAAATTAGGTTTCGTATTTTGATCGCTTTTTTTGACTGCTTTTGGTATCAAAAAATAGCCACAAATTCTCTACATCCATTGTGCCTCGTGGTCTGGGTCTTATTTATTTCTGTATTTAACTTCCAATGAATGAACCCTTTTAATCTTGAAAAGAAATCAATATTATGATATTACAGTAAAATGCCAGTAATTTGAATCCCTATAATTCGAAATTAGCCATAATTTGAAATTTTTGAAACCCATAAGTCCCAAAACGTTAATTTCTTAATAGATTAACCCCGATAATTCGAAAACCCAGGTAAATCATGCTTCAAAATTAATTTTTGCTCCTTGTGGCCATAAACCAATACATTTTAGTTCATATAATTCGAAATATTTTAAAATTTTTACGAAATTTAAGCAAATATCGTAACAGAAATGTCGCGATATTTGTAATGGCATAATGCATTTTGCGTTTTCGAAATGATTTCTTGAATTATGCAAAAAATACTGACGTTTTTCACAAAATTAATGTTTCACAATTTTTGGCGAATTTTGCAATCGCATTGTTATTTTTAATTTTTTTTCTACCTTGAATTTCGAATTAACGGGGTTCTGCGTAATTGATTTTTTTTTGGAAATTTCGTCATAAGATTCTACGGAATTTTACTATATTTTCAGAAATTATAAGGTTGTCTTATACATTTAATTTGAAAAAAAAAGATTGGTATTTTTTATACAATATTCTTTCTCATTTCTGTCATGACTTTTAGGTCGATCTTATTGCATCACGTCACACAGGATGCTCATGCAGTGCATAGATAGCTTGGTTCTCAAAGTGCAGAGTGGTGTGGTTATCAATTTTGAAAAAATTGGCCCAGATCCGCCTCCTGTAGAGAACAATGGCCCTGGGAGAGAAGATGGGGCAGAGGATCCATCCATAGGAAATGGTGCTGGGAATGATCTGGATACCAAGTCTGATATATACGGTGATGCTATCAACTGTGATAGTGATAAGAATGGGGTATGTGTAAAATTTAACAACCTGCTATCAATGGAGAAGATTCATGATGTTGCTAATCCTATATTTAACTTAATGGCATGGCATTAAAATATAGATCAAAACTAATAAACTAGTAAAATTTTTTTTTAATATGTCAATAAATGACTAAGACCGGCCGCACTTTGGATACAAATTATTACGTATGTATTCGTACGACTACTTTCGTACGTATTGGAACGCACACATTGATTGCGTTGTCATGATCAGTTACTTTGCACATTTCTCCAATGACGTTTGTGCCAAAAAGGGAAAACTCTATTATGGCAGACTTAAATAATGACAAATCTCATGACTATCCATCTAATAGATTCACAAATGCTGGGGAGAATCAAAGTGCAACGAGAGCTCATAACATCGGAGAAATATTTAAAAGTTTTTTTGTTCGAAGTACATAATTATACCTCACCTTAATTAAACCAAATTATTTAACTTACAGGTATTTTTTTAGTTCTTTAGAGATTCTCCTCCATGATCTGCGCTGATGGTCACGTAGTTGAATCACTTTGGTCGTCCCACAAACATTTGTGGTCATGTGTCAAATTGACAAAATTTTCAATGTCCATCGTACGAAATTGCAAAAATTTCCGAACAAATCCGGATTGTGTCGGACGTCGCATCTTTACATGCATACACGCACTACTAAATCGTGTACAGTGTGCGATGTTCAGTACTACTTCGAAGGTCAGGAATGTACTTGCGTATTTGTACATATACATACTACTCAATTTCGTACGAAAACGCATTCAGTGTGCGGCCGGTGTAAGAAATTTGTTTGCCTGTGATGTCATTTGACCTTATTAAGATTGTTGCACCACAGACAATGAGCGAACACGAGCCCCGTCTAGGTCAAGTGACATTACATGCTGGATCGTCACATGAAACTAAATTATTTTTGCAACCCAACTTTAGTCCCCTAACTTTTTCATTTTTAGAGATATTTTAATGATTCTTTTTACATATTTGTTTCATTTTACTTAAAATTTTATAATTAATCTTTAAAAAAATGGGAACTTCTTCATTATTAGAATGGATAAAGTCTGGTAAACGAATTGGAAATTTCTTAGCAGTTTTCCTCACCCTAGAAATAGAATCACATATGTATGTATATAGGATTTTTCTCAAATACAAAAAATATAAAATAGATGGGTATTGGACTACATACATGTATATAAAAACATAGGGATTACAAAGATCTTTATGTTATCTTATTGTAGGTAGGTGTCTGATACACAAGCGTTAAATATTAATTTGTATTATTTTACTATTTCTACATTTAAAATGAAAACCATCCTGCTAAACTATTTCAACTAACTAATCTTACTTTATACATTCTTATTTAATAATAAGATTAAATTATATTGAATGATTAAGTGCGCATTTCCTTAACATTGCTCTAAAGAAAACTTTATTTGGACTAGAAAATTAAAAACTGAAAGATTATAGAAAATAAAGCTGATGATGCTTCAAGGTACATGAAAATAAATAAGCATTTCTCTTTCTCAAGGAAATCACAATGTGCAATCCATAATTGTGTACTTTCCAAAAGTTATGTTTTTGAAGTGTACATGTACTGTCATGCTACATATAACTTTGTATGCTTTTAAGGGGTCACACCTACCTGAACGAATAAAAAAATTGTTTTTTTAATTATTGATTATCGTTCCTTATACTCTTATAAATATAAAAAAAATATGTATTGTAAAATTTGTTTCCATTGACAGTTACACTAAGAGCTATAATGCATGAGCCCGCGCACCGTGGCGGTTAGCGGGTGCAAGTGCACGGGTCTTACGTTTGCTCTCGCGGGTACCGCTGCGGTTCTTGGTCGGTCACTTGTAAAGCTCAGGTCTCGAAATGAATGTGTTGGCGGTAGAAGCTGTGGCTATTTGGCTCTTGTACAGGTTGACAGTGAAAAAGCAAAATAAAAAGCGTCGCAAACGGAAACCGAGATACTGGGTCCATCCTTTGCTACAACAAAGAAATACAAATGGAGCATTCGTAATATTTTACAGAGATCTGAGAGAATTTGTTTTTCAACAAAAGTTTTTCAACTATAGACGTACCACTATAACTTGGCGTGCGAGGGAGGGTGTCCCTATCGCGTAACAGAAATTGTCAGGGTGTAAATTTATTACACAATACATAATGTACAGGATGTCCGGTGACCGGTGTCGTATTAAATACAGAAATTTGGTCGGGCACCACTAAAGAAACCATGCAGTAATGGCGGCCGTTCTATCAGTCAAACTGTCAGATGGTAATATCAGTCCATTATTCGCTTTTTCAGCTTCGCAAAACTTTAATACTTCATTGGCAATTGTTCTTGCACCATCCCAGACTGTTTAGGATGTTTTGGACATAATAATTCAGTGTATATTGGTAATCAAGATGTCACAGCTTCCGACCAAATACAAAATTGAACTAAACGACAGGGCGAGGGGTTACCGCCGGGTGCGGGCGGGGTGGGTTTTAGTTCAAAATTCGCCGCACGCCAAGTTACGTTGGGCAAGCAATATACGAGAATGTCTAGTTTTCTTCGACAAATTACTAAACAAAATTAGAGGAGAAATAACTGGAGTGACTTCAAACATTCTGCGGCGATTTCATGTTCCAAAAATCTGGGGAGTTTTCTGTTTCAAAAATATACTTTTCCTAATCAAAATCCATTTTTATGAACGCAAAACTCTTTCTGAATGAAAAAATGCGGTGTCGTGTGTTGTCTCCCATACAAGTTAGTACAACTCAACAACTGGGCGCCCGCGCGGATGTCGAGTTCTCCGCGCCTGACAGCGGCTCCCGCGCGGTTAGGTGGGAGCCAGTGCATTGTCTTCCATACATTGCCGTACAAACATACAACCTCGCAACTGCCACCTGCGGCGGTACGCGGGTAGTGCGTTGTCCACTTAATAAATGTAACGGTACGTCAGAATGCCGTTCCAACTTTTGTGAGATGCGTGATTTTTGTATCCACATTATGTGTTGCGAGTGATGTACCACAGGACCAATTTTAATGTATTTAATTTTCTTTTCTTTTTACAGACACGCTGGAGCAATGGTGCATCTTTTATGGGGCCAGGAGGGCCTCAAACTATGTTGAACAATACAGCGTGGCATTCCTGTAGAAAGTTGATATATGTGCCTCGTACTGTGGCACAGAAAGGATTCGCGGTTGGTTTCTGGCCTATTCCAGAGTCATTTAGACCAGATCCTAATGCTCTTTCACTGGTGAGTTTTTTTTAAATGATATAGGGGTTTAATACGATAGTCGAAGTGAACTATTGAATCTGTTGCACAAAGAGTATTACATATCTGCATATCTAATATTTCCATCCACAGGTTAGCACTTCATTTGAAGTTAATCTGTTTACGTACAGTAAGAATGAGAATAATAAGAATAAGAAAAATAAGAATTTATTCACCGGTAGTTAACAGAATCAGATGTTTGTTGTCAATTGTATGAATTGATCTTGCATGTTTGGCCATATTCCTAAATAAGCAATATTGCTATTTATGTATCTTGACAAGTTGTTGTGTGAAATTGTAATGCTGCCAATTCTGATGTTTTAAGTTTGACATGTTTGAAATTAATGAATTCAATCAATCAAAAAGCTTTAAAACGTAAACAAACGTTAAGTCATTTATAATTATGAATAATGAGCTTTCTAATTGATTTAATTCATTAATTTCAAACCTGTCAAACTTAAAACTTCAAAATTGGCGGCATTACAATCTTTTACAATAACTGTCAAGATACAAAATATCACATGCGCAACTAAGTTACTGAGGTTTTTTGTCAATAAGAAATTGCAAATTTTAAGAGAGATACAAATTTTTTTTTATTCAAAGCGTCGCCCCTTACTAGCTACATATTTTTGCTGTCTCTCTGGAAATACATGAATATCGCGGCAATAAAACAACACGTCCTTGGAATGAAACATGGTGAATACTGAGGGTGCGGAAACAGATCCCATTTCAGTATTTTGATGGTGTCTTGCATGATGGAAGTGCGATGGCACGGAGCGTTGTCCCGCTGCAATATCACTCATTCGTGTCTCATGCACATTTGTCAGTTTTTCGGGCAATGCATGGTTAAATTTGATTAGTTGTTAGTAGCGATGCCCAATGACAGTTTCACCCGGATTCAGCAGCACACGATTCCTTTCTGATCCCACCAAACGCACAGCATCGTATTCTTTCCAAAGCGATTTCTCTGTGCTGTTGATGTTGATGCTTCGCCAGGTGAAAGCCAAGATTTTTTGCATTTGGAAAACTTCTCGATACTTCCATTTCTCATCCACTTCTCATTGTGAGTGCAGAAAACTCTTTTGTTCATGCTGCAAAGTAAAATCTCAGAAGTGACACTATGTTTTTCATGTGTCTCTCAATCAACTCATGCGGCATCCATTTTCCTTCCACGTTTCCTTACATTTGGAAATACCTTATAGTCAAGTTTAATGCCTCTGCAAGTTGATCTCGTGTTTGCGTAGTATCTTCATCAATATCACATGGCAAAGGATGACAGGGTCGGCCTAAAAAAGATATCAAGACACTGAAGGTGAACTTGAGCACATGCGGAATAGATCCTGAAAACTGGTAAATTGCGGCCCATGACCGGGCACAATGGTACCAAAATTACACTTCACTAGGGAGACAAACGAATGGAACGGGGCCAATGCAATTTCCGAGAAAAGAAGAAAGATAAAGGAAAAGGAGCAAAACCCAGTTCTCAGAACGCCACTACCGAACGGATAAGTATGCACAACTTATGGAAGGGTGTGCAGTTCCAGAATAGGACCCCTCAGCCACGCTCGGATATATAATTCATAACATGACAGATGTCATCCTCTCAACGAGGGACCACCGAAGAAGAAGACAAAAATAAAACATTTCAAATTATGCAAAACCATTTTTCCCACATTTATGCATATTTCAAGAAATCAATTTTGTTAATACAAAGATCGCGACATTCTGTTACTATATGTAGTACCCGATATTGACTAATTTGTTCTCACTTGCGAAAAAAATTTAAATATTTTTTCAATCCCATCAAATTTTTTTTTTTTTCAAATAATGTGAACTAAAATATATTGATTAATGTCGCAAGGGGCTAAAAAATATTTCGAATTACGAGTTACCAGGGTTTTCAAATAGGGTTTTACTTGTTGAGGGCCAAAAAAACATAGAGAAACATAAATCACCAAGGCCAAAGATTTTCTGAATATTTTGTGATTTTTCTTTTTACGAAAAAACCATGAAAACATGCGCATATTAAAAAAAAACACACATTCATATTATTTTATCGTATTTGTCGTAATGCAATGATTTTTTTATCGTTAAAGTAAAAAAAAATAATTTTTTCAATTCTGATAATGTTTGCCAGCGCAACATTATACGAAAAATAATAATATATATTTTTTTGTTTATTAGAGAAACACTACTATTTTTATTTGATGCCTATCTAATAATCTTCTTCTGTGTGGTATATTTTGTTGCACGGCACGGCACAATGGAATATCGCACTCATAACACATAAATATGATACACTTTCACACACACACATATTTCAAATAAACGCAACATAATTGCATGTATTTTTGTTAATAAATACCTGTTAGTATTCAATTGAATCATAAACCAATGAAAATTGACAAATATCGCAAAACATATTGTATATATTTGTGTATACGTGTACAAATAAATCGAAAAAAATAAATCGTATTTCCCGCGCACTTTGTGCGTGACCTTGAATGATGGAATATTTGAATTTCGATTGCACAACACGCGTGCCGGGTGCCATCTACAACTATCCTATACGATTTTGACAGCAGAAAAACTTCTGTTTTGATTTAAAATATAATCGGTGATGTTTTTGAGTTGAAAATGGAACGACAGGTCACCACGGGATTTCGATACGCGGCCGTCGAGAAATTATTATTTTGTGCCTGTCGCATATATCCGACGTGGCACTCTGGCCCCTGTCATTCTCTGTCGCACAGGTCCGACGTGGCCCCACGCTCATTAATCTGTTAATCTATTATGAAATTAACATTTTAAGACTTGTAGGTTTGAAAATTTTGAATTAAGTGCACATTTTGAATTATCGAGATTTCAATTAATGGGTTTTTATTGTGTAACTATAAAATTAATCAATTAATTGTAGATATAACATTTAACTGAGATTTGTGTGGAGGTCTATCTGGGCACATTAAGTATCCATATAAATTTTTATTGACAGATGTTGCAAAATGCAGTGTGTGTAGGTAGGTGTACATTATACCAACATTTATCATTCCTAGCTTATATGAGCCTATAATTACGAAACTCACGTTTCTTTCCTTTTGAGATAATGAAAGGTTTGCATTTGAAATATTAAAAAATATTTTTATATTACGCAACTCAATGTTTTCAAATTTATATAATGTGCTAGATTTATAATTTATTTTCACATAAATATTGCACATAGCTTATAAGGAAACAATAATTTAAGGTTGAAATGACTTAGACCGTTTTCAAAATAAACAAAACGTATTAAAGTTGACTTAAGACTGGACAGCCGTTTCATTAACATGCGAATCTGTCAAATTACGTGGATAGATCATGTACTTTCAAGCCGTGCCTGAGAATAAATAAAGCCGTTTCTGAGCGTAAATCGAATAAAACTTGCACTTTCGTCACATATTTATGGTTACGTTGCTAAAACAGTAAGGTTTTGATAGAAAGAGATGGTCATATATTCTTCGCTTTCGTCGGCGTCAGGCATCTCCACAGAAGTACCTCACGTATCAAAATATTTACTTATTTAACTTTTGACAAATGATCTTATATTATTTGAGTCGACTTATTATTTTCAGAATATTTTGAGTTTGTTCAAATCTTTCAGAACAGTGCTGGATTTATGTCACAGAGACATTATTAATCAATTAGTGTATATTATAGATATCTCACAGAGACGAAACTGTATTAATTATGGGAAAGTAGGTATAGAAGTCATTTTTTGGGTGTAACAGGACTTATGACCTGTCTTTAGGTAGGCTTAAGTGATCACTTTACACAATTGTAACATTCACCATTTCCACCCATGATAGAATATACCATGCTTATTCATTTTTTGGAAGTTGTATATATGTTCAAATTGCGTGAAGCTTTCATATATGAGTTGTAAGCGCCTTTTCCAAGCGGCCTGTACAAAGCCATTTTGATTCCCCTAAATCCCCACAGATGTCGCTAATGAGAAAATCTACAATTGATTTTACGGAATTTTGAAGGCAATATACTTTATTATGTGTAATGAAATTCATCCGAATACTTGCATTACACTAGGATACGCCAGGAAATATTATTTCCAATTTTTGTTAAATTCCTTTTTGACCAGTATTTACAATTCAGAATATTTTTGAGTTTGTTCAAATCTTTCAGAACAGTGCTGGATTTATGTCACAGAGACATTATTAATCAATTAGTGTATATTATAGATATCTCACAGA